>SKCR01031743.1:0-188777 GCA_019454045.1 Zanthoxylum bungeanum | reverse complement strand
TAAAAAGGGATGAGTAATAATTGTACTAATACCTTTCACCGAATGGTTGTTAGCTAAACCATAAAAGAATTGGTCAGAGGTCAAAAAGTTTCTGGATCCTGTCTACGACAAAACAACAAAAGAAATCGTGAACGGTCAAAAAGTCGTGGATTCTATCCACGAAAATAAAAGAAAATACCAAAAGAAATCCTAAAAGGTCAAAAAGTTGTGGATCTTGTCCACCCCAATAAGTCATGAAAGGTCAAAAGGTCGTCTATTATGTCCACAAAAACACCAAAACAAGTCATGAAAGGTCAAAAAATCTAGGATCCAGTCTACGAAAATAACAGAAAATAACAAAAGAAGGAAAATCAAAGCAATAATTAAAGCAAAGGAATTGTGTACTCAATAAGCCTCTTGCTTGGTGTAAGTCCATTAGGATACGTCTCATGATTCTTCTTTTACTCTGCCACCACTAATGAATTAGCTCCTATCTTTGTGATTGCCAAGCACCATTCCCTCTGTCTTAAAATGCTATGTCTTTGCTTTTACCTTTCAAAATAACACACAAAATTAAAAAATTCTACGACATGTATACACAAAACATGAAAATAGAAATTGCAACAAAGTGTATGGGTTGCCTCCCTGTTAACACTAAATTCATCATCTTCAGCCAGACATGACCGAAATCCATCTGTCAATGTGTCTTCGTTGTCATCCTCAGTGCATGGATGAATTTCCTATCCCGTTGGGTTAGGTCTTCTGCCAATTCTCTTGGTGACTGCTCAGTCTTCTCTTCCTCAGGCTAAATACAGCTTCAATCTGTCAACATTGATCGGCTCGGTGAACTCGTTCCCTTCCAAGTCTGACAGTTTCACTGCTCCGTTTCCCAATTTTTGAATGGCTATCTTGTCTTTTCTGCTTGCTTCTTCCGGGGATTCCCTGATGGTCTTTCCATTCTGATTGTACAACTTTCTGTTATCGGCTATACCGGGTACGGTCAAACTGGCCGCAACATTAGTCAGAACTCGCAACATCTCAATAATTTCAGTTACTTTAATCTCTAATTGATCCAAGCGGGATCTCTCGTTTGCTAATTTACTCATGTTGACTGACGGTCTCTTGACGAGTCTCTCTGCTTTCCTAACCCAACGGGAATCTATGATGGCTTTTAAGACACAAAAAGGGTTAACATGATGCGTGTATGCATGAAATGCGTGAGATGTGTGTGATGCGGAAAATACATATATAAGTTGGCATATCATCATTTTTAAAGCATTCAATCACATCATTGCGCGGTGCAAACTTGTCCCAGTTGAAAAGGCCCAACAAGTTTATACTTTTTGCGATAACATGGCTAAACGACTTCAAATAATAAGAGGCCTAAACACAAAATGGCCCATCGGTATTTTAGAAGCTTTTGGCCCAATTATCAAAGGACACGAACTCGTTCCAGTTTAAACGGCCCAACCAGTTCATATCTCTTGACAAAAAGTCCAATTAAATCCAAATAACGATGGTCCCAAACACAAGCATAAAAGAAATGATTTATATTGGTCGTACAATTAGGGTTCGCATGCAGGTTTAAAAGAATGTAAACAAAGGCTCCCGCTGACGAAGGTTTGCTCACAACTAGGACTCCCCACTCAATGGTTCGAGCGACCAAGTGAGCGCACCTTTTTTATACCTTACGGTACGTGCCAACGAGTTATGGTGTGTGACTGACTGTCAAATGGATTTCCCGTTGTAGATTCCCCAGAGGGAGGGTGGAGCGAGGCTCTCTTAAATACCCTAGCCTCTTAGGCTCTTATCGCTTGGTGTCAGGAATAAACAACGAGTCCTCCAAATTAGTCTATCAAAATGAGCTACGGGTGAATGATTATCTAGGTGCCCTCACAACCTTTCCTTATAGAAAGGTAGTGAGTGAAGGAAGACACCAAACCATCACCTAGCTTTAATAACACCTTTGATTAAACTCTCTAAACCCACAGTAGACATGGTTAATTTAAAGCACAAATCACAAATATTACAAGACATTATTTCGGGGCCGATTCTCTATCCCAGTGGAGTCGCCAGACTGTAGGACACAGAAATGGACGACGCTTTTCCGGGCTCGCGGCCTAGTTGGAAAGTACGAAATAACATGGAGTCGCCACACGGTGTGAACTGGGAAAATGATTTAAGGCCGCACTCACCCCTCGCAAGGGAAGACCTCAAACCGTTGGGTTCGGAATGGTCCCTTACTTATGCCACTTGTAATGAACGGATTTGTGCAATAATTTGACCAAGTCTACACAACATACATGTCCGAGATTAACCTAGATCTAGTTCACGTTCATAAAGGCAAACATACAATATCACACAACGAACATGTTAAATTATCCAACATGAAAACTAAATAACAACCTAAGCAAACGTAGATAAAACTCCTATTGCGAAGTAAATAACTATAACATACATAGGAAATAACATACTACACGACCTAATCATGCTTAAGAAATAATAACATACTAGCAACCTAATCATGCTCAAATACAGGGTTTGGATGAAACAAAATACGTGTGTCTCTCAAGTGATACGTGGCATTGTATCCCGAGTGCAAATCGCAATACCGTCCATTCGGATTCGGCTACGGAATTTACGTACGGGTTTCCATCCGATATACCACAAGAGAGAACACATGCTCCGTTCACCGGAAATCACATCATGCACCAATTCACAATACTCATGCGAAATAAAATAATAAAATAACTAATAATAAAGGATAATAAATAAAAGGGTTCCCTCAGGTCTTACCTTTTAAGTCGCTTTCCGGGAGTGCGTTCCACGGTGCCGGAAGGGATTATCATTTCCGCTGTTTTCACTGGTCCGCTGTTTTTGCTGTTTTGTCTGTTTTCACTCGCAGTTTCCGCTGTTTTCATGGGTCCGCTGTTTCCGCTGTTTTCTCCATTTTCTCTATTTTTCTCACTGTTTTCAGTTTATTTTGGGCCGTTTCCGGGACGATTTTTGGACGATTTTGGCTATCTTTGGACAGATTTCAGTGGAGTTTTTACGTGTGCATGGGCTGCATGTGGGGATTGGTTTGTGCGGCTGGTTCACGTGTGCATGGGGGCTGTTTTAGGGTCATGGTTTCACGCATGCATGGAGGGTTTTGGGAGGGCAAGTTTCACGTGCATGCATAGAGGCAGTTAGGGTTAATTTGGGTGAGTTATTCACGAGAGATTTGGATAGTCATGGTCATGATTTTGGGGCTATAAACATGGGGTTTTAAGTGGAAGTTTGCGTGAATGGGTAGTGATGGGAGAGTTGTTGCCGAGAGAGGCAGTGAAGGGAGTCTGAAGGGCTGTGAGTTACTGGCGTTGTGCGTGGTCATGGGATGATAGCATGAAGTGCATGTGTTGCATGGGCTAATGATAAAAATTATGGAGGAGAGTTAGGGGTTGTTACGTGAAGGGTGAGGCAGTGAGTAAGGGCTGTTATGGTCTTAGGTTTGTGCCAGTTGGTTTCGTGATGTCTGCTAGTTCTCGGCGTGAAGGGTGAGGCATGATGGAGGGGGATTTTGGTGGAGTTTCAGCGTGAAGGGCTCAGACGTGGCTGTGAGGGATGAGCAAGTTGGCTGAGTGAAGTGAACTGAGGCTTTAATGTGTGCGATTGTTTGGTCACTGTGTGTTCCCCCTTGGTGCGTGCCTCTCCCCCCTTTGGTGCGTGCAGATGATGAATTTTCAGGAGCTTATTTGTGTGTGCTGTGGGCGTGATGTTCAAGGGTTACTTGGGTGCAGTTTTTGGGTTATTTCTGGGCTGTTTGGCGTGAAGGCTATACGTGAAGTAGGGTTGCTGGATTTCAGGGGTTGTTGACGTGATATTGAGGCCTGATTGAGGGCTGAATGGTGCTGGTTCTGGGCAGTGAAGGAGGAGTAATGGCCGAGAGTTGAGAGATGTTCAGAAGGGTTTATTTGCTAGGGTGCATGGATGTTGTCTGAGATCCCCCCTGTGCGTGTAGATGGAAGGCTTATATGGTTGTTGTTTTTTTGAAGTCAGAGAGGGAAAGAAGGGCGGCATGGGTGGTTTTATGGGTATGGCATGGGTGTTTGTATGAGTGGTTATGGGTGGTATGGGTGTTTGTTTATTATTGGGTGTTGCATGGGTTTTCTTTATTATTTGTGGGATGCATGAATGATATGGGTGGTTGCAAGGGCGTGGATGGGTGTAGGAATGGGAAGGCAATTATTTTGAAGGGAGTGGTTAGTGGCAAGGGACAAGTGCTTTTGTTGTTTAGTGTTTTGGTGGCTTTTGTTTGGTGAGGGAATTGTTGTTTGTGAGGAGTTAGGTCTGTGAAAATGGCTTGTTTTTGTTAGTTTGTGATTGGGTTTTGGTTTGTTCACATGGGAGGCTTGGCATTTTGTGTTTGGTTGATGGAGTGAGTGTAAGCATGTGAGGGATTTGGCTTGTTGATTGCATGGAATGGGCGTGAGGTGTGGGTATTTTGGGCCGAGGATAATTTTAAAATTGAGACCGAACGAGCGAACCCGAAACTTGAACGAGTGAACCAAATCCAAAAATATCAATTCTTGACTCTTCCCTTCCGACGACCGCTTTCCGCAACTTCCGCAACTAAAAAGTAATGCCTCCAAATGAGACTCATCATCGGGACTTACATGCAAAAATGCAGTGCCTACAGAAAGACCTTCTATATGTGAAAGACTATGATGGATCGGTCTTTCTGGAGTAGAAACCAGAAGCAATGTCCGATGAAAAATGGAATAATCTTCAACAGAAGACATGCAGTACTATTCGTCAGTGGATCGACAATAGTATAGTGAACCATGTTAGTGAAGATACTAATGCATGTGTCTTATGGAGAAAGCTGAATGAGCTTTTTTGAGCAAAGACTGGCAACAACAAGCTGTACTACATCAAGAAGATGATTTGGTTGAAATACGATGAAAGTACAACTGTGTTGGACCATATCAATGATTTCCTCGGCACCATGAAAGAATTTTCTGGATTGGGCATAGACTTCGGTGATGAGGTAAATGATTTAATACTCCTAAAGACGTTACAAAAATCTTGGAAAACGTTTAGATCCACGGTGATAAATTCAGCCTCAGATGGGAGTGTCACACTGGAGATGGAAAAAACCAGAATCTTCGAGGAAGAAAATAGGACGAGAATGCAAGGGACAACATCAGCCCCAACCTCAAAAGCTTTAGTGACTGAGAAGAACAACAAAAAGGGGATGAGTAAAAGCCGAGGCCCAAGTAGATCAGACAAGAACCAAGGTAAATCAAGAACAAGAGATATAGAATGCTACCATTGTAAAATGAAAGGCCATAAGAAGACGGATTGCTACAAATTGAAGAATGAGCAGTTCAGAGACAACAACAGAAGGGATAATGACTCTAACCAAGAAAAAGTTACTACTGCCACAATTGACACCACTTCCAAAGAATTCCTCATTATCTACAAGGAAAATATTGTGAATCTTGCCAACCATGAGACCAGTAGGGTAATAGATAGTGGCGTCTCCATACACGCGACATCTCGCAGAGACTTCTTTTTATCTTACACACCAGGTTACTACGGTACTGTAAGGATGGGTAATGACGATCAGTCCAAAGCCGTCAGTATTTGAGACATCTGTCTTGAAATAGACAACAGGACAAGGCTAGTATTGAATGGAGTCAAGCACATCCTAGATATCCAGTTAAACCTAATCTCAACAGGTAAGCTGGATGATAAAGGCTTTTGCAGCACCTTTAGTGGCGGCAAATGGAAGCTCACTAAAGGATCAATGGTGATGGCACGAGGTAAGAAAGACTCAACACTGTATTTGATGCATGCTAAACTTTTCAATAGTAACATAAATACAGTCAACGGTAATAAGGCAGTCGAGCTATGGCATAAAAAGCTCAGTTATATGAGTCAAACATGGATGAAAGCACTGCACCGACGGAATGTTCTTCCAGGATTGAAGAATCACACTCATAGAAGTAAGAACACTGCATGGATGGAAAGCAGAATAGTGTGTCCTTCCAGAGCTCCCCGCCTACGAAAACCGGAGGTACTTGATCTCATACATTCATATGTATGTGGTCTGATGCAGACAAGAACACTTGGTGGGTCACTTTATTTTGTGACAATTATAGATGATCATTCAAGGAAGATATGGGTATACACCTTGAAAATGAAAGATCAAGTGTTGGGAGTGTTCAAGGAGTTTCATGCCCTGGTAGAGAGAGAAACCGTCAAGAACTGAAATGCATCAGAATAGATAATAGTGGAAAGTACATAGGTCCGTTTGATCAGTACTGCAAGATGCAAGGAATCCGAAATCAAACAAAACCTCCCAAGACACCTCAGCTGAATGACCTAGCTGAGAGGATGAACAGAACCTTGTGCGAAAGGGTCAGAAGCTTGCTTTCACAAGCCAAGCTACCGAAGACTTTTGGGGGGAAGCACTCACCATAACCGTACATGTTTTGAACATGTCCCCAGCAGTCGCACTAAAAAGTAATGTTCCTAATCAGTCTGGACAGATAAAGAAGTGTCATATGAACATTTACATGTCTTTGGGTGCAAAGCATTTTTACACATCCCAAATGACGAGAGATCCAAACTTGATGCAAAGACGCGACAATGTGTCTTTATTGGCTATGGTCTGGATGATTTCGGCTACAAACTGTATGATCATGTTGAGAAGAAGATTCTCAGAATCCCAGATGTTGTCTTTGTTGAAGATCAGACTATAGAAGATATCAGAAAAGAGCAAAAGGCAATGCCCCAACAATACAAAAATATTGATGTGAATCTAGAACCTCATACACGGGTGCCATTACGTGTTGAAGATGAGGTTCCCAATCATGAGGGTACAATTGTTGAACCTCCCAGAGATGATAATCATGATCAACCACCAGTACCAGAAGATACACCAATAGTTCCACAGAGAAGGTCTGACAGAGAAAGGTAACCTTCAATGAAATACTCTGCATATGAGTATATGCTGCTTACTGACGGGGAGAACTCGAGAGCTACAAGGAGGCTGTGGAAACAGAGAATAAGGAAAAGTGGGAGGAAGCCATGCAAGTTGAGATGAAATCTTTGCATGACAATCACACTTTTGAGTTGGTAAAATTGTCAAAAGGGAAACGGGCTTTGAAGAACAAATGGGTGTACAGAGTGAAGCAACAAGAACACACTTCACAACCCCGGTACAAAGCCAGATTAGTTGTCAAGGGATTCAATCATAGGAAAGACATTGACTTTGATGAAATCTTCTCTCCAGTTGTGAAGATGTCATCCATCAGAGTGGTACTCAGCTTAGCAGTAAGTCTCGACTTGGAGATCGAGCAGATGGATGTCAAGACCGCATTTCTTCATGGGGATCTGGAAGAAGAAATTTATATGGAGCAGCCAGAAGGCTTCAGAGTCAAAGGAAAAGAGGACCATGTGTGCAGACTCAGGAAAAACCTCTATGGTTTGAAACAGGCACCGAGACAGTGGTACGTGAAGTTTGAGTCAATTATGAGGGAGCAAGGATACAAGAAGACTACTTCAGACCATTGTATTTTCATTCAGAAATTTTCTGACGATGACTTTATCATATTACTGTTGTATGTAGATGATATGTTGATAGTTGGCCGGAATCAATCGATGATTGATGATTTGAAGCATTAATTGAGTAAGTCTTTTGAGATGAAAGACTTGGGGCCAGCAAAATGGATTTTTGGCATCAGGATCGGTCGTGATCGAAAAGCCAAGAAATTATACTTGTCACATGAGGAGTACATCGAGAAGCTACTTCAGTGATTTCAGATGGACAAGGCTAAAGCGTTTATCACTCCTCCTGCTACCCACTTTAGATTGAGTATGAAACAGAGTCCCTCTATTGAGACAGAGAAGGAGGAAATGAAACAGATTCTATTCACCTCAGCAGTGGGAAGTCTCATGTATGCCATGGTGTGCATAAGGCCAGACCTAGCACACGCAATTGGATTGGTCAGTCGGTTTATGTCAAATCCAGGAAAAGAACACTGGAATGTTATCAAATGGATAATGCGGTATCTTCGAGGTACATCCAAAATGAGACTATGTTTTGGAAGCAACAAGCCGTGTTAATGGGCTACATCGATTCAGATATGGCAGGTGATGTGGATACCCATAAGTCTACTTCGGGGTAACTAATTACTCTCTCAGGGGGAGTTGTGGCATGGCAGTCAAGGTTGCAGAGATTTGTTGCACTCTCTACAACAGCAGCATAATTCATTGCAGTAACGGAAGCTTGTAAGGAATTACAGTGGATGAAGACATTTATCTAGGATTGGGTTTCAAGCATGAGAAATACACTTTGTACTGTGATAGCTAGAGTGCTATCTACCTTGGTAAAAATTTTACTTTTCACTCGAGGTCAAAACATATCGATGTGAGGTATCACTGGATACGGGATGTCCCGAGTTCAAAGTGTTGGACAATTATGACCCATAGCATCACTATTTGTATAGATCATGGTGTTGTTGTACAAATTAACTATGTGACAAAGGAGATTGCACTCTTATCATTTGTGATTAGATCACCTAGATGTATAAATGATGAGAGGTCCCTATGATTTGTTCCTGGACGGAGAATGATATGAGATAGTATCAGTCCATGAAGGATAAATCATTAAATATCCCTAGTCAGAGTATTATCGAGATTGGACATCGATAAATACGTAAAAGACTAGTATTACACTTGTGCACGTTGTGAGGGCACAACGGCATAGTTATCATATATTCTGGTATAGGATACTCATGCAAGTGTAATAGGAGGTTGTGTTTCACCGATGGTGCGGGAAACAGCTTCGCTCTGGATAGACCCCCTTGGAATTCCATTGGTTGTATGACTATGTGTCAATGGAAGTCCGAAATCAGGGTAGGTATCTTTGGTCTTAACCTGAGACTTGCACCGCTAATACTTGCGACAATCAATATACTTTGGTTGAGGTCATCCAGGGCTTTAACAGGTTATGTGTACGCCAATACTGGGTATATTGAGAATCATAGTGTGTTGGGTGTGATGTCAAGACGGAAGTGTCACTCCAGTCATATGGAGATGATGGTCATGTAGGATACGGGACTGGTTCTCTTAAATGTTGCAGCTATCGGGATAAAATGACAAGGTCAGGTTTATCCGATTATAGAGACTAGTTACCAGACATCCGACATGTGCTTCGTACGGGGCAGACACAATTCCAGCCCCAGGCCTAGCACGTGATCATCCGATACTGGACAGAAATACGCATTACTACGATATACTACGCTTGATATAGATCCTTTATTCCTGTAAGGATATTTTCGGAGAATTGGGTAGGCATGGCGCTTTGCTAGAGGCCAACCTTGTCTTGTAAATCGGTATAAACGTCGTACGAGGTACTTACGTGTTCGGATAGTCCGACGACCAAATTTACTGCCAACATATCCGGGGATCTCATGGGTCGCTTCCCAAAGATTCATCGATGACGTATGACTCGCACTCTAAATTAATCTGGGATTAATTAGAAGAGAGAGAAAATTAATCTGGGATTAATTGCGGAGATATTTTATCTGGGATAAAATATCATTTAAAGAGAGATAACGGTTAATTTGGAATTAATCGAGAAATTAATATATTTGATATATTGAACGAAATTGGATTTCGACGCAGAATTAAAATTAGATTTTAATTCGGGCGAACGAATTAATTTAGAATTAATTTGTTAGCGACGTGAATAGTGACTTCGCTAGGCGTAATCATTTAATTACGAAGCAACATAAAATTTTTTAATTTGGAATTAGCGAACCCGAGCCCGAGATTATTTACGAGTGCATTCGCATTTCGAATTCGAGTGCGGCACTCAAGTCAAATCAAGCGTCAAATCGCTAGTCGCATCTAGCGTCACATCATTCGTCAATCAAGTGATGGATGTCTTTCACTTTGAGTGATTCACGCCAGTCACTATTCACTGATTGATGGATTGATGGAGTTGATGTTGGTGGTTGGAGCCTTAAAGGCTTGACTTTTGGAAAGAGAAAAGGTGTAATTAATTTTGGAAATTAATTGTAGTGTATTAGATACACTTTTCTTCCAACCAAACACAACTTATCTCATCTCTTTCTCTCTTCATCATTCACGCCCAAGGAGGCAAAATGCTCACTGGTTTTTGCTCAAAACCGAGAGCAATGGGAAGCTTGAGTGTGTGATTTTTGTGGTAAAAATCACAAGAGCTAACACTCTGAGAGACATGCGAAGGTGATAGGGAAGTCTACCCATGAGCCGGGAACCATTCGACGAAGCTTGGAGCTTGACGAAGGACCACCATTGACGCCAAAACAGTGAGCCTGTGCAGTCCACTGCCGAGCATATTTTCTGTTTTTGTTCGTCTCCGCGTCACTCAACCGATCGATGTAAGTATTCCGCAACTTCGTTGATTAGTATTCACACATGTTTTCATGCTTATTATTGATCTTGGGACCTTAATAGAAACCAACACAAAGCTGTTAGAACTCAGAAAGATTAACACTGATGAGAATGGTGCCGATATGTTCACAAATGTTTTACCGAATGAGAAGCTTGAAATCTGTCGTGCCATAGCCGGGATGACAAAACTCTCCATATAGTCAAAGTATGGAGATACAGAGAATTACGATTGGCTTGATCCTAACTCAGGGTACGTAGGCAGTCATACAAATGCAGCCAGGGGTTGATCCTTTTGAGGATCTGGTTTACGGGATTGATGGTCGGCTCAGATTTGCAAATCTTCACCGAGGGGGAGATTTGTTGGAGTCTAGTAGGCATGCATTTGCATGCATCACAGAAGCTAGCATGCAGACTTCTCCAGCATGACAGAAGCTGGCATAACACGTAACGCGTTGCCAGCTGATGAAAGTTTGCCAAAACGTGTGGCACTGTAGCACACGTTTTGGCATTATAAAAAGGAGTTTAAATCTCATTTCTTACGCATCCCAAAATCTGTGAGTTGAATATAGAGAGTAAAGAGTGTTTGAGAGGTTTTTTGTAAAATTTTGGTTTAAACTTTGTAATTCATTTCTATTCTATAGTGATTGTTTATATCACAACAAGATTAACTTAAATCTATACGTTGATATATCATGGTGCGTGGTAAAATACCCGTACCAAGATAGTTGTGGCCTTAAGTTTCCTAGGAGGGTCTTGTTCCTGCTCTTTGCCGAATGCCGAGTGCGATTTTTGTACCCAAAAAAATCTATTCGTTGTTATTTATATTTAAATAAAAAAATTTAAATTAAAGTATCCTCACCCTAAGATAAAACGTTAGAGTCTAGTTGTTTATTATGCTAAACCTTAGGGGGGTCAGAGTGTTTTTTCCCCCAAAGTAGAGAAAGAAGAATATCGGTAGCATGAGTGCAGAATGTCAGCGAAGGGATTGTCTAGAAAGAAGCTAAGGGATGTCGTATAATAATGAAATAATTAAGTGGAATTTTGTCATCTTAGTTTCATACATTAAGTGACATTAACACATAGTAATTAGCATTAATAGCAAAAATAGGCAAATTGAGGGAGGCAACATTATTTACAAAGCGGAGACACCGGCGCTAACGGAGCCCTGCCTTGGGCCTGCTATGGGGAACACACTCCTTGGGGTTTGCTTCCAACTTTTTTTTTCACCAACAAACAATCTCATTCAAGAATTAGCTGGGATAGACATAAGATACCGTGATATTCTTATTCTTTAATATTTTAACATATGTACGTTAAATTTAAAATTAACCAATAATAATTGATAGATAAAATTATTAATTAACCCATATCATATATTGATTGACTGAATATATTAAATCCGTTCTTTTTAAATTTCTCTATATTACAATTACATAATCTCTGTTTTCCTTTTTCGAAGGGTCATGACTAATTCATTTGTTCTCTTTTTGAAGATTTTTGGGAAGAGTAAAAGAAGCTTTTTTTTTTTTTTTTTAAATAAAAAACCTTAAAAATAAAGCTCTCCGTGTCTCTCTCTCTCTCAGTACTCATGTTTGGGGCGATAAGTTCGCGTGCCACTACCTAATTAACAGATTCTTCCACGCCTGACTAAACCAATCCCATTTCTCATCACCAGATCCTAGGACTTCAATTTTCTTAAATAGAGTAAAGGGTCAAAAGCTAGCTACCTCAACTTTGGCCTTTTATGCAAAATCTCACATCGTTTCATTTGAGAATGATGTATTTGTAAGTGTTGAGCAACCTTCAATTCGAGACGTGTTTTGAGTGGCTTGCAATTCATGCTAAGAATAAAATCATAAAGAGGACGGGTCGGGTCGTTGGAGTGTCAAACTTCTAAAGTGGATAATTTCTTATTAATTAGCTCGGACCACTAAATCCGTAGATTAATGTAATCGATGGTAAATTATGTTGAAACTTTAGATTAATTACGTGATAATATAGCTTCTTACTAGAACGTGAATAACTCATCTACTAGATCATTCACAGTGGAAACAGAAATATTCAAAGATCATATTTGTGGCATTTTAAAGTCTTTTTGTATAAAGGGGACAAAAAGACACCTATACTCATACAAATAATATTGCTTTATCAAGAAAAGAAAACATTCATATGACTTTTTAATTTGAAGCTTCTACTCTTCCTGTGATCTTTTGTTATAATATTATATCCGTAGCCTAGGACAATATTGAGAATTAATTAAGAAAAATTACTTTTGACAACTATGAAGATCTGAGAAAAAGCTTCAAACAAAAGAAGACACCATTGAATTCGCATGAAATGAGGGTGGAAAAATAAAAAGGGCAAAGAAAATTGAAGTGAACTTTTAATTAAGCTTTTGGAAAACTGAAGTTGTTGGGTATGTTTCAATCATGCATGGCAATTTGGCCGCAGTTTCTTGCCTGCTTGTGGAAAAAAAAAAGGCGCAACATCCAATGGTGACCCTAGGGCTGAGTTCTAAGGCCACTCAATGGATGAATGCTATACATTCTCGAACCCACAATGTGTATAATGATTAAGTCAGGGACGAAATTGTCAGAATTTGAACCCACAACCAAACCTCAGATACGATTCGTCTGCGATTTAGAGGCTCGTCCTAGGACTAACTGTCCTAGTTCTTGTCAGCTTGTGGAGACAACAAAAAAGAAAGACACTTTTCTCTATGAGGACTCAAGTTGCTATGACTCTATTTTATTAGCTGATTTAGCTTCCTAGAAGAGACCAAAGTAGGGCTTTGTGTCAGCAATTAATTAAGTGCATTTGCAAGAAATGTGACACAAAGCTCACCCTTTTTAGGGTTACATGGGCACCTGAACAGAGACCCTAAGTCAGTTTTTGCACACTTCTGTCAATCTCAGAATTCAAAGTTGCTTTTCGAAAATTAGAGTAAAGATGTCATGTAATTTTTCAGCTACACTACACTTTGAATAAATATTGACAAAAAAAAAAAAAAAAAAAAAAAAAAAAAAAAAAAGAAAAAGAAAAGGCCAATCAACTGTGAAGGATTAATAATCTAACACATCTCATGTTAATTAGCATCATGGATTACTTGACATTTACATCTCATCAGCTCAAGTTTATGGGTTTCATATTTCTGCCGTATATTCCCAGAATTTGCAGAATTATGTGATTTTTCATTTCCTCAATAGTAGAGGAGGACAAAAAAATTGAATTTGAACACTACAAAAATTAGACCCTTTAGCGTCGAAAAAATTGCGACGCCATAAGTCATATTTTCGACGCAAAATACAATTAACGTCGAATTAATTAGACGCAAAAAATGGACGCCGAAATGTCGATGAGAATCACTTTTAGCGTCGAAATAAATAAATGCGACGCTAAAAACTATATTTTGCGTCCAATTTTTTTCAACGCTAAATTAAATTTTCTGACGCTATAGGTTATATTTGGCGACGAAATAATTCGACGCCAAAAGGTAAACTTTTAGCGTCGAAACGTATCGACGCTAAAGTATATTAAAAAAGTAATATCTGTATACTTACAGCGGCCATTTTTTGTTACTATTAGCGTCGAAATTTTCGACGCCAAAAGTCAATTTTTAGCGTCGAAATATTCGACGCTAATAGTTAAAAAATTTGTTTTTTAAAAAATTATTAATTTACTTCTCTTTGGTCTAAAATATTTAATTTAATTGAAAAAAAATCTAATTAATAACAGAATTACGAAAAATAATAATATTATATTGAAATTTGTTTTAGAAAAAAAAAATTTATATTAAATCTATTTGTTCAAAATGTTTATACAAAACCAAATATAAAATTATTGCTACTGTGATGGGGGACGCTCGAGCCCGATGCACCCTGACTGATTGAGGCCTCGAACATCTGACGGAAAGCCAACATTTGCTGTTCCAACTGCTCCATCTTCTTCTCGTGGTCCACCATCTTCTTCTCGTGGTCCACCGTGACCTGTTGTAGCTTCTCCTTAGTCTGCTTCAGCTCGTCTTGGGTGGTGGCTAGCTCGTCTTTGGTGGTGACTAACTCGTCTCGAAGAGAGGCATTGTCCGAATTAACAGTATTGCGTGCAGATGACGTCGGCTTCTTACGAGTGCCAAGGCCAACGTTGTAAGCTGTTTGATTCTTGAAAACCAATTGCGACAACTGCTCATCTGGTATCGAGTCGGACCCCGTCTCCAGAGTTTGCTGTTGGAGTTCCAGCATTTCGTTCTGTTTCAAAAAATAAGTTAATATTAGAATTTGAGAAAAAAGTAACATATATAATATTAATTATTTTATTTTAAAAACTGAAACTTACATAGCAGCGTTCGGCTTCTTCATTTATCCATTTGTTCCTCTCATTGTAATGCGTCACACGAAAAAAATCTAGAAATGATTGCACCTCACCTGTGCTACTCTGTTATAAACAAAAATAAATTTAATATTATTCCACATTAGTAAAAACAATGAACTGTTAAATTTTACGTTAGGATATATTTACCTCAGAATGTTCGGCACGATGTTGGATTAATGGCTTCGAACCTCCACGGTGGTTAAAACGCAAGTGACTTCGATTTTCCGCATTTGCGTGACATTTATCCTGCATTTACCAACAATGTAAGTACCGAAAACAAAGACAATTATAAATTTCCGTTTATTTCAAATTTTACCTCATGTTTTTTGGTAGACCAAAGCTCACATAAGAATGTCCAGTCTTGCTCCTCTATAAAATCAGGCTTGTGTTTTGGAGCATTTGAAGGTCCATGTTCGTCGAATATTGGTTTCAGGACTTTTGTCCTATAATCTTTATAACTTTTCCCCATGTGGTAGTCAATATATTGTTGGACATTCACTTTGGTCAGATCGAAGTCGAACCACTCCTACATGAATAACAACCGAGTAAAAATAAGTATAAAATAAAAATGTTAACTAACAAACAATATCGAAAACTTACAAGTAGCGAAGAGAATAGCTGGTTGATTTTCGTCTCTCACGGTATCTTTCTCCAAGAAACGTAGTTTTGGGGAGCTTCATATCGAGCTACAGCTCTTATGGCTGTATTAAACGTTGAATTATGTTGTCCGACTTAACTGTGTCCATCATCTGATATCTCAATCCGGATACGGTCGTGAGTCTTAACGTACTTAGACAACCCCAGACCACGGGTGCGTCCTCGACCCTTCGCTGTACTGGACTCACCTGTGCTACCAGAGACTCCACCAGGGCCAGTTGTCATTGCTGATGTAGATGGAGTCGCATTAGCCCGTCTGCGATTGTCCGGTGCCATCTGCAAAAACACAAAAAGGTTCATGTATTTTGAATGTAATAGAACCAAACCAAACACATGCATTTTATAGTATATGTATGAACATTATATTACAAAACAAAACCAAACCAAACACATTCCAAAATTTAATGTTAATCAGAATTTTCTCGCCTTGGCCTTCCCTCTCTCGCTCACCTAAATCTCACTCACATACAAGAATCAAAAACACGTTCTTCTAGTCCAAACCATGCAATTCCAAACCATTAAGCTCTTCTAGTCCCTCACGGCACTCACACGTTCTCTCCTTTTGATTACAATCATTCGGCAACAAACAAATAAACTCGTTATTGTATCACAAGACTCAGCAGCCTCCCCTCTCATTCGAGACACAAAAACACAAACCCTAAGACTGCTCTCTCTCTCGTCACACTCTCACCTTTCGTTTTCATTTGGCTCTCTCTCACTCAACAAACAATCAACAGCCCCTTCCAACCGACCAATTCAAACCACAGACCCACAACAGCAATTTGCCAGAAGAACAGCAGTAAATTGCTACTGTTCTTCTGGAAAATTCAACCAAAAAACCCTAAAGACCCCTTATTCTTCTTTGACCAAACCAAAACAACACACAAAAAACCACCAAATAACTGAAACAAACAAACCAAAACAACCACCAAACAACCAGCAAAAATAGTGCGAAAACAACCACCAAACAACCGAAATAACCAAACCAAAACAACACACAAACGAACCACCAAACAATCGAAACAAACAAACCAAAACAACCACCAAACACCTAGAAAATCAACCAACAAATTTTCTTCCTCAACCACAAAAATCAGCATCACCAACCAAGCCCTAAAATTAAACCACAAAACCGAGAAAGAAGAAGAATTTGAGACTTACCTGTAAAGTCTATGAATTTGCTGAAGAATAGTGGTTGGAGCCGAGAAAGAAGAAGAAGGCAGAGAGATATCTGGTTTTGGACGTCTTAGCCGAGAAAGAAGAAGACACTAGTTTTAGGGATTTAATGGACATTTAGCATCGAAATGATTCGACGTAAAAATGAATAATTTCGACGCTAAAAAGTTGGCGCCTTATTAAAAATTTAGGGTTATTTTTCTGGGAAATTTAATTTTTTATTTAGCGTCGAAATTAAACAAATCGACGCTAAATGTTAGACATTTAGCGTCGATAAGACTTTCCGACGCTAAATGTATAACATTTAGCGTCGAAATATAATAGTCGACGCTAAATGTCTGTAACATTTAGCGTCGAAAAGTCTTATCGACGCTAAATGTCTACCATTAAAAATAATAATAACAATTATATGATAATTATAGTATTAATAATTACGACAATCTTTCAACCATATTTAATAAAACAATTAAAAACAACACCATACATTATAATTCAGAAAATTATTCATCAATCACAAAATACACTAACTTCATTAATCACTATTATCTTCGGTATTTGAGGATTCGTGACTGGAATCGAAGTCATCTTCAGTGTCAAATTCTTCTTCACTTGCTACTTCAACGCTAACTTCAGAATGAGGAATTATCTCAACGTCTGTGTTATCTCGTGTTAATGTGATATTTTCAGGAACGGTGACAGTTGGTCCATAAAATATTTGTTCAGGAACTTCGAAGTTGCCGGAGACTTCTTGTGTTTCATCTGATATGTCAACTCTATCTTTCTCCTGCGTGTCCCAAATGCCCCTATGTTGTAACTTTTCTACCACCATCCATCCAGTTCCTAACTTTGGATCAGATATATATATCACTGAACGTGCTTGGGTACAAAAAATGTATGGATCATTCTTGTACCAAAAACGTTGAACATTAATTGACGTTAGATGATTACTAACTTGAATTCTCTTCTTTCTGGCATTTGTGTCAAACCTTTACAGTCGAATAGCACAATATGTAGTCTGGGTCGGTATATCAACCCAATGATCGATTGCAACACTCCGTAGAAGTCAATAAGATCTGAGCCGTGTTCTCCTTGGACTACAATTCCATAATTCTGAGTCACATGAGTAACATCTCGCTGTTCGGTATGAAATCTAACTCCGTTGACAATGCATCCACTGTATTCATAAGCCTGCTTTTGAGGCCCATAAGCCAAAGAAACCAACGAGGATGACGAGTCCAATTGACCATTTTGCACTTGGTTCTTAATCTAACAATGAGAGAAATAGATGTGTTAATATATCAAACTGAAATATTTAATGTTAGGATAAAAATAAATATAAAATGTTAGGCCTTACAGTTGTCTCAAACCATTTAGGAAATTCTTTTTTGTGTGTTTCATCAACGTTATGGTCACCACCACATTGTAGCATTGTTAGATGTTGCCTACAAAAAATGAGTTAGGTTAATGTATGTCAAAAATACTATGGTTATGCACCAGAAAAACTTACGTTAAATACGGTTGCACTTCATCACAATTACTCAATATAAACCAATGCGCACGTTGAACTTCCTGAAGGGTTAGTAATTTGACACCTACTGCTCCAAATGGTCTGCAATTTTGACGGAACACAGTGATATCTTGCGAATTACTTGCATCTTTTCATAGTTTCGTGGCCGACGATTAAAATGAGTTTCAATATTCTGCATGTACATCGAACAAAATGTTATTGCTTCACTTATTACAACAGCTTCAGCTATTGACCCTTCAGGGCGCACCTTGTTTTTCACATATGTTTTGTAATCTCCCAAAGCCCTGTAGATATGACAACAAGTTTGCATTAAAACTAAATTCAATGCATAGTAAAAATTTCAGAATGTAATATTTAAAAATGTATATATATAGTACCTCTCAATGGGATACATCCATCTGTAATGGACAGGACCTCCATTTCTAGCTTCAGCCGGTAAATGCAGGGCCAGATGTACCATCACATCAAAAAAAGCGGGTGGCCAAATTCGCTCCAACTTGCATAGGATTATCACGATTCCTCGCTCAAGTTCTTCAATAACAGTTGTGGTTAATGTCCTCTGACATAATTGTTTAAAGAAGCCACATAGATCAAATACGACGTCGCATACATTCGGGGGGAGATAAGGCCGAATGCCAACAGGAAGGAGAATCTCGAGAACCACATGACAATCGTGACTCTTTAATCCCGTTATTGTATCATCTCTGACCCAACGCCCAATATTCGATGCATAATCATCAGGGAATTTAACCATTTTCAGCCAATCACAAAATGATTTTCTCTCTGATTGAGTGAGCACATAACTAGCAGGTGGCTTAATAAGACCTCGAGAAGTGACTTGTAAATGCAATTCACTACGAATTCTAAGATCGTAGTAGTCCAATCTAGCATTTACAGTGTCTTTTATCTTACCCGGAATATTGAATAGTGTGCCCACTAAACTCTCACAAATGTTTTTTTCTATATGCATTACATCCAAATTATGTCGCAAACTCAGAGTCCCCCAATATCTAACTCAAAGAAAATACTTTTTCCTGTCCAATTCAACTATTCAGGTAAGCGTTTTCGATTTTTATCTATATTATTAGGATGTTTACCTGGTGTGCTGTCTCTGAGATGTTGATGTTGGCAAAGTATGTTGAATCCAGACAATAGACTGGGCATACTCTGAGGTTCATGTTGACCATTAAATAATTTACTCCTCCGCCAAGGATGACTCAACTTAAGAAATCTCTTGTGCCCTGTGTATCCTATTTTATTCCGTAATCGTTGCGAAGGTGTTTGACCCGCACAAACTGGACATGTCATGTATCCCTTAGTGCTCCATCCAGATAATGAACCATAAGCTAGAAAATCATTAATGGTCCATAATAATGCGGCATGCATCTGAAAATACTGCTCGGAAGCTGCATCATAGGTATACACACCCACATTCCATAATGTTTGTAACTCATCGATCAATGGTCTCAAGTAAATATTCATATCTTTACCAGGGGAACGTGGACCAGTGATAAGCAATGACATAAACATGAACGGATCCTTCATACATTTTCATGGAGGTAAGTTATATGGAAAAACAATAACGGGCCACATGCTATAAGAGTTGTACATATTCCCAAATGGGTTAAAACCATCAGAGACAAGACCTAACCTGACATTATGAGGGTCCTCAGTGAAATGGGGGTACATGTCATCAAATTCCTTCCACTCGGTTCCATCCGCAGGATGTCTAAGTATGCCCTCTGCACCGATCCTCTTTTCATGATGCAACATCATGTCAGTCGCTGTGTTTCGTGACATGAACAATCTCTGCAACCTGGGCGTTAAAGGGAAATATCGCAATATCTTTTGAGGCACTTTCTTCCCCGTACCAAGGACTTTGTACCGACTTTCACCACATATCGGACAATATTCAAGGGATTCATACTCGGCACGAAATAATACACAATCATACTTACAAGCATGAATGGATTCATACCCCATTCCCAGATCACGCAACATTTTCTTTGCCTCGTTGTACGACTTAGGCAATTCGCTTCCAACCGGTAATATTTGGCCCAGTAACTCTAGCATCATATCAATACTTTTGTTGGTCATTCTGTTGATCACTTTAATGTGGAATAATTTCACAACGAAATTCAAGATCGACATTCCAGCACCTTCAAATGGAATTGTTTTTGCCTCATCAAGTAGTTCACTAAATAAATTTTGATCATTTCCACTTAACACTGGCATGTCACCACTGACACTATGACCAAGTTGTGGACCTTGTAAGTCATGCAAAGCATCGGTTATCTCATCGTTTACAGGTTGATTGTAACTACTACTCCCTTCATCGGAATCAATAAACAATGACTGAGAATGATACTGCTCACCGTGATAAATCCACGTACGGTAAGTTGGTGATATTCCTGGCATGTATAAATGATTATGAACTTCATCTAACCGTTTCCTTTTCCTATTCAAACAATTTGCACATGGACACCGAACACGACCTTCTGCATCAATGTGTTGCTTTGCGACTTCCATAAACTCATACACTCCATTACGATATTCAACACTCAATCTATCCAGCGAGCTAATCCAATTTCTATCCATTTAAGCGAAATACCTAAATATAATATATAATTATTAAATATCATATTACACTCATCAACATTACTAATTCATTAATTATTTATTTAAGCATATACATATATATTTAGTTGATAAAGTAAATAGTTTACAGAAAAATTCTATTTAGTTAACTAATTAACTTAATCTACATAAATGAACATAAGCCACTAACAAAAAGTATATAATAAACATAATCATAAAAATGAAAATAATAAAGAAATATAAAAGAAGACTTACCTTATGGAAAATTGATTACAATTTTATTGAAAATTTTTAGGAGAGTTGTGAGGTTGCAGAGGAAAGATTCTGAGATTTCAAAGGATGAAAATGAAGAGAATGGGAGAAAAAACAGAGGGGGAGAAGGGTTGGTGGCATTCTGCATTTTAATCTATATTTAGCGTCGAATTTATTATTTCGACGCTAATTGTTGTAATTTTTAGCGTCGAAATAGTTTATTCGACACTAAATGTCCGATTTTTAGCGTCGACATAAATTTAGACGCTAAAGATTAAAGGATTGTCGGTGGAATCTTCATAAACCTTTAGCGATGCCACATAGTCGACGCTAAATGTCTTGTTTTTGGCGTCGACTAGTAGTTTTGACGCTAAAAGTATAACATTTAGCGCCAAAAAATATTGGAATAGTAAAATAATTTTGCGTCGAATATTTTTCGATGCTATAACTGTACTTTTAGCGTCGATAAAAGTTTTCGACGATAAAAGTTTAATATTTGGCGTCGAAAATTATTTTCGTTGCTAAAAGCCTGATATTTGGCGTCGAATTTTAATTACGACGCTAAAATTTGGATGTTAAAAGCCATAATTCTTGTAGTGGAAATAACCGAATAGAACCGAAAAATTGAACTAAACCGATAATTTTTTTTTATTTTAAAAATAATGATTTGATTTTTTATCTAAAAAACTGAATCAAATAATTCAATGAAAAATCGAATTGAGAATTAATTGAATAATTTTTATTTTACTAATTTTTTTAAAGTCTAATAATATTTTGTTGTTTTATATTTTATATTCGTTGCATTATTAATTTGTTTGATGTTTAGTGATGATTAATTTCATGAAATTTTTTTATTCACTACAAGAAATATCAAATTTTGTGACTACTAATTTGGTCACTGAAACTGATAAAAATAAATTAAAAAACCAAATTGAATCGAACCAAATTAACAACTAAAAATAATTACAATTTTTAAAAAGAAAAAAAATCGAATGATTATTTTAAAAAATCCAAATAATTATAATTATAATTTTTTTAATAATCATATTGAATCGGACAGTGTCCACCCCTGCTCAATAGAATATCTCTCTAAAAACAAGTACCCTGAGTAGTTGGCTTTGCTTCTCTTTGAACAATATAAATGTATTGACGAAGCACATAAGGAACAAGTTCGGTGCGTTTGACAGTTAGAGCTAGTCTTAAAGAACACGTTAACGGTAGGGAAATGTTCTACCAAACGCACTATATGTTTATTAATTGAAAATTTAAGAGACAAAATTAGGGTTTTGACACACTTAAATATTAAAATCTTTGTTGACGGTGGATTTTGGTCTCAGGGTAATATTGGAATATCACTCCCGAGAGAATCCTCCTCCAACTGTGAATTTGTTTGGTTATGGGGGACCAAAGGCAAATTTAGCGGAAAACAAGAAAATACGCCAATCAGACAAGGTGATTTAACGTGGTTCGGCGGATTTTGGGATCCGACCTACGTCCACGGGCAAGAACAGGATGGTACTTTTTATTACTCAAATTCACTCCTCAGGTCTCCTCTTTTTCTTTTACAAATCAGAGCTCTATGATACTAATCTCTCACTCTTGTGATGGTTTTCAGATGCCCTTTTACACATGCTCTACCCTTCTATTTATAATAGCGAAGAAATCAGATTCCTATTTATATAAGGAATCCTATTGGACTCAATCTTCTTTTCTTGTAGGGTTTCCTGATCTGATGCTGCCTTCTCCTTCCGTATTCCCTTTTGGATTCCGACTCCTTCTCCTTGCGAGAGTAGGACATCTCTCTTATCTTATCCATAAGAATGGAGTGCTGTTGCTTTGGACACGTCCCGTTGTCTGGTCGGTCTTAATGAGGTCGGCCATGACAATCTTTTATGCTGAGAGTGTTCCTGCCGACATCTATAGTGATCGGTCACCCGGACCATAGTGGTCGTTCCTTTCGTAATGAGGTCGGTCTCTTCATGATGTGGTCGGTCTTCTTCATGATGTCAACCAGGGAAAGAAATTTACCCTTTCGTCCTTGTTGTGCTGTCTTAAATGCCGTAGTGCCTGAAAACACCATCAACAATCTTAAATAATACAAAATTACTAAAGAATCATCCCAATTATTATAACATAATTAAAATATCTTAATCATAACAAAATAAGGGGAAAACAAAAATCAAATACGAAATCTAAATAAAAATCCCAGAAAATTTACTAAAATAGGAAAGAAAACTTCTAAAAATAATTTGAGACAATCAAGAGGAATTTAGAAATGATCTGTTGGACCAAACAACATAACGGATCGGCATCATATGCGCCTTTTCAATAGCTTCAAATCAATATATTATGGGTCAAAAACGAACACTTATATCCTAAGTTTATGGCCCCTTATGAAGGATCCAACTGCCCTCCATTATTGTCCACCATTGTCAAGGATTGATCCCCACCATTGCCACCATTTTCAAAGGTTTGATGCAACCACCAAAAATGTCGAAAAGAACTTTAGGTAGTTTTATAAAGTTTGTAATACTTGTAAATTATATTTTTGTAGTAACAGAATCGGTTTTTCCTAAAAACACTCTTCAGTGATCAGAGAATCACAACAAGTAGTATCAGTAGCTTTGGTTATAAATTGGGGTCGTAAAAACCGAAGAACAGAACTCGGTTCGAAAAATTTGGGTTTCGAAAAAGTTGTCGAAAATAAATTTTGAGCATATCATCAGTTTGTTCACATCGAGACGAGCATGATGATATTTTTCGGCGATCAAAAGGAGATCGGAGGAGCCCGCACGCGCCGAGTAGAAGCCTCCCCATGCGCTTCCAGTCGCAGCATGCGCCGCACGAGCGTCTGAAGGTTGAAGACGCTGACGTGTCTGCCACATAAGCACACATCAACACACAGTCATCGCCACGTCGGCCTACAATCAGTGCCACATCAGCGCACAGTCAGCACCACGTCAGTGCACAGTTAGTGCCACGTCATCAGCACGCCAACAAGGATTCTGCCACATCAGTGCCACGTTTTAGCCACGTCAGTAGCGGGTCCCATTTATGCCATATCAGCATCCACGTGTCTGCCACGTCAGCATACTTGATAAATTTCATTCAACCCTCTGAAGTCTATGAAATTTATATTTTAGCCTCAGAAATTTTAGAAATTTATAAAACGACCCTTGAGTCGGATTTAGACCAACGAATAGTAAAATCCATCATTTTCGATCGTTCCGGACGTAACGATGACCTCTTATTTATAAAATCAGCCCTGATTTTGTCCTATTTTCTTTTTAAAATTTAAACTTAAAATGGAAATGGAATATTCTTCTTCTTGTGTGATTTTCAAGCTAACAACAACCAATTACTCTCTATGGAGGCCTCAGATGATAGATTATTTACACTGTAAAGATCTGTTCAATATGATCGAGGTGAAGGGAGTGAGATCAGATTCTGTCAAAGAGAGTGACTAGAATAAACTCAACAACATAATTTTGGGTCAGATTAGGCAGTGGATTGGCTATAGTGTCTTCCACCACGTAGCACATAATACAAATGCTTACGAAATGTGGATAAAATTGGAAGACATGTTCTAGGCCAATACAGCTCGGAATAAAGCCTTAATAATGAAACGTTTGATGAATTTAAAGCTATGAAGTGAAACTTCTATTACAGAACACACCAATGAGTTCCAGAGCATGGTGAATCAATTATCTGTAACAGACATGCAGCTGGGAGATGAAGTACAAGCCCTCATAATACTTAGTTCTCTTCCTGATAGTTGGGAGACATTGGTGGTTACTCTCAAAAATTCGGCTCCATGAGGCAAACTTACCGTGCCTATGGTAAAATATGACCTGTCGAATGAAGAGTCCAAGAGAAAAGATGTTGGCTCAGAATAGACAAAAGCCTTCATCACAGAAACTCAAGGAAGACATCGAGGAAGATAAAGAGAGAGAGACAAAAGCAAAAAACAGAGGTAGATCCTCAGATGGAAGGAAGCCTACTTATAAGTGCAAAGCCACTTAAAGAAGAATTTTCTAAAACTGCAACGAGAGTAGGACTAAGGCAATCACCAGCCGAAGAATAATGAAGGAGAGCCACTAGTTTTTGTCTAAGGATATGTAGCGATATGCTCCATACAGGAAGAGAAACGCCTTCACAACGTAACCCAAGATGTTGAGTGGGTGATAGATAATGTAGCATCATACCACTTTACTCCTCACAGATATTTCTTCACAACATACAAAGCTGGAGACTTTAGTTCAGTGAAGATGAGAAATATCAGTTCCTCTGAGATAGTAGGAATGAATGATATTCAGTTACAGAAAAATATCGGGTGTGCATTAACTTTGAAGGATGTCCTGCATGTTCCATAACTTCAGTTGAATGTACTCTCGGGGATAGCCCTTGACAAACAGGGTTATGCTAGTCACTTCAGAAATGGCACATGGAGAATGACAAAAGGTTCCATGGTTGTAGCCCGAGGATATAATTGCGGCACACTATACAAGACTAATGTGAATATATGTGCAGAAAACCTCAATGTAGCTGAACATGAGGCTTCTCAAAATCTGTGGCACCAAAGACTCGGTCACATGAGTGAGAAAGGGTTGTCTACCTTGAAAGAGAAGGATCTAATAACTGTCTGCAAGAATGTTGCTCTAGATCCTTGCAATCACTTTCTATTCGGTAAACAACATAGAGTCTTTTTTAAATTATCTTCTACGAGAAGATTAGAGTTACTCAGTCTGGTGCACTCTGATGTTTGTGGTCCCTTGGAGGTTAATTCACTTTGCGATAATAAATACTTTCTGACTTTCATTGACGATGCTCCTAAGAAAGTGTGGGTGTATTTTCTGAAAACAAAGGATCATGTTCTGAGATATTTTAAACTGTTTCATGCCATGGTAGAGTGTGAAATATGGAAGATATTAAAGTACATTCGCACACATAATGGAGGCGAATACACATCCAGAGAGTTCGATACTTACTGTGGAAGTTACCGTATTCGGCATGAAAAACTGTTCCACGCACTCCATAATATAATGGTGTTTCTTAAAGAGAATAAACCGCACCATTATGGAGAAATTCAAAAGCATGATCAACATGGCTAAGCTGCCAAAGTCATTATGGGGAGAAAATGTTCATGTCGCCTGCTACCTTATCAACAAATCACCATATATATAGTTGAATTTTGAGATTTCGAAGAAAGTGTGGTCTGGTAAGAATCTTTCATATTCTCACCTTAGAGCATTCGGCTGTTTAGCCTTTAGACACGTATCCAAGGAGCTCAGGCAGAAGCTCAATGCAAGGACTACTTCATATGCATCTTCATAGGCTATGGAGACGGGGAATTTGGATACAGGTTATGGGATCCGAAAGAAAAGAAGGCCATTAGAAGTGTGGATGTAGTGTTTCTTGAAGACCAGACAATAGAAGACATTGAAAAGCCCAAGATGTCTTCTAATTTCAGTGCCGACAAAACCGATTCAAATCCAGACACACCCAACCCCAGCACCAACATGAGTGGCCACAGATAATGATGGTGTGCATGATATGTCAGAAACAGAACTAGTGGAGGAAGATAATGTTGAGCAGTGAGACCTGGAACCCACTTCATCAGAGGCTACATGATCATCCACATATCTGTATGATGACAGACCTCCATAAATCACTAAACCTCCAATATGAAGATTTGAGCGAGGCTGGATTCTATCAAACAGATACTCAGGATCTGAATATATTCTGATTACTAACGATGGAGAGCCAGAAAATTTCAAGAAAGCTGTATCTCATAAAGATAAAGAAAAATGGTTGCACACAATGCAGGATGAAATGAAATCTCTGTAGAAGAATCATACTTATGATATAATCAAGCTCATGCAATGCATGAAGACACTGAAGAACAAATGGGTTTTCAAGCTAAAGAAAGACGACAACGAAAATATGGTGAAACATAAAGCTTGATTAGTAGTCAAATGATTCTTACAGAAAAAAGGAATCAACTTTGATGAAATCTTTTCACCAGTTATAAAAATGGCTTCAATCTGAGTTATCATAGGATTGGTAGCCAGTTTGAACTTAAATCTTGAACAAATGGATGTTAAGACATCATATCTTCATGGTGATCTAAATGAAGAAATCTACATGGATCAGCCAGAAGGTTTCAAAGTTTTAGGAAAAGAGAACCTTGTTTGCAAGCTGAATAAAAGCTTGTACGGCCTCAAGGAATCACCAAGGCAGTGGTACAAAAAGTTTGACTCGCTCATGGTGAGTCAAAACAACAAAAGAACTGCAATAGACCAGTGTGTTCACATTTAAAGATTTATGGATAGAAATTTTATTACTTTTCTATTATATGTGGATGACATGTTGATCGTTGGACAAGAAGCAGCGAATATCAACCAGCTGAAGAATGAACTCTCTAAGTCTTTTGACATGAAAGACTTAAGACCATCTCAACAGATTTTGGGAATGCAAATAGTTCGAGACAAACAGAACAAAAGGTTGTGGCTTTCACTTGAGAGTTATATTGAACAGATAATCAGGAGATTCGATATATAGAATGCTTAATCAGTCAGTATTCCGCTAGCACACCACTTCAAATTGAGCAAGAGTTCGTGCCCCTCATCCAAGAAAGTGATAGAGGAGATGCCATTGGTGCTATATTCTTCAGTAGTTGGAAGCCTAATGTATGCTATGGTATTTACCAAGCCAGATATTGTTCACGCAGTGGCTGTAGTGAGCTGTTTTCTCTCTAATGCAGGAAAAAAAATTGGAGGCATTCAAATGGATTCTAAGGTACCTCAAGGGTACATCGAAGTTATGTCTGCGCTACGGGGGAGCTGATCCAATCTTGGATGGCTATACAGATTCAGATATGGCAGAAGATCTTGATGGTAGAAAATCTACATCGGGTTTTCTCTTCACTTTTATAGGGGGAGCTGTGTCATGGCAATCAAGATTGAAGAGGTGTATTGCTTTATCCACAATAGAAGCTGAGTAAATTACAACAGCGGAAGCAAGAAAGGAAATGTTATGGTTAAATCATTTTCTTCAAGAATTAGGGATCAAGTAGACATAATATAAGATACATTGTGACATTCAGAGTGCTTTGGACTTGAGCAAGAACTCAATGTATCATTCTTGGACAAAGCACATCGATATTCGCTATCATTGGATACGCGAGGCGATGGATCAACAACTGCTGAGACTAGTGAAGATCCATACAGATGAGAATCCAGCAGACATGTTAACAAATGTGGTTACTCGGGACAAGCTAGAGTTGTGCAGAGACATAGTTGCGATAGATATCAGATGATAATTATTTCAGATGCATCTGGAGAGGGAGAATTGAAGGATCAAGTGCCCTACATTGTTGTCCACCATTGTCAAGGATTGATCCCCACCATTGTCGACATTTTCAAAGGTTTGGTGTAACCACCAAAAATGACCAAAAGAACTTTAGGTGAGAAACTATTCATTTGTTGATAATTTGGGCAAGAATTTTACTATAATTAGAGAGCTAATTAAGAGCTCAAAACATCCCAAAAATTAAGGTTTAAGGCAAGAAAGTGTAGAGAGTGTAGAGAGAAAGTGAGGTTTTTGTAAAACTTTGTAATACTTGTAATTATATTCTTATAGTAATAGAATCGATTTTTACTCAAAAATAATATTCAGTGATCAAACAATCACAACACTTTCTAAACTATAAAGGTCACATATCCTATATCAATAGCACATACTGAAGTTTATCTGTTTGAATGCAAGGGATGGTGGAATATTGGTATAATTTTAAAATCTTAATGAAAATATCATGGTTAATTAATATGCGGAGAAAAATTCTATATTAAGGAGATTATCATGTATCATTAATTATAATTAATCTGAAGTTTTCGATCTCTAATAAAATTTACAAAAGCTTATTATGTCTACATTGTAGAGATTTCCTACATGCTATATATTCTGTGATAATCGAAATTTGGTGATCCTTTAGAAGTAAATTAATTTCATGTCCTGCTGTTATACAATTTCAAGGATACAACTGGAACCAAAACATAAGGTCAATTGAGATTTGAAACAAGAGAAGAGAATGAATCTCACAATTGATTTGTTATCATATCTCAACAACATGACTGGACGGTTCGTTGTCATGTTACTATTGTAATGTTCTGTCTATTTGATGTATTAATCAGACTAAAGCCAACTTATAAAAAAATAGGATAACAAAAAGGCTTGCTTCTGCTTTACTCTCGGTTGTCAGCTTTTTCTACATTGTTAGATTTAACGGGTAATATAAAAAATTCAATGGATCACTGATTTGATCAGTTGAACTATTTTGGTTGAACCGACTAACGTCATAAATAATTTTAATTAATTAAAAATTATAAGATTTTATTTTTATTTTTTGGTTAAATTTTTTTGGTTAGACCAATCCGATTCATCAATTTTAACCGATTTTTTTAATCATGATTTTTAAGTTCAATCTATCCAGACTCACAGTTGGTTCATAGTTCGACCGATTCAACCGGTGGTTAAGTCTTGTTTTAAAAACAATGGCTTTCTATACCAACCACAATGGCTCATTACAAAATGGAATATTGTTGGGGAAATGGTGTTATTAACGAAAATTAGCATGCATCAATCAAATCAAATCAAATCAAAACACAACAATGGATTCAGATCTACACTAACATACCAATATAAGATTTAAACCTTAGAGAATAAGAAAAACCTGGAAAATTATAGATGATGATTAAAAACAAGTCCAAGTCGAGATGTCTCTATCCTTAAAAACTTATTAGCCTCCGTCTCGGTGCTCTACGGATGCAATGTGGCTAACGTTCTCCCAGGATTCCTTGGATTCCTCTTGTTCAAGGGGCACTCCTTAACAAGATCTTGAATTAAGAAAAATGGTGGAAACTCTCTTGACTCACAAGAAAAGACTTCTCTTAACTATGTATGAGACTTCTAGTTTTTTGTTATTGATCCTTAGAATGAACATGAAGGCTCATATATAAAGGAATGAAAAGGTGCTTTAAGGGCACCCTTTGGTTTGGGGTGTAACCCTCCTAAGGGTTATACCCCTTCCATGCACCATTTGGAGCCTAGAAGTGTGTTCTTCTAATTTGGAGGACATGTCCCTACAGTTTGTGCCATTCCTATAAGGCACCAAACAAGGGACATGACCATCCTCCATCCAAACTTAATATTTAAAGAATTTACAACAATCCCCCACAATTCTCTAAATATTCATGCAGACACTTAAGAGAGTTTCTGTGAACTAAAGCTGCATCGAAATAGGTAGCTTTCGCCTTGAACCTTTCCAAGTGAATGACAATCGGATTTACTTGGCAAACCAATGACCCATAGTGTTGAACTGTTATGCCATTGGTGTAAACCAAGACAATTGCCAACACACAGCTTTACTTCGACCATTTCACGTGCTACGGTTGTGTTCATTTTGGTCATGAACTTTGGTCTTGGATTCATCAAGCACTTTAGGGAAATCAGCTTGTAAAATCTCATGGAAGCGGCCTCACTTCTTACTTGAAATAGGTGATCTACTATAAAGAGGTAATATGCCTTTACCCCCATTATGACTCATCTTCTAATATAGTGATCATTAAAAGCCTTAGCTTATCCTAGCCTTGACAGACAGCACTTTGCGTCATTATCGGAATGGGAAAGAGTACAAAACTCTACAGTGCTTGTTTTGAATTACACAAAGTTTCAGTTGTCCATTTTGAACCTAGATCTTTGGATCTCCAGTCAGCTAGGTTGGGTTTCCACAGTGACAATTCTTAATTTATAGGCTTCAAGCCCATTCCTCTCGATGACTTCACAACTTTCTCTCTAGGTAAACCTTTAGTAAGTGGATCCGCTAGGTTTTCCATTGATTTCACATAATCGATCGATATTATGCCTTTTGAGAGCAGTTGTCGTATGGTATTATGTCTGCGACGTATGTGTCGAGACTTACCATTATACATTATATTTTGGGCTCTCCCAATAGCCGATTGACTATCACAATATATGTTTATCCCTGGCAACGGTTTGGGCTAATTTGGAATATCCTCCAGGAAATTTCGAAGCCATTCCACTTCTTCTGTTGTTTTATCTAATGCTATGAACTCTGATTCCATAGTAGACCGGGCAATAAATGTTTCCCTCGAGGATTTTCATGACATGTAGGTGTTTATTTGATAAACACTGACGACTCACTGAAGATTTCCTAATAGATGGTACACCAACGTCAATAGGAATCTTCTCGAGTTGAGCGAGCATAGTGGTCCTTCGACTTGAGATACCACTGTGGATATATGAGTTATCCTCCACACTTTGATGGCAGTCACGTCACCGATCTATTTAGATCAGACCTCCGCATGTTCGTTGGGTGTGGACTGATGCTCATGATATCTTGTGCGTATCAAGATAGAATCCGTCAGTCCTATTTACAGGGCATAGGCATCCTACACGTGTTTTCGATCTAGTAAATCCATGGCCGTGTATAACTTCTTCGGAATCAGTTTCGAGTGTTATTTAGAGATCGTAAATCTGAAAGTCGACTATATTATATAGTAAGGATTTGACCTTTTTATCTATATCCCAGGTATAATATGGATAGCCTGTGACGGAGGGATTATACGTATGCAATGACCTTGACTTGCATAGTTTAGCGAGATTATATGTGGTCGTCATAATTCATAAGTGGGTGAATTATGGACACGAAATTAGATTTCGTGACGGATAAACCTAAACTTAGAGAGTCTTACAATATGAAGTGTACTTGTTGAGCACTTGGACAATACGTTATGAATAAAATAGATTATTCATAATAGTTCACCGAATTAAATGAGTTAATTCGGATCGTTTAAACGGTTAAACGAAAATACATGCATAGGGGCATTTTTGGTCAATCGTAATTATTGTGTATTTGTATTTGATACGTAATTTGATTAGATACACATTAATTAATTGTCAAATGAGACTTTGACACATGCCATTAATATATGTATTTGTTATTTAATGTAAATAAAAATACATATATAATAATAATTATATTAATTAATTATTTAAATATTTAAATATTTAAATGTTAAATATTTGAATAATTAAATGATATACCTTTTCATAATTGTTATGAAATTTTTTTGATTATTATTGGTTACAAATGGCATGATTTTATTAAGCTTTAAGTGTGCAAATTTGATTTGTCAAATTAAAGCATATAATATTTAATTAGATTAAATTGTAAAATTGACCATTTTGCCCCTAACAAAGTCGGTCATGTTGTTTTAAAAGGGAAAATGTTTTATTTTCTTCTTCAATGGCTTGCTATGGCCGAATGACATCCTCCATAGCTCTCAAATCTTGGCTTGATGATTCAAGGAAGAAAATCAAGAAAAAGCTTTAGGAAAATAAGAGATTAAAGGTAATCTTCAATCCCCCTAAGCTTTGAAAGCATGTTTCATGTTCTTGATTATCTATATTGATTCTAGGGTTTCTTCTTTTCTATAAATTTGGGCCTTTTTGGTTTGGAGGATGAATTGTAAGGCTTTGTGCATGTGTGAAGTTGTTTTGGATAATATTATTGTAATATTTATTCAATTTGATCATTTGATGGTATGTTGCCATTCTAGAGTGTTATGACCACTCTTTTAATGCCTATAATTCTTCTTGGGTGGTTCATTGTGGTGACTTTGGTTGGTGTTAAGATTAATTAGATTAATGTTGGAAAATTGGATTTTAAGAATGAAAAATTGATATATTTTGCTTCTGGATCAGATCTAGGAATACTGTATATTTGGTTTTGAAAAAAATGTCATATGAATGTATTGGATGTATTTTGGGTGCTGGAACAATTGCCGAAAATTGTTTAGGAGTTGAAATAAGCGAAAACGGCAAAAAACGGTGTTACCAGGTGACTTTTGAGCCATCCGGGTGACGGCTGCCCAAACAGTGAATTAGTCACTGTTTGGGAAGTCCATGAACTGCCCTAATACTATTGGGGCTGACCTGGGCAGCCCTCATGTGTATTGGGTAGTCGGTTCGGTCAAAAACGTGTTTTATGCCATTTTACGGAAAAATATTTTCGTTAAAGTTTTGCGACGTTTCTTAACTATTTATGTCGTTATTTGATATCGAATAAATATGTTTAAGTGAAATATGAATGAATTATTCATATTGGATATTGAATAATTTATTCAGTAATTTTAAAAGTTTTAAAATTACGATTTCGCCCGAACAGCGCTTATGTCTCGCCCTTTGCCCAAAACCCCCAACAACTATGTCTATGAGCATTCTTATTGATGTGATCTGAGTCACTGGTGAATAAGTTTCAAAGTAATCAAGGCCTTCTTTTTGTCTATAACCTTTATGACAAGCCTTGCATGTACTTATCTATTGATCCATCTGGTTTCATTTTCCATTTGAATATCTATTTGTAGCCTAGTGGCTTACAACCTGGAGGAAGATCAACCAACTCCCAAGTATGGTTTTGTAGGATGGAATCAATCTCACTGTTGATAACCTCTTTCCACAAAGGTGCCTCTGACAAAGACATTGCTTCTTTATAGCTTTGAGGCTCTTTTTCTAACAAGTATGTCATAAAATCGGGACCAAATGACTTAGACGTTCTAGCTTTTTTTCTACGTCTAGGTTCAATTGTCTCAACATTTCAACGTTGATCTGACTCTTGGTCAACCTGATCACTATCATTGACAGTATCAATAGTTCTTTTGAAAGACTATGTTCTTTGTCTTTCCTTACAAGGAAATGTCTCTTCAAAAAATATCGCATTCCTTGACTCAATTATCATATTCAGATTGATGTCAGGAATCTCAGACTTATGTACCAATAATTGATACGCACTACCTTTACGAGCATATCCAATAAAATACAATCAATCAACAGTTTTGGGTTATATTCTAACCTTCTTAGGTTTAGGAGCCGTTACTTTGGCAAGACACCCCCACACTTTCAGATATTTGTAAGAAGGTACGTGACCTTTCCACAACTTATATGGTGTATTGTCCAATCTTTTGTGAGGTAGCTTATTTAGAACGTAGTTCACGGAAAGCAAAGCTTCCTATCACAAGTTCTGGGGTAAACCAGAACTTGTCAACATGGCGTTCATCATTTCCTTCAATGTTCGGTTTTTGCGCTCAGCAATCCCGTTCTGTTGAGGGGAATAAGAAGCAGTAGTTTCGTGAATAATTCCATGTTTGGAACAATATTCACCAATGGTGACACATATTCACCACATCTATCACTCCTGATTCTTTTGATTTTCTTGCCAAGTTGATTTTCAACTTCGTTCTTATAGTGTATAAAGCTCTCAATAGCTTCATATTTTCTCCTCAGCAAATACACATAACAGAATCTTGTGCTATCATTGATAAAAGTGACAAAGTACTTTTAACCGCCTCTTGTTTGCACAATATTCATATCACACACATCAATGTGTATAAGTTCCAAGGGTTCGGAACTTCATTCTATGGAATGAAATGATGCTCTATGCATTTTTTATTCAACACATGCCTTATATTTATGTTGGTTATCAATTGCAAATTTAGGTATAAGGTCCATGTTAATTAATTTACGCATTGTATCATAATTAACATGTCCTAACCGTTGAACAATTATGAGCCATAGCATCACCATCTGTAAAAGACATGGTGTTTTTGTACAAATTAACTATGTGACAAAGGAAATTACTCTTTTACCATTTTGTATTTGGATTACTTGGATATATAAATGATAAAAGTCTATATGATTAGTACCGGATTAATAAGATATGAGACAGTATTAATCCACGAAAGGATTAATCATTGAATATCCCTAGTCGTAGTATTATCGAGACTGGACATCGATAATGCGGAATAGGCTAGTATTACACTTGTGCGCGTAATTGAAGCTTAACGGTATAATTCTCATATATTTAAGTATTGGATACTTATGCAAGTGTGATAGGAGGTTCTGTTAGCCGTTGGACTGGGAACAGCTTCGCTCTGGATAGACCCATCAGAATCCCATTGGTAGTATGACTATGTGTCTATGGGAATCTGAATCAGGGTAGGTGTATGTGGTCTTAACCTGAGATTTGCATCGCTAATACTTGCGACAATCAATATACTTTGGTTTTGGTCATCCGGAGCTTTAACAGGTTCTGTGTATGCCTTTTCTGGGTATACTGAGAATCGTAGTGTATTGGGTGTGATGTCAAGATGGAAGTATCACTTCAGTCATATGGAGATGATGATCACGCAGGATACAGAAGTAGTACTCTTAAATGCTGCAACTATCGGGATAATATGACTAGGTCATGATTATCTGATTACAGAGACTAGTTGCTAGTGATCCGATATATGCTTCGTACGGGGCAGACACAATTCCAGCCCTAGGCCTAGCATGTGACATCTGATACTGGATCGTATTACGCAATACATTATACACTACGTCTGATACAAATTATTTATTCCAAAGTGTGTTGTAAGAGCCAACTAAATTTGGAATTTAAAGTGGTGGGACCCACTTTACTTATATCAAATGTTTGACATTTGATGGAGGTAGTTGGGCTTTAAATTAAATGAAACCATTTACTTTTCACCAACCTTGTTTTTGGAAAACAATTACTTTAACTTGGTTTTGGAAACAAAAATACATGACAACACAAAAACTATTTCTTTCTCTTCTCCTACCATTGCCGAACACTCTTCTTCCTTGGAGGAAAATTTTGTTTCAATTTTTGGACAAAGCTAGCACTTTGGGACTCAAAGAAAGGTGATAGGGAAACTCACCCAATAGTTTGGAACTCAAAAAGAGGGCTTGGAGCTTCTACATCCAACAAAAGGTTTTGAACTTCAACCGATCAATGTGAGTTTTTCCGCAACTTATCTTGTAATATTCAAACATGAATTAATGTTTAGGATCCTTGGCATGTCTTAGAGACACTAACAATGGTATCAAAGCAACCTAAACTTGATTTTAGATTCTAGGGTTCTAAACTTTAATTTGGGGATTTTATGCTTGGAGTGTGCAAATTCGAAATTGGTTGTTTGATTGTGATTAGATGATGATGAATTGTATTTGTGCATCATTAGATTTGAGAAATTGATTAGATCAAAAATTTCCCCAAAATCTATGTCATTACCGAATACCACCCCTAGAAAGCTCATGGTGATTTGAATTTTGACAATTGGATATGTTAAATGCATGAAATGAATATTGATTGTTGATTTAATTGGATTGAAATCAAAATTGAATGTTATTCTATGCAATTGCCGTGAGTTTGAGCATGTTGATGGATGAGTTGATTTTACTTCAATTTTGTGTTGGACATGAATTTTAAATTAAGCATGATTAATTGGATTAATTAGTGTTTTGGAAACATTAGAGTAATTGATTAATTATGTTAATTACATTTTAAATTAAATTAATGTGATTTTGGAATATTATATTAATATAAATTAGTCTTTAAAATTGAATTGGGCTAATTTGTTATATTTGGGCTAATGGGCTTGGTTGGGCCAAGTTTGGTTTTGGACAATTGGGTTGGATCCAATTGGGCCTAAAACCATTTCCATAAAGTCCAAATATGACTTTTGGGCCTTTTATAATTTAATTGGGCCTAAATTGATTTTTGGCATAGGGTGATTCCTAATTGGGCCTTGGCATTTTGGGTTTGATCCATAATGGCCAAAGCCCATGCCTAAAGAATTAATTGAAAGCCCATTGGACTTTAATTAAATAGTATTGGATGCTAATTAGGCCTTTGAGACCCATTTAGATTGGATGTGGAATCCAAGTCTAAAATGCACTATTATAAGTGTAATTATTTAATTTGGAATTAAATATGAATTAGTATTGCATACAATTTAAAATTGGATTTAAAATTGTAGTTCGATATAATTCAAGAATACTTACTTTGAGTATTTATTCTTAAACGAGTTGGACTCGCGCAAATCCAATTGTTGTATGAACATTGGATGGTCATTAATCAAAGATTAATTAATTGGATTAGATTGATTGACAACATGCTTTGTGTGAATACTTGGATGTATTTATATGAATAATGTATATCAGATGGATATTAGATGGGTGTGGGCAATTTTGGAAATTGTTGTAAGTATGGTACTTATTTATTAAATTGGACCTGCGTGTCCAGCCTTTCACCTCTTTATCTCTTTGTATTTCTCTTCTCACCAATTCCCCTCAATGCAAATGAGGTTTGTCTAATGTATTATGTAATTGGATAGAAGTATGTAAAGTGCTAGCGGGAGAGAGGAAATGGATAGATTTGTTCTAGGAACAAATTGTTATATATCTATCCACATATCATTATTATTTTAATCACGCCTTATTATTCTTTTCGAATGCATGTTTAAGGGTGTATGATGAGACCTAATCAAATATAATAAATTGGTTGCCAATTTACGTGAAAAACCCTCACTTTAATATTAAGTGTTTTCCTTCCATTGAGTGGTTCTCTCTCAAGATCCAAGATTGACTTTGATTTGTTGGCCAAAGTCAAGATAATTGTCCATCACGGATGTGTTTGAACCACGAAAGCTTTGTTATATATCGCATGTCTTGGGTAGTTGTGACTTGTTGGCCAAAGTCAATGTCACTTATGTACATCGACGTGGATTACGAAGCTTTCCCATTGTCAATGGGTCACGCTTAACTGGAATCATTAAGCTTGTTGAGCCAAAGCCAATGCTTAGTCAATTCAGAGGAAAAGGTTAGGATGATATATTGGATATATGTTTTGGACTTGGAGGTCCACCTACCCGATCTAGGAATTGGATGGGATCCAATTGATCTTAGAGATCTACCTAGTTAATTTTCATACAGCTTGTTGGCCAAAGTCAAGGTTGTGTGTTATTTAACGGGATCTTAGCCCACTAGGAAACTGAGTTTCCCGAGTACTCCACAGAGGGTTAGAGGCTCGCCGAAAAATAGTGGGAGGCCAGTATTAAATTTACAATTTTGTTTAATACATGCTTACACGCGCTCTTTTATTTTATTTATCGTTGTTATAAATATATTAGTTGGACTAATATTGATTATTGCTTTCTTTGAACAATTGGACTGTATTCAAACTACTCCATTTGTAGTTGGTTATTTAGTTGGACTATAGTAACCATTGTATTTTGAGTGTACCTGAAATCGTTGATTGGATAGTTGGACTATTGCAATCAAGATGGATGGAAATATTAGCGTTAGGGACATTATCATGGGCGAAAATATCTTTAACGGCTCCAATTTTCCAGATTGGGAGATGAATCTCAAGATAGTCTTGGGAGCCGAGAAGTTACTCTATGTCATAGAGAAACCTCTAGGGCTAGGGCCCGGAGTTGAGCAAATAGTAGAGCATGAGCTTTGGAAGACTCATCGTGATGATAACTTTAGTGCTCAATCCGTCATGCTTGCCGCAATTACTCCTCAGTTTCATCATCAGAACAAAGGATTGGATCCTTATAGTATGATGTTGAAATTGAAGGATCTTCACATATCTAACCTTATATCTCAGAAGTACGAATTGCAAAAGAAGCTCTTTCGCTCACGTATGTCAGATGGTACATCTGTCGAGCACTATGTGTCACAGATGATTGCTGACATCGAATAGCTAGGTCAGCTGGGCATAACCTTCGAGGCTGATGTTGGACAATTATGACCCATAGCGTCACTATTTGTACAGATCACGGTGTTGTTGTACAAATTAACTATGTGACAAAGGAGATTGCACTCTTGTCATTTGTGAGTAGATCACCTAGATGTATAAATGATGAGAGGTCCCTATGATTTGTTCCTGGACGGAGAATGATATGAGACAGTATCAGTCCATGAAGGATAAATCATTAAATATCCCTAGTCAGAGCATTATCGAGATTGGACATCGATGAATGCGTAAAAGACTAGTATTACACTTGTGCGCGTTGTGAGGGAACAACGGCATAGTTCTCATATATTTGGGTATAGGATACTCATGCAAGTGTAATAGGATGTTGTGTTTCACCGATGGTACGGGAAACAGCTTCTTGGTAGTATGACTATGTGTCTATGGAATTCCGAAATCAGGGTAGGTGTATTTGGTCTTAACTTGAAACTTGCACCGCTAATACTTGCGACAATCAATATACTTTGGTTGCGGTCGTCCAGGGCTTTAACAGGTTCTGTGTACGCCAATGCTGGGTATAATGAGAATCGTAGTGTGTTGGGTGTGATGTCAAGACGGAAGTGTCACTCCAGTCATATGGAGATGATGATCGCGCAGGGATACAGAACTGGTTCCCTAAAAAGGTTGCAACCGTCGGGATAATATGACTTGGTCATGATTATCCGATATTAAAGATACTAGTTGCTCGTAATCTGATATATGCTTCGTACGGGGCAGACACTGTACTAGCCCCAGGCCTTGCATGTGATCATCAGATACTGGACAAAAATACGCAATACTACGTATACTATGCCTGATATAGATCCTTTATTCCTGTAAGGATATTTCCGGAGAATTGGGTAGGCATGGCGCTTTGCTAGAGGCCAACCTTGTCTTGTAAATCGGTATAAACGTAGTACGATGTACTTACGTGTTCGGATAGTCCGACGACCGAATTTACTGCCAACATATCCGGGGATCTCATGAGTCACTTCCCAAAGATTCACCGATGACGTATGACTCGCACTTTAATTAATCTGGGATTAATAAGATGAGAGAGAAAATTAATCTGGGATTAATTGCGGAGATATTTTATCTAGGATAAAATATCAATAAAAGAGAGATAACGATTAATTTGGAATTAATTGGTAAATTATTATATTTGATATATTAAACGAAATTGGATTTTACGCGGAATTAAAATTAGATTTTAATTCGGACGAGCGAATTAATTTAGAATTAATTCGTTAGCGACGTGAATAGTGACTTCACTAGGCGTAATCATTTAATTACGACGCAACGGAAAATTCATTAATTTGGAATTAGCGAACCCGAGCCCGGGATTATTTGCGAGCGCATTCGCATTTCGAATTCGAGTGCAGCACGTAAGTCAAATCAAGCGTCAAATCGCTAGTCGCATCTAGCGTCACATCAAGCGTCAAATCATGTCACTTTGAGTGATGTGACCATTGATTGATTGATTGATGTGATTTGATGAGAGTTGATAGAAAGCATTTAATGCTTTTGGAGCCAAAAAATTTGTAAGTTGACTTTTGGAAAACTTTTACACATTTTTGGTATATGTTTATTATTTGATTTTGGAAATAAAATAAGCTAACATACACAACTTCATTCTCTCTCTCTTCTTACACGAATTGGAAGCCAATTCTTCTCCATTCTCTTAATTTTTCTCACGCCCAAGGGCTGAGCATTTTCTGGTTTTATTTTCTGCTGGGCAGAACCGAAATTAGAAGGGAAGCAAGTGTGATTTTATGGAAAAATAAATAGTGCTAGTACACTCCGGGATCATGCGACGGTGATATAGAAGTCCACCCATGAGCCGGGAAACATTTGACGAAGCTTGGATCTTGTTCAAGGACCTCCAATGGCCGAAAATGAGGAGCAAAATGCAGCCCACTGCCGCACAAACCAGTGAGCAGAACAGCAGCCACTGCCGAGTAGAAACCAGTGAGCAGATTTCATTTTTGTTTCCTCCCGCGTCGCTCAACCGCTCGATGTAAGTATTCTGTGACTTCCTCAAATGTATTCACTTATGTTTCATGCTTTATTATTGATCTTGGGATGCTTAGAATCTCCAACAATGGTATCAGAGCATGGTTAAAAGCATGAAAAAGTTTAGGGTTAAAAAATTAGGGCAAATTGATTTTGAGCATGTTTAAATGAAATTGGATGATTTTGTATGCTTAATTGATGTTGAATTGAAGATTGATTGGATCAATTTCAAGAAAATTTGATTGGATCATTTTTACCCAAATTGTATGTGTTGGCCGAATAGGTTGAGCCCTAAAATGTCTTGGGATTTTTGATTTTTGATCATTGGATGTGTTGGAAATCATTCGGGAATATGATTTAATGTCGATTGTGGAATTATTTGGATTGAATTCGAATCGGACGTTAAATCCCCAAATTACCGAGAGCATAAGAGCATGTAATTGGGTTTGATTTTTGTTAAAATGTGTTGGACATGTTTTAATGTTCATGGCATGATTAATTAGTACTAATTTGGTGTTTTGGAAATATTGATTTGGGTGATTAATTATGTTAATAGACTTTAGTTTAATTAAACATTAAATTTGGAATTTTTGTGTTTGATTAAATGGGCTTAAAATTGGATTTGGGCCTTTAATCTTGTAAATGGGCTTATTGGGCTTTGTTGTACAAAGTTGGGTTAAGGCAAATTGGATTGGATCCAATTGGGCCCAAAACCGCATCCATAAAGCCCAAATGCAACTAATGGACCTTTAAAGTTTAATTGGGCCTAATGGGCCTAAATTGATTTCTAGGCTTATGGGGTAATTCCCGGATTGGACTTTGGTTATCGGTTTGACCCGAGTTGACCAAAAGTCCACGCCTTAAGAAATTAATTAAAAGCCCATTGGACTTTAATTAAATTAACGTTGGACGTTAATCAGGCTTTGAGACCCGTTGCGATTAAATTTGGAATTTAAGTCGTAAAAGTTCATTAATAAAGTGTGATATTTAATTTGGAATTAAATAGTGAATTAGAATTAAATACAAATTGAATTGGATTAAATTGTGTAGTTTAATTTAATTTAAGAATTCATACTTTGAGTACTTATTCGTAAAACGAGTTTGACTCGAGCAAAATCAAATCGTTGTTTGAACATTGGATGATCACTAATTATCAGATTAATTAATTTGATTAGATTGATTGATAACATTCTTGTGTGAATACATGGTTGCGATGCATGAATAATGTATATCGGATGGATATTAGATGGGTGGGGCAATTTTAGAAATTGTTGTAATAAATTTGATTTATTAATTGGACATGCGTGTCTAGCCTTATCACCTCCTTATTCTTTGTATTCTCTTCTCACCTATTCCCCTCAATGTAAATGATGTTTCTTTAGAAGTGTAGTGTAACGGGTAGAAGAAATAATTGTGCTAGCGGGAGAGAGAAATGGAGAGATTTGATCTAGGATCATTGTGTAAAGTATCCATCCGCATATCATTATTATTTTATCATATGCGCTTTATTATGTGTTTAGAATGCATGTTTAAGGGTGTATGATGATGAGACCTTAACAAAGATAATAAATTATTTGCCAATTTGCACACGAAAAACACTCGCAAAATATTAAGTGTCTTTCCTTCCATTGAGTGATTCTCACTCAAGATCCGAGACTTGCATTGGCTTGTTGGCTAAAGTCAAGGCCTTTGTCCGTCGAGGATGTGTTTGAATCACGAGAGCTTTGTTCCATGTCAGTGTCTTGTCCAAGTTGTGGTTTGTTGGCCAAAGTTAAGACCACTTCTTGTCCATCGACATTGATTACGAAGCTTTCCATAGTAAATGGGTCGCGCTTAACTGTGATCACTAAGTTTGTTGTGCCAAAGCCAAGGCTTAGTTGATTCAGAGGAAAAAGGTTAGGCAATACATTGGATGTATTGGCATATATAAGATATATGTTTCGGACTTAGATGTCCCCCTACCGGATCTAGGAATTGGATTGGATCCAATCGATCTTAGAGATCTACCTAGTTAATTATCATACAATTTGTTGGCCAAAGTCAAGATTGTGTGATATTTAACGGGATCCTAGCCCACTAGGAAACACGGTTTCCCGAGTACTCGACAGAGGGTTAGAGGCTCGCCGAAAAATAGTGGGAGGTAAGAATTGAATTTGCAATATTCGTTTAATTACTTGCCATACGCGCTCATTCAATATCATTCGTCAAATAAATTAAATGTTAGTTGGACTAATATTTAAAATGTTGTTTTAATAAATAGTTGGACTATATTCAAACTATTCATTTATAGTTGATTTTATAATTGAATTATAGTAATCAATATAATTGATTTTAATCTATTAAATTATAGTTGATTAACTAGTTGGACTATTGTAATCATTATAATAAATAGTACCTAAATCGTTGATTAAATAGTTGGACTATTAGAATCAAGATATAAATTGAAAGATTGACATTTAAAACATAATCCTGGAGAAAATGTATTTAAATGGTTTAATTTTTCAAATTGGGAATAATTTCAGGATGGTCCTGGAAACTAATAAGTTACTTTATTTGATAAAATAACATATTAGGCCTAAGCCCGGAGTTAAGCAAATAGTAGAGCTTAATCTTTGGAAGATTTATGTGATGATAACTTTAGTGCTGAATCCATTAAGCTTGTCGCAGTAGACTCCTAAATATCTGAATCAGAACTAAGGATTAGACCCTTAAAGTATGATAATGAAATTGAAGGATCTTTATAAATCTATCTTTAGATTTTAGAAGTACTAAAATTGCAATAAATAATTCTTGGAGAATTAATGACTAATCTCAATGAGATAAAGTCAAAGTTTGCAATTAGGCAAGTAGCGCAAGGCGCACCTTACTTCGATATTCCAGAAACCCGAGGCTTGGCCAAAGGCTACTGGAATGTGAAAAAGGGAAAATGCAAAATCATTATAATCTTCTGGGAAGATAAATGACATATCCCAAAATGTCTGCTCAAATGTGGCAAACGGGATCGCGGAAGCGTGACTGCCATTTGGACAAAGCAGATATGAAGGAATTGAAGAACGGGCAAGGCTCTGACTTCAAATATGTTTGTCACATTATGTTCACTACTAGTATTAAAATTAGATTTTAAATACTTAGTGTGCTACATAAATATGTATTGATGTTCAGAATCTGCTATGAGCAGGATTAGGAAACTGTTATAATGTAACTAGTTTGACTAGAAACATTATCTCTGTATCAGTGTTTGACCCGCTGCGGGTGAACCTTTAAATTATAGAACACTAAAGTGTTTCATTATATAAAGATGATATTGAGATAAACACATTAGAAGTGAATAACAGAATTTATATTTTGAATATAAATAAATCTCAAACGTATAACGTGACAAACAAATAGCTCTAACTGATTTGATCAGGAGAAACTAATTTGTGGCATTGTTGTCTGGGACACAATTAAACAAGACTCGTATATCCACACATTCGAATAGTGGGTACTCGGACTAATTTGATTCCAATTAAATAAAGTCTACGAATCTAGTTTATTGGGCAAAGTGCCTAAAACACTATTTACTTGGTAAAAGTGTAAATGCCACCGATCTGCTAGCCCTAGTTCATAGTGAAGCAAGTGGGCCCATGTCTAGCTAGGCTAGAGGTGGATATGAATATTTTGTGACCTTTACGGATGTGGCATCGCGTTATGGTTATGTGTTTCTTTTGAAGAACACAAATCAGAAACTTTACAGTTTCGACACGAAATAGACAATAGATAGGCTATAGTATTGTACCGTCACGGTTAGACCGTAATGGAAAATACATAAGCAATAAGTTTCTAATATACTTGAAAGAGTATAGTATTCTTTCAAATGAGGACTCCTCCCAGAACACGTCAGTTTGACGGTGTGTCCGAACTGAGTAACCAAATTTTGTTGGACATGATAAGGTTAATCATGAGTCGCTCTGAGCTACCATTTCCTTCAACGGATAAGCTTTGACAGTGCAGAACTTATTTAGAATAAGGTTCCATAAAAATCTGTTTGATAGATTTCATATTAGATATGATCAGGAATGTGAAACCGGGTTTCACATTCCTGATTATTTGGGTATGCTAGGCATATGTTTGGATGATACCAAACTAAAACCCAAATTGGATAAGTGCCAATTGTAGGTTATCCTAGGGATACCATAAGTATTGTACTTATACAACTCACAAGAGAACAATTAGATTGTTGCTCACCATGCGGTTTTCCTAAAAGGAATACCAATATGCAGTGGTAAGTAGGAGGATAGTAAAACTCGATGAAAATCGGAGTAATACTGTCCAGGCATCGAATCCTAATGGAACACAAATAGTTCATCAATGATGAAACTATACCATAATCTTCGAATACACAAGAACCGCGTAAGTCGGAGAGAGTCAGAAAACAACCTGGGGTATGGGTTTCTGATCTCACCTCATAAAGATGTTAATCTTTTGAGGTATACCAACTGATTACGTATGAGGAAGTGATACAAGGTATCGACTCCCTATTATGACAAAGTGTCATGAGTCCGAAATGGATTCCATGTATATCAACAAGTTTGGATACTAGTTGATGTACCGCAAGGCATTGTGCCTATTGGTACTTATAAGTCTTCAAGGAAGACATACATGGATGGAAACAAACCAAAGTACTAAGCTAGGCTTGTAACATAAAGGTATCGTTATCAACATTGTGTTGACTACGATTCAACCTTTTAACTGTTGCCACGGTAAATCCATTTGGAAAATGCTTGCTAATGCTGCATGTTTCATTTATGAAATATGCCAGCTTAACGGGAAAATCGTTTTCCTTAAACGGAAACCTTTTGGAAGATGTTTATAACATCCTGTCGGTTTTGTCGTACCAAAACTAGCAAATGAGGTTTGCGGGTTATTCGATCCATTTTTGGATTGAAGCAAGCATATGTTCTTGGAATTGTCATTTTGATGTGATCATAATGGTTTATGATTTAATTCAAAATGAAATGATTCTTGTGTATATAAGTAGGTTAGTGGGAGCGCACTGACAGTGGTTGTCCTATATGAATACTGATAATATGTCATTTCTTGGAAATGATATTCCCATAATAAAATCGACGAAAGCTTGGCTTTCAGAAAACTCTCCGAGAAATCGTACATTGAAAAATGTACGTGACCTGGTGTCTCATACACTTTGAGCATATAGAGTCACAAACAGGCCAATCTGAGTGATAATCACTGGATTGAAGTTAAGAATATCCTTAGTATCTTAGAGATCTAAGGATATTGTCTTAGTCTATGGAGAAGGAGAACTTGTAGTGACTGGGATCACTACTGCAAGTTTCCTAAACCGATAAGACGACTAAAAGTCACAAACGGTACTATACAGTTTGAATAACGGTACAGTGAGCTGGAAATCTTCCAAGCAAGATACTGTTACCGAATAAACAACAAATGCGGGTTATTGTTGCAGCTGAGGTAGCAATAGAAGCTTACTAGGTCGATAAATAAATCAAATTAGATTAGATATAATTATGTTAGCAACTGAGCTAGGCTTGAGCACAGGCTAAAGAATTAATGGTCTCATCAACAATCCAGATACATACCTCGACTATTCATCTGATTCGTTTGGATCATACATCATGGCGATATGATGATCGTATAAATCGCATCAGACGATAATCATGAAAATCCGCTTACGAAAGCCTTTTCTCAGCAATTTGAGCCAACCGTACATAGTTCGGGTGTAAAACACTCGAGTGACTGGCTGTAGGCCAAGTGGGAGATTGTTGGACAATTATAACCCATAGCGTCACTATTTGTACAAATCACGGTGTTATTGTACAAATTAACTATGTGACAAAGGAGATTGCACTCTTGTCATTTGTGATTAGATCACCTAGATGTATAAATGATGAGAGGTCCCTATGATTTGTTCCTGGACGGAGAATGATATGAGACAGTATCAGTCCACGAAGGATAAATCATTAAATATCCCTAGTCAGAGCATTATCGAGATTGGACATCGATGAATGCGTAAAAGACTAGTATTACACTTGTGCGCATTGTGAGGGAACAACGGCTTAGTTCTCATATATTTGGGTATAGGATACTCATACAAGTGTAATAGGAGGTTGTGTTTCACCGATGGTACGGGAAATAGCTTCGCTCTGGATAGACCCCCTCGGAATTCCATTAGTAGTATGACTATGTGTCTATGGAAGTCCGAAATCAGGGTAGTTGTATTTGGTCTTAACCTGAGACTTGCACCGCTAATACTTGCGACAATCAATATACTTTGGTTGCGGTCGTCCAGGGCTTTAACAGGTTCTGTGTATGCCAATGCTGGGTATATTGAGAATAGTAGTGTGTTGGGTGTGATGTCAAGATGGAAGTGTCACTCCAGTCATATGGAGATGATGATCGCACAATGATACAGAACTGGTTCCCTAAAAAGGTTGCAACCGTCGGGATAATATGACTTGGTCATGATTATCCGATATTAAAGAGACTAGTTGCTCGTAATCCGATATATGCTTCGTACGGGGCAGACACTGTATCAGCCACAGGCCTTGCAAGTGATCATCAGATACTGGACAGAAATACACAATACTACGTATACTATGCCTAATATAGATCCTTTATTCTTGTAAGGATATTTCCGGAGAATTGGGTAGGAATGGCGCTTTCTAGAGGCCAACCTTGTCTTGTAAATCGGTATAAACGTAGTACGAGGTACTTACGTGTTAGGATAGTCCGACGACCGAATTTACTGCCAACATATCCGGGGATCTCATGGGTCACTTCCCAAAGATTCACCGATGACGTATGACTCACACTTTAATTAATCTGGGATTAATAAGATGAGAGAGAAAATTAATATGGGATTAATTGCGGAGATATTTTATCTAGGATAAAATATCAATTAAAGAGAGATAACGATTAATTTGGAATTAATTGGTAAATTAATATATTTGATATATTAAACGAAATTGGATTTCGACGCAGAATTAAAATTAGATTTTAATTCGGGCGAGTGAATTAATTTAGAATTAATTCGTTAGTGACGTGAATAGTGACTTCGCTAGGCGTAATCATTTAATTACGACGCAACGGAAAATTCGTTAATTTGGAATTAGCGAACCCTAGCCCGAGATTATTTGTGAGCGCATTCGCATTTCGAATTCGAATGCGGCACGCAAGTCAAATCAAGCGTCAAATCGCTAGTCGTATCTAGCGTCACATCAAGCGTCAAATCATGTCACTTTGAGTGATGTGACCATTGATTGATTGATTGATGTGATTTGATGAGAGTTGATAGAAAGCATTTAATGCTTTTGGAGCCAAAAAATTTGTAAGTTGACTTTTGGAAAGCTTTTACACATTTTTGGTATATGATTATTATTTGATTTTGGAAATAAAATAAGCTAACATACACAACTTCATTCTCTCTCTCTTCTTACACGAATTGGAAGCCAATTCTTCTTCATTCTCTTCATCTTTCTCACGCCTAAGGGCTGAGCATTTTCTGGTTTTATTTTCTGCTGGGCTGAACCGAAATTAGAAGGGAAGCAAGTGTGATTTTGTGGCAAAATCAAGAGTGCTAGCACACTCCGGGATCATGCGAAGGTGATAGGGAAGTCCACCCTTGAGCCGGGAAACATTTGACGAAGCTTGGAGCTTGTTCAAGGACCTCCAATTGCCGAAAATGAGGAGCAAAATTCAGCCCACTGCCGCACAAACCAGTGAGCAGAACAGCAGCCACTACCGAGTAGAAACCAATGAGCAGATTTCATTTTTGTTGCCTCCCGCGTCGCTCAACCGCTCGATGTAAGTATTCCGCGACTTCCTCGAATGTATTCGCTTATGTTTCATGCTTTATTATTGATCTTGGGATGCTTAGAATCTCCAACAGCCGAGACTTCCATAGATTTGATCTTACAGTCTCTGCCTGACTGCTGGGGCGGGTTTGTCATGAACTATAACATGATGAACCAAGAAAAGACTCTTGGAGAGTTGATGGCGATGCTGAAAGAAGCAGAGCCAAAGCTTCTGAAGGGCAAGAAGCGCGAGGCGTACCTTACTTCGACATCCCAGAAGACCAAGGCTTGGCCGAAGGCTTCTGGGGGTGTGAAGAAAAGGAAGAAAAATGGCATGGCCAAATCATCAAAGTCTTTTGGGAAGACTAAGGACATATCCCAAGACGTCTGCCTACATTATAGCAAACAGGGTCATTGGAATAGTGACTGCCGTGAGTACAAGGCGGAGTTGAAGGAAGTGAATACGGACAATGTCTCTGCCTGACTGCTGGGGCGGGTTTGTCATGAACTATAACATGATGAACCAAGAAAAGACTCTTGGAGAGTTGATGGCGATGCTGAAAGAAGCAGAGCCAAAGCTTCTGAAGGGCAAGAAGCGCGAGGCGTACCTTACTTCGACATCCCAGAAGACCAAGGCTTGGCCGAAGGCTTCTGGGGGTGTGAAGAAAAGGAAGAAAAATGGCAGGGCCAAATCATCAAAGTCTTTTGGGAAGACTAAGGACATATCCCAAGACGTCTGCCTACATTGTAGCAAACAGGGTCATTGGAATAGTGACTGCCGTGAGTACAAGGCGGAGTTGAAGGAAGTGAATACGGACAATGCTCCGGCTTCAGGTATGTTTGTTATAAACATGTCCAATATTGGTTTTAAAAATTGGATTTTTTATTCTGGATGTGGTAGTCACATATGTGCTGGTGTGCAAGATCTGCTAATTAGTAGGATATTGGCTTCAGATGAGATTGACCTACAAGTCGGAAATGGGACGAGAGTCGCTGTTTTGGCCGTTGGGACCTATGTTTTGTATATGCCATTGAGGCATGTAATTATATTAGGTGACTGTTATTTCGTACCTAGTTTGACTAGGAACATCATCTGTGTATTTTGTTTAACCCGTTGCGGGTATACCTTTGTATTCCGGAACACTGGGTATTTTGTATATAAAGATAACATTTTGATATGTACAACATATGTTAATAATAGTCTTTATATTTTGAATATATATGAATCTTAAACATATAACATGACAGACAAAAGGCTCAAATTGAGTAAAACAGATGAAACTCATCGGTGGCATTGTTGTCTGTGACACATTAACGAAACTCATCTGTGGCATTGTTGTTTGGGACACATTAACAAAACTCGTATATCCACACTTTCGAAGAGTGGATACTTGGACGGATTTGATCCTAATTCATATGATGTCTGCGAATCTTGTTTATTAGGCAAAGTGCCTAAAATGCCTTTTAGCGGTAAATGTGTACGTGCCACCGAGCTGTTAGCCATCGATCACAGTGACGTATATGGGCCCATGTCTAGATAGGCTAGAGGTGGTTATGAATACTTCGTAACCCTTACGAATGTTGCATCGCGTTATGGTTATGTGTATCTTATGAAACACAAGTCGGAAACTTTTGACAAATTCAAAGAGTTTCAACACGAAGTAGAAAAACAGACCGGTAAAAGTATTAAAACATCACGGTTGGACCGTGGTGGAAAATACTTAAGCAATGAATTTCTCGATTGCTTGAAAGAATATGGTATTTTTTCATAGTAGACTCCTCTTGGAACACCTCAATTGAACGGTGTGTCCGAACAGAGAAACTGAAATTTGTTGGACATGGTAAGGTAATGATGAGTCGCACTGAACTACCAATTTCCTTCATGGATGATGAGTGGTAAAACTATCACTATTTCCCACTCATTTAACTTAATATTTTGTATAGTTTCTTGAGTTTTGTGAATATTTTGATGTGTTTTGTGTTATTTTGTAGATAAATAAAGTTTCAAGACATTCTGGAGGTGATTTGGAGCATAACTGTGTGAAATTTGGTGAAATTTGGCAAAAAGGGTATTTTGGTAATTTTTGGGCGTCCCGACACAAAGGGTATTTTAGTAATTTTGGGCATCCCGACAACGAAATAAAGTTTCAAGACATTCTGGAGGTGATTTGGAGCAAAACTGTGAAAATTTGGCAAAAAGGGTATTTTGGTAATTGCACCACCATGCCACATGTCAAAAATTCAACGAGCCGTCTTTTTTTAGCCATCATGCCACGTGTCGAAAATTCAGCGATCCAAAAAAAATAATAATTAAAATAATTAAAAAATAAAAATCAGAAAAATAATAATAAAAAATTAGATTTTTTTGCCTATAAATAGATTTCGAATTTTTAGTTTCAAATGTACCTCTTCCTCTGAAATCCTTATAAATAAAATAGAGTTCTTCTTATTTTCTTCTTATATTCAGTTTTATTCACGCTTTGTAGTAGTAATTATATCCATCTATGAGGGGGTAACTTCTCTATGCTGAGGTAATAAGGTAATACTTTACTTTTGCTATTTAGATTAATCTCCCTTAAAATATAATATATAAACTATTTAAAATCTGAATTAATAAAGGATACCTCCATTCTGGACTGTTGGTTATTCAATTTAAATTGGTTAAACCTGACTTAATGAGGATACCGCCATACTGGACGGTTGGTTTAAGTTTATATTTCTGTTCCGCCTTATGGCTGGTATATTTGAATTTGACTTAATCAGGATACCGCCATTCTGAACGGTTGGTTTAAAATATCACAAGATTATATATTATTTTATGGGAGATATCTAAATAGTAAATAGTAGAAGTTAATTCCTTTTATCTTAGCATTTTATTTATTTTTCTGCATTTACTTTTTTTTTATGTCTTTTTCTTACTTGTCCTAATTATGTGTTGTAACTAAAGTTAGTTTTCTAGGTTGTGATGAAATCTAATATCACCGGTTTATAAGAGGTTATTTTATAATTTGAGTAATTTAAAGGTTTACTTATTAAGTCTTAAATGCTTCTTGTTGTTTGATCACCAATAAGATTAATGTGGTAAATCTAAAATGAACTAGACATAGGGAATTTAGGTTTCAACCTTTGACTTAATAGCCCACGATCTTCCTTGAGGATAGATAACCCTTTAATAGATTTCCTTACAGGATAGACATATACCTGTTGGGCGGGGGTAGCCATAATTAGAACTTAAACTTAATGAATCCAGATAATTTGGTTGACATAGACATATGGTTCAATTGGATTAAACTGGGTATTTGTGTCTGACCATCGACAGATGCTTTCGCATAAATTCGTGTTCCAAGTTAGTAAACTGATTTATTACACAAACATAAAATAATCACTTCATCTTTTTAAAGATATTAGAAAGATTCACAACCCTAGATCTTGAGTCTTTTATTTTCCTTAGTATTTTCTTTTGTCTTTTGTCTTTTTATCTTTTTATTTATTTAACAAATCTACAAATCAAATCATTCAAGCAATTAATTCCCTTCTCCCTCAATTAAATATTTGTAAATAAATAGTATCAACAATTAATAACAATAGTAGGAATTAAGTCCTCGTGGGATCGATATTTTTATACTACTTGAACGATACGTGCGCTTGCGTTATACGTGTGTGTTTACGCCAGTCAATGGGATACACATTGAACAGTGCAATATTTATTTTGAATAAGGTTCCGTCAAAGTCTGTTGGACAGACTCCATATGAAATATGGACAGGAAAGAAACCGGGTTTCTCATTCCTGAAGATTTGGGTATGTTGGGCATATATTAAATGTTTGGATGGTGCCAAACTAGAACCCAAATCGGATAAGTGCCTATTTGTAATTAGTTATCCTAGGGAAACCAAAGGATATTATTTCCACAACCCATAAGAGAACAAAATATTTATTGCTCTCCATGCGGTTTTCCTTAGAAGAATTCCTAAATGCAGTGGTAAGTGGGAAGAAATTATAAGTCGATGAAAATCGGAGTGATACTGTTCCTGGCACCGATCCCCTCACGGAACACGAACAGTTCATCAGGGATGAGACTGTTCCACAATCTTCTAATATACAAGAACCGCGTAGCTCGGAGAGAGTCGGAAAACAACCTAAGAGGTATGGGTTTCTGATCTCACCTCATGTTGACATTAATCTTATTGAGGATAATAAACTGGCTACGTATGAGGTAGCGATACAAGGTATCAACTCCGCTTTATGGCAAGGTGCCATGAAGTCTGAAATGGATTCCATGTATACAACCAAGTTTGAACACTGGTTGATGTACCAGAAGGCATTGTGCCTATTGGTAGCAAATGAGTCTTCATAGTAAAGACAGACATGGATGACAACAAACAAACGTACAAAGCTAGGCTTGTAGCGAAAGGGTATCATCAGCAACATGGTGTTGATTACGATGAAACCTTTTACCTGTTGCCATGATTAAATCCATTCGGATAATGCTTGCTATTGCTGCATATTTCGATTATGAAATATGGCAGATGGACGTCAAAACCGCTTTCCTTAACGGAAACCTTTTGGAGGATGTTTATATACAACATCTTGATGGTTTTGTCGTGCCAAAACAAGCAAACAAGGTTTGCAAGTTAAATCAATCAATTTATGGATTGAAGCAAGCATTGCGTCATTGGAACCAACATTTTGATGAGATCATAATGGTATATGGTTTCATTAAAAATGATGATGACTCTTGTGTATATAAGAAGGTTAGTAGGAGTGCACTGACATTGATTTTCCTATACGTTGATTATGTATTGCTTCTTAGCAATGACATTCCCATACTAAAATCAGTGAAAGTTTGGCTTTCACTAAAATTCTCCATGAAATTCTTGGGAGAGGCAACCTTTATTCTAGGAATAAGGATCTACTGGGATAGATCTAAAAGTTGTTGGCACTCTCTGAGAACTCGTATATTGACAAACATGTACTCGACCTGGTGTCTCATATGCTTTGAGCATCTGCAGTCATTATCAGGCCGATCTAGGTGATGGTCACTGAATTTATGTTAAGAACATCATTTAGTATCTTAGACGAACTAAGGATGCTTTCTTAATTTATGGAGATGGAGAACTTGAGGTGACTGGGATCACCGATGCAAGTTTCCAAACCTATAAAGACGACTATAAGTCACAATAAGGGTACATATTTTGTTTGAACAACGAAACAGTGAATTACGGCTAAGGTAAAAAAAGAAGCATTTTGGATCTATAAAATTCCTAATTGGATTAGGAGTAGTTCTGTTAGCAGCTGAGCTGGGCTACAACATAGGCTAAGGAATTACGGTCTCATCAATGATCCAAGTATGTACTTTGATGGTTTCATCTGATTAGTGAGATCGTACATCGTGGCGATGTAAGGATCAAAAAGATCGTTTCAGATGATAACCTTGCATATCTGCTGACGAAAGATATATCTCCGCAAAATTTTGAGCTACCCGTACATAGTTTAGGTGTTGGACATTTGAGTGATTGGATATAGGCCAAGTGGGAGATTGTTGGATAATTATGACCTACAGTATCACTATTTGTAAAAGACATAGTGTTTTTGTACAAATTAACTATGTGACAAAGGAAATTGCTCTTTTATCATTTTGTAATTGGATTTCTTGGATATATAAATGATAAAAGTCCATATGATTAGTACCAGATTAATAAGATATGAGACAATATTAATCCATTGGATATATAAACGATAAAAGTCCATATGACTAGTACCGGATTAATAAGATATGAGACAATATTAATCCACGAAATAGGCTAGTATTAATCATTGAATATCCATAGTCGTAGTATTATCGAGACTGGACATCGATAATGCGGAATAGGCTAGTATTACACTTGTGCGTGTTATGGAAGCTGAACGGCATAGTTCTCATATATTTAAGTATTTGATACTTATGCAAGTGTGATAGGAGGTTCTGTTAGTCGTTGGACCGGGAACAGCTTCGCTCTGGATAGACCCCTCGAAATCCCATTGGTAGTATGACTATATGTCTATGGGAATCTGAATCAGGGTAGGTGTATGTGGTCTTAACCTGAGACTTGCATCGCTAATACTTGAGACAATCAGTATACTTTAGTTTTGTTCGTCTGGAGCTTTAACAGGTTCTGTGTACGCTTCTTCTAGGTATACTGAGAATCGTAGTGTATTAGGTGTGATGTCAAGATGGAAGTATCACTTCAGTCATATGGAGATGATGATCACGCAGGATACAGAACTAGTACTCTTAAATGCTGCAGCTATCGGGATAGTATGACTAGGTCATGATTATCCGATTACAGAGACTAGTTGCTAGTGATCCGATATATGCTTCGTACGGGGCAGACACAATTCCAGCCCTAGGCCTAGCATGTGACATTCGATATTGGATCGTATTACGCAATACATTGTATACTACGTCTGATACATATTATATATTCTTCGTTGAATATTTCTGGAGAATTGGGTAGGCACGGTGCTTTGCTAGAAGCCAACCATGTCTTGTAAATCGGTGAGAACGTGGTACCGGGTACGCACCTGTTCGGATAGTCCAATGACCGTATTTACTACCAACATATCCAGGGATCTCTTGGGTCGCTTCCCAAAGATTCACCGATGACATTTGACTCGAACAAAATTAATCTGGGATTAATTATGAGAGAGAAAATTAATCTGCGATTAATTATGGTAAGAATTAATTTGGGATTAATTATGAAAGAGAAAATTAATCTGGGATTAATTACAGTAAGAATTAATCTGGGATTAATTCATCTAGAAGAGATAACGCGATTAATTTGGAATTAATCGCCAAAGTAAATTTAATAGTTAAATTGGATTTTACTATTTAATTTATTTAATTGGGCTAAAATAATATATCGGAAATATTAATTGAAATTGGATTTCAATACGGAATTAAAATTGGATTTTAATTCAAGCGAACGAATTAATTTGGAATTAATTGTAAGCGACTTTCGTAATAATTTTGCTAGACATTATTATTTAATTAAATTGGATTTAATTACGTCGCGACGGAAAATTCGTTTAATCGGATTAAACGAATCCGAACCCAAAGTGTGTTGTAAGAGCCAACTAAATTTAGAATTTAAAGTGGTGGGACCCACTTTACTTATATCAAATGTTTGACATTTAATGGAGGTAGTTGGGCTTTAAATTAAATGAAACCATTTACTTTTCACCAACCTTGTTTTTGGAAAATAATTACTTTAACTTGGTTTTGGAAACCAAAATACATGACAACACAAAAACTTTCTCTTTCTCTTCTCCTACCATTGCCGAACACTCTTCTTCCTTGGAGGAAAATTTTGTTTCAATTTTTGGACAAAGCTAGCACTTTGGGAGTCAAAGAAAGGTGATAGGGAAACTCACCCAAGAGTTTGGAACTCAAAAAGAGGGCTTGGAGCTTCTACATCCAACAAAAAATTTTGAACTCCAACTGATCAATGTGAGTTTTTCCGTAACTTATCTTGTAATATTCACACATGAATCAATGTTTAGGATCATTGGCATGTCTTAGAGACACTAACACTAACCTCACATGCCATATATTTTGTGACTCAATAATATAAGAGGAAGTTGTAGCTTTATTATTAGCACTGTGTCGATTGACAGACATTACATTGAACTTGAAAAGACCCTCAGTGAGGTATCATTTTCCTACATAGACATCATTTTTTGTCAATACAAACTTTTCATAAACAAATACAAGCTTAAAGTCATTCTTGCTAAGGAGAGAGCCGAGACCAGGTTCTTCCGAATATGAGGAACACGCAAAACATTCTTCAATGTAAGCTCTTTTCCGGATGTCATCTTCAGAACCATTGTGCCTTGTCCAACCACTCTAGAGGTAGACGATTTTCCCATTATTAGATGATCACCACCATCGACCTTCTGATACGAGGAAAACATATTATTATCAGCATAGATATGACGAGTAGCCCCAGTGTCTACCCACCATTCTCTCGGATTCCCAACCAAGTTGTCTTCAGTCACAACTGCTGAGAGGTTCATATCTGAGATCTCATCAGTTAGCTGCTCATCTTCAGTGACATGAACCTCATTTTTCTTTTTCTGGCCTTTTTCCTGAATCTTCTTATTTCTGCAGTCATTTGCCATATGACCGCTTTTTCCACAGTTGTAGCACTTCCCCTTGAAATTCTTGTTAGGTTGGGAAGAATCTGCTCCACTGTTCTTTCTTTTTTTGCTACCCTTTACACCCTCGACGATGTTGGCTTTAGACTTCATAGTCTTGTAGCTGGCCTTCTCGGACTTCCTGTTGTCCTCTTCGATCCTTAATCGAACTCCAAGGCCTTTAAGACTCATCTGCTTCTTCTTGTGTTTCAGATAGCTCCCGAAGTCATTCTATGATGGAGGTAATTAATCAATGATGGTGGCAACTTGAAACGTCTCACAAAGTTTCATCCATTCATCCAATATTTCATGAATGATCAATTGCAGTTCTCCCAACTGAGACATTACCGTTCTTGAATCTACCATTTTGTAGTCCAGTAACCTACCCACGATAAATTTCTTTTGCCCGGCATCCTCAGTTTTGTATTTCTTATCGAGAGATTCCCAGAGAATCTTTGTAGAAATCATGCATTGGTACACATTGTACAGGGTATTGTCAAGTCCTCCTAAGAGGTAGTTCTTGCACAAGAAGTCGTCTGACGACCATGTCTCTTCTCGTAGTTGCTTGGCTGTTTCCGTTTCTCCCTCCACAGGACCCGGAGGATCTTTGAGGTACTTAGCCAACTAGAGAGTTGTCAGGTAGAACAACATTTTGCTCTGCCACTGTTTAAAGTTTACTCCCCCAAACTTTTCCGGTTTTTCTCCATGAGCGACCGGTACTGAGATGTTTTCGCTAGCCACATGTAACTGGAAAAATCAACAACGGTCAATAAGTCTACAAAAGACAAATTGTACAACGATCAACAAATGATATTGTTCAAGTGATAGACCAAGTATCCACTCGTTGTTATATTTGACAGTAATACCAAAAAACACAAGTCCTTGAATTTACGACTAAGGTTTCTTATGATAAATAAATAAATGAATATTCCTAAAGGACGAGGGGGGTCCGGAGTAACCACTTAAATCCCTGACCACTTAGGCTCTTATCGCCTTTTTGACAGAATATCCTTTAAACACTTCCTCAATAGAATCTCTTAGGCATTCCAACTTAGTATTACACTTTTAATTTCACAATACAATGTGTGTGTGTCTATATATATGTATATGTGTATAAATCAATCAAGATTGGATTGAATTACTTGTGTAAGATTACACTTTTAATTCTCAACCAAGTATGCAACACACAATTAAATTTCAACTTTATCACTATGTGTATGCTTGTGATAATTGAACACCGTAATAATAACTTAAATTTATACTACCAAGTTTATTGTAATACAGTATATGATTTCACTAAGTTAATATTATGATAATTTAAGTTAATCTAAGTCTATTTCAATTTAGAAACAAATCAAGGATAAATTTTTTAGTGTCAAGTTCGTATCTTCGTTCGAACGAAACTATCCAGTGATTTCACGTTCGTGTAGCGTTCGAAAATGCATTCGAACGAAGTATTCCAGAGAGTTCACGTTCGTGTAGCGTTCGAGAACGCGTTCGATCGAAATATTCCAGAGAGTTGACGTTTGTGTAGCGTCCGAAAACGCGTTCGAACGAAATATTCCAGAGGGTTTACGTTCGTGTTGTGTTTGAAGATGCGTTCGAGCGTTCTAAGGCAGAAGGCTTGCGTTCGAGTTGCGTTTGAATACTTGTTCGAACGTTCTTACGAAAATTCAAATTTTTACCTACGCGTTCATCGGGCGTTCGAATGCCCATGCATATTTTTCATGCACAGAAACCATTTTCCAGAAAATTTCTTATTAACACATGCGAATTTTCATCTAACAACACTAAAATTTAATAAGTTCTTAAGATTGCTGGGGAAATGGTGTTATTAAACGAAAACTAACATGCATCAATCAAATCAAATCAGAACACAACAATGGATTCATATCTACACTAACATACCAATATAAGATATACCTAAACCTTAGAGAATAAGAAAAACCTGGAAAATTTTAGATGATGATTAAAATACAAGTCCAAGTCGAGATGTCTCTGCCCTTAAGAACTTATTAGCCTCCGTCTCGGTGCTCTACGGATGCAATGTGGCTAACGTTCTCACAAGATTCATTGGATTCTTCTTGTTCAATGGGCACTTCTTAACAAGATCTTGAATTAGGAAAAATGGTGGAAACTCTCTTGACTCAAAAGAAAAGACTTCTCTTAAATATTTATGAGACTTCTAGTTTTTTGTTATTGATCCTTAGAATGAATATGAAAGCTCCTATATAAAGGCATGAAAAGGTGCCTTAAGGGCACCATTTGGTTTGAGGTGTAACCCTCCTAAGGATTATACCTCTTCCATGCATCATTTGGAGCCTAGAAGTGTGTTCTTCTAATTTGGAGGACATGTCCCTACAGTTTGTGCCCTTCCCATAGGGCACCACCTAATGTACATGATCCTCATCCATCCAAACTTAATATTTAGAGAATTTACAATAAATTAATCATGTCTTTCTCCTTGGAATTTGCAGATGTAGCTCTCTTTTTTTTTTTAATGGTGTCCCCATTTAATTTCTTCTTTCTGTATCATCATCATCGAGGTCACTGCAATAACTGAAAAGCCATTAATTACTGTTTACTAGAAATACTTTTGAAGTGATTGCAGATGCATGATATACTACTATTCATGTCCATTTCTTCAAGACCCATTAAACTCAGAATCAGCTTTTGATTTATTAAGAAATCAGGCAAGGTCCATATCTTTCTTATAACACAGGATTTTGTTCATGGGCTTGCACTTCTTTGAATGCATAGTCGACATAGGTTACAGGTTTTACCTTCTTTTATTTATTTATTTATTATTATTATTATTATTATTATTATAAAAGATATTCTTTAAAAGTCGAAGCATCTAAGCTAACCTCAATCTGCACCCCTCAGAGATGTAGTATGGTGATTTTCAAATAATTTTATTTAATGTTCGAATCTTCAAAGAAGTAAAAAATTAAATTTAGGCTTTGCCTACCCCTTATCTTAAAAAAAAAGGTAACCTTAATTCGGTTTAAACTTTATATATATATTTTAATTCTAATAACAATTTATTTGATTTTTCGGGTATAGAAAAATCAATTGCTCTCTAAAGTTGGCAATTTTATGGGAAATCAGAGTGATTAATTGGAAAAAATCGGGGATTAATCGAGAATGGTAAAATTGACATTTTATGTGTTTGAAAATTTTAAAAAGAACATATATCATGATCCTTCAAAAATCACAAAAAATATTCATTTATAATGAAAAACCGTTATATAATCTAAATGTCTCTAGTTTAGTCAATACGAAAAGAAGCTATTTCGATAAAATTAGAAAAATTTATTCCTATGCAAGAAAATATATATTAAAATAGGGATACTAGTGTTATTATTCCAGTAATAATTCTTTTAAATGGAAGTATATTCTCATTTTTTATCGTTTCTAAGAGAATAATTTTTTTCCACAAAAATTAGTCAAATCGAAATTCCAAAAAAAAAAATTGAAATGCTAAAAATAGTTTAAAAGTGAAATTAAACGATTTTTTGAGAAACCATAAATAAAAAATATCAACGAATGAATCAATCGAAATCGCCCAAAAAAAATTAAAATCGATGGAATCAAATCGCTTAAATTGCGATTTCTAATTAAGTGGTGATTAATCAGCGTTGAAATAGCATACCTCTAAAGTAATGAATTCACAATTTGAAAAGCGGTTTCAATAATGTTTTCACAATAAATCTTGCAGGAACCGCAATTGATAATTACTATTTATAGTTAACTGTATTTATTTTCTATAGTAATTTTATAAAATAATAATTTATTACCGACTTCGGATTGATATTGGTTCCATATCTAACTCTTGATCATCTACCCATCCAAGATGGAAGGGCTCTCTGATTGCGCAGATCATTATTTTAAAATCGGAACGGTAATTGAACCAGTGATATAAAAGATTCAATGAATTACTAGTTTGACTGATTGAACCGTTCTGATTCAACCGGCATAATTGGTTGATTTTATAAATAATTTTATTTAATTAAAATTTTGAAAAAAAAAAATAAAAATATAAAAATTAAACAATATATATATATATATATAATTAATTCTAATAATTTCTAACTTCAAACCAAAATAATTTGGGCTAAAAAATATTTTGGAACCATCTTAATTTAAAAAAAAAACGGTTAAAATCGGACCAGTTTACTGATTTTAGCTGATTTTGACATGTCTTTTCACTGGTTGATGTTATAAATAATTTTATTTAATTAAAATTTTGAAAAAAATTAAAAATATAAAAATTACACAATATATATATAATATAATAATTAATTCTAATAATTTTTAACATCAAAACAAAATGATTTGGGCTAAAAAATATTTTGGAACCCTCTTAATTTTTTTAAAAAAAACTTTTAAAATCGCACCGGTTTACTGATTTTAGCTGATTTTGACATGTCTTTTCACCGGTTGATTTTTAGGGATTTTTTAGATTGAACTCATGATCGATTCTCAATTCAATCGATCGAGCTACGCCGATTTTGAAACAATGGTACGGATTTAAAAGATTGTCTAAAATATATTCTTAACAGGTGCGAGTAAAAGTTTAGTCGCGTGGGTTAAAATATATATATAACATCAAAAGAGTGTACTAGGAATTCTAAAGGGGTACCAATAGCATCACTCTTTCATTTCGTCCAAATATATATATATTTTTTTAATGGTCCATTCTACTGCACGATTATATATATATATATATATAAAACCATCTAATTAATTTAAATATCATGCAACTAGTTTTTCTATTCTTATGCATATGATGTGAAAAATAAATAAATATTATTGATTTGATTTGGATTGGTTTAAATTTTGTTTAATTGTTCCCTAAAAAAAAATAGAAGAAAATTGGATTACATTGTTTTAAAATTGAATTGGATTGATATATGGATTACACTTCATTAATTGCGTTTATATTTATTATAATCCATTGGTTGGAATTGATTTGAAATTTATTAGATTTAAGTGTAAATTAATTCAACATGATTAACAAAGTTCACAGAATCCAGTTGATTTGTGGGTGCTTGCTGGGTCAACTTAAAAAAATAGGTTTAGAATTTAAATCCTAATCACATCGGTGGAGAGGAGATTAATAAAAAAAAAAAAAACTCGATAAATACTTAATTAAGAAAAGTATAATAATAAATATTTTGAAATAAAAAGCATAATCAAAATAATGAGCTACAAAATATCAAAATACAAAAAAAAAAAAAAAAAAAAAAAAAAAAAAAAAAAAAAAAAAAAAAAAACTATTATAAAATAAGAGAGAAATAGAAGAAAAAAATACATTGTAAAGTTGCAGGTTTTTCTTATTAATTCTAAATTCTAAATTACAAGAGATGTTTTCTATTTATAGAGAGAGATTATGTTAAGATTGTTATACTTAAGTAATGTGAGATAAACTAAACTTGTAAATATTAAAGTTAAGGACAACATTATTTACAAGACTCACCCTTGGACATATCACTTTAATTTTATAATAATTATCCAACCAAACATTGCCTCATTAAAACCTTATCAGTAAAATCCAGTGTGACAAAACCTGGTCAAAGGAAAAAGAGTACAATGGGCTTTTATCTAACTGTAACTTGTCATGTCAATGAATACGCTCCCTCTGATGAAATGCTCCCCTCAAAAGATATCATCAAGATAATTTATTAAGTTGATGCATGCAAATACTATAAATAAGCTTCTCAAATGTTGATGTTGGTAAAACTTTCGTAAATAAGTCTATAAAGTTATCAGTTAAACATATTTGCTTGACATCAATTTGTGTGCTTTGTTGGAGCTCATAAATATAAAAGAACTTTGGTGAGATGTGTTTGGTTCTGTCTCCATTGATGTACCCTCCTCTAATTTGTGCAATCCAAGCAACATTATCTTCATATATCATTGTTGGAATATCTGTGGTAGAATTTAAATTGCATGTGCTATGAATGTGATGGATAAGTGATATTAAACATACACATTCTCTGCTAGCTTCATGTAGTGCAAGTATCTCTAAATGATTAGAAGATGTAGTAACAAAAGACTGCTTTGTAGATCGCCATAAGATTGTCGTGTTATTGTAGGTAAAAACATATCTTATATGTGAACATGCTTTATGAGGGTCAGAGAGATATCCTGCATCAGTATAACCAACCAGACCTGGATTTTGTGTTAGCTTATTTGAATAAAACAAACCCAAGTCTTTAGTCCCATAAAGATAATGGAAGATATGTTTGACGCCATTTCAATGTCGTCGAGTTGGCGCAAAGCTAAATGTTGCCAATAAATTTACTGAGAATGCAATATCTGGTTTGGTGTATTGAGCTAAATATAACAAGGCACCAATTGCACTAAAATATGGTACTTCTGGACCAAATATCTCTTCATTATATTCTTTAGGACATAATAGTTTCTTCTTAGGATCGAAAGATCATAAAATCATTGGCTCAGCTTTATCCATTTTGGAATATTTCAAAAGATTCTCAAATTAATTTAATAAATATATATTTAGGTTTGTACTCAGTCTACAGCCTGAGAAAGTACCTAATTTTCCTAATATTTCAAAATTTCTTTTTAAATATTCATCAATTTTTAGAAGCTCTTCAGTAGTTCCAAATAAATTCATATCATTGACATACACTGCTATAATAACAAATACAAATTTAGACTTTCTAATGAATACATATGGGCAGATGAAATCATTTATGTATTATTCATTCATCAAATATTCACTCAAACGATTATACCATATGGATTCAGATTGTTTTAATCCGTATAAAGATCGTTGTAACTTGATTGAATACAGTTTACGATCTTTTTATTTATATGCTTCAGGCATTTCAATCTTTCAAGGATTTTCGTGTAAATATTAGTATCAAATGACCTAAATATTTTGTGAGACATATATCAAGTCTTTTAAATGCTGTAATACTTATTAAAAGTTGAAACGTAATAGTATTCATCACATGAGAATACTTTTATAGTCAATACTATGTCTCTACAGGAAACCTCGCACGCACTTTATATGTAATTATCTCGTTATGTTTATTACGTTTCTTTATGAATACACATTTATATCCAATAGATTTGACATCTTCAGGTGTCTAGACTACAGGCCCAAATACTTGATGTTTGGCTAAAGAAATCAATTCTGCTTGAATTTCTATTTTCCATTGAAGCCAATCATGTCATTGTCTACATTCATCGACAATTTGAGGTTCAAAATCATTTGTAATTTCAGTAGTTACTGTGAATGCAAATACATTATCGATGACTAATTCTTTACAATCCCACATTTCTTTTGTATAAATATAATTTGTAGACTTTTTCTCTTTAGAAACTTTTGTCTCTTCAGGGACTTATGTCTCTTCAGGTATCAATATTTCTCATTGAACTATTGATTCTGAGAATGTGAGTGTATTTATAGTTCGAGCATTATTTGTAACTGTTAGGGTTGGTGCTCAGAGTGCCAATCCGGATCGTATTTATGTTTGATTCATGAATACGAACAATTCATTTTTTCCATAATATTACTTATTTATGGTAGTACTTCTTGATTTTATATACATATTCTATCTAATTACGATTAGATTGAAACTATATGATTTAGTGATATGTATATATTAGACAAATACCTGATAATATATTATGTAGTGTGCAGTTACAAAGTAGTTTGTAATTGACATTGAGAAGTGTCACTATTAGAAGTATATTATCAAATAAAGTTTATGGTCAAGAATTACTGATACAGGTCGGTTAGTAAAATCTGATGAGATCAGTACATGTCGTATATCGAGACTTGGTCCGATGGTTTATCCTAATGAACCATGAGTCTTGGGAGACTCATATAGACGTGTAGGTATTTATTTGATAAACACTGAACGACTCCCCAAAGATTTCCTAATAGATGGTACACCAATGTCAATAGGAATCTTCTCGAGTATAGTGGTCATTCGACTTGAGATACCACTGTGGATATATGAGATATCCTCCACACTTTGATGACAATCACGTCACCGATCTATTTAGATCAGACCTCCGCTTGTTCGTTGGGTGTGGACTGATGCTCATGATATCCTGTGAGTATCAGATAAAATCCGTCAGAAATTGGATCATTTAAAGTAATATCTTCAAGTTATTTGAAAGTACTAAATATCTTCTGGATATTTGAAAGATCTAACCTTTTATCATAAATGACACACTCAGAAAGTGGTTCTTTACTCTCATGTATAAGAGTGTCAAAGTAATAAAATAACCCGGTAAATCCGGGATCGATCAAAAGGAATAGATTTAGCAAAATAAATTAGTAATTCGAGTGAAAAGAAAACAGTTGAATTGTTTGAAGTGATTGATAAATTTTAAATAAACTGCAATAATAAATTAAAATATTGGGGTAGGGGATCCACTTTTAATATTTCAAATTTAGAAATCTTACTTTTTATAATATATAAATTGTCATTATTATCCAGGTAATTTATTTTAGGAATTAATTATGTCAAAACATATAAACCCGTCATAAATACGGTGATAACATCTATCTATAACAAGTCTAGTTAGGTACTCAATTATGCCAAATAAATAAAACCAGTCATATAGGTGGTAACAAAGTTTGCCAATAATTAATTCATATTTAAATCAAATATTAATCTTTAAATTACAATTCATACATTATAATATATGTAAGATTAATCTATATTCTCATATTAAAAGCTTCACCCTTTACCTCAGCAGAATGAAATTAACTACTCATGATTTGAATAAAAACATTCATATTTTTATTATTAAAAGAAAAAAATTACAAAAAAACTTAAAAAATAAAACACACAAGACACACTCTTTCAAATCCTACAAGAGAACTTTGAAAGAAAACTTGAAGAAAATGAGAGGTGAGCACCTCTATTTATAGTAGAAGTACTCATATCTCAATTATTAATTACAACTTTCCAAATCTAATAAAAACAACAAATTTTTACTAATTTATTTTTTTCCTTTTTATTTTTTGACATTTTTTGATTTTTGATTTTTATTGATAATTTTGAAAATATTTGTCATAATCCTCCCAAAGGTGGATTGTGACATTTCAACTTTCACTTTTTATTTTTTTTAACTTTATTTTCTAATAGTTAACATTACATGCAATACACATTAGTTTCTTCACCCATTTCGACTTTGAAAATTTCGGAACTATAAAATCTTATAAACAGTAAAATTATAGATATTTGACTCTTCTTTCATCTGGAACTAGAATCGCCTCAATCCGATATCGAGATAAAAAGTTGTAATATCCCGAATATTTTCGGAACAGTTCTAGAAACTTTCTGAATTGAAGTTTGGAATTTGGAACTGATTGATATTCGAAAATTAGATTTTATATGTAGGTGAGAATATTTTAGAGTGAAGATTCGTCACGTTGGAAAATGCCTGGTTTCGAGTACCGGTTATGCAATCTCTGATTTTAAAGTTATACGCGTAAAAGTATCTTGTTTCGGCTATAAAAATTGCAAATGAACTCCGATTGTGTTGATTCTTGAACCGTCGGACTCGTTTTTCCGAGACGAACAATTTTAATGTTGAACACTTTCGAAAATCACATCAGAAGGGCTTCAAAATAGCTGATTTCTGAAATTACCCTTCTAAGTGTGGGCAATTTGGTAATTTTTAGAAGAATGACACTATATATTACTATTCATCATTACAAAAAAAAAAGAAAAGGGAGAAGAGAGAGAAAGGAAGGTGTGGCCGGCGCACGGCCGGCCGGGCACCTCTGACGGTGCTCGCCGGCACCGCCGGCTTCGTCTCGATCAAGCCGGCTGTTGGGAAGCGACCGCGAGTGCGCAACGGAAAATTAAATAAATCAAATTATGATGCCGTTATCCCTTTACCCAAGACCCATTTGTTTTGATTATTCTACAAGGCTAAGCATGTTACTATATATTCTAAGCATAAAAACTCATAAAACATGCAAAGAACATAAACCTAAACATGCTAACTATCATAAGAACTCTAATTAAAATAAAGAAAGAAAAAGACTTACTTGAACCTAAGACTCCTCCAGTCCTCCCTCCAATCTACAAGCTTTTCTCGAACTCAGGAAGCTCTTCCACGTTCCAAAGAGCCACCCAAGTGTGTGGCCTCCAAAGATGCACACACCAAAGCCAAAACTCAACGGCAAGACTACGCCTTGAGTGCACATGTATTTTGTCATTGGTGCTAGCCTAGGCAAATACCTCAAAACTTTTAACTCGAGGTTCCTCTAGTCAATTAGACTTAAGGATCCTCAAAATCAGCTGCTTACTCTTAAACGTTAGAGTTGCTCTCTTATATAAACCCAAGATATGAAATGTTTGGTGCAAAAATTTGTAAAGAATTCATTGGGTTTATATAGGTGCTCCAAAGACAACAAAATTAATTAAGAATCCGATGTGGGAAAAAAGCTAATTTAATCTTAACCATTGAATATTAATTTAGTGGTTTAATGAGATTATAAAACCCTAATAAGAGTTTGGGCCGAATTGGAATTCAAAACAAATAACAAATAAAAAAAATTACTATTCATGTTACTATTCACGTTTTTTTAATTTATTTATTCCAATTCCCAAAATGCCCCTATCGTCATTCACCAATCCCTAAGCCACTATGGAACCTCATAAATGATCTGTTCAATAATTAAACACATTGAACCATTTATGAACAATTCCTACAACAATCATATATGCTGTTAAATTTGTACTGTGCACTGTTAACCATTGATTTCGACTTTGTTGTGTGTAACCTTTGGATTCCCCTCAAGTTGGACATGAAATGAATCGTGATAATTTAATCGAACATAAATTATCCTCCGATCAGATGGTCGTTCGATTTCAATGACCAAGATTGACATCTAGCAACATGCCAAGGCCCCCAAATGAAAAGGAAAGATATATATACCCATTATGTATACGATTTACATATGATACGGTCCATCGCCTCACTGTATCCCCACTGTTTGACCTAGGTATGGAAAATGTCTACCCATGTAGTCAAAGGTATGATGTTGATAGTGTCATGAATCGTGCTAACCCAAGAATCTCACACGATTCTTCCGCTGTGGCCACAGTCTCAAGCACTGATCACACATATCAACCGCGAACTGGAATACTACTCTTATAAGAAAATATTATCCGAAAGAGTGGTGATTCTCTGTTGTATCTCTACAAACTTCATGTGTTTCAAAAAATGACACAATCATACCCTTATGATCGGATATTTTGAACTGGGGAAGGAGAATGTCAAAGTTATTTGATCCACACATAAGATTGTAAAGACCTCAAGTCTAAGGACTAGTCATACAATCGATACATGAAAGTTCTCACAGACACATGGGATAAACACTCCATGTGAAAACTTTTGGCGGTCAGTTCGATGGACACGAGTAACTCATGCATCCATGTGATATACCAAACGGACGGATCTCCGCTAGTAGCCTATGAGTTGGGTATATAGCCTTCATGTTTAGTTGTTGCATCAAAATATAAGATAAGAAGGTGAAAAAAAAACAAGAATAACATTTTTTTTCCCTTCACGTTTAGTTGTTTTTTTTTAATATTATATTAAAATTCTACTAAAAATTATAATTAGAAGTCTATTGCGACCTACCTTAATTAGCATAGCAGTAACGAAAAAACTCAAAAAATTATTAACTTTAAATAAAGGAGAAATCTACCCACAAATTCGAAGAAGTGATACGTGCAAAAGTTAAAAAAAAAAACACAAATTAAAATATGATCAAATTTATTTATTTAAAATTGTTTTATATTGTAACAATATCTTTGTTGTTGATAAAATGCTTGACCCAAAAGTTTAGCTATTAATAAAAGTTCAATATTAGAAATAAATACAAGACAATGATACCATATTAGAGAAAATTACTAGTAATGACATGAAATTAGTAGTAAAGAAAGTCCCATGAAAAAATTTGGGTGTCATATAATATTAGAAAAACTTCTTAACTTACGTACGATTTTTCAACATTTGTATTAAAAATTAAGTTTCAACGCCTTGAAAATTAATGATGTACAAAATATTGTTCTCCCTTCCACTTGTTATTTATCATTTTTAATTTATTATGATATTCTCTTATAAACACAATTTAACAAGATCTTAATTTAAAGTTACTGTTGGAAAATGCTTATGAGTAAGCATTTTGATGCACAATTTTAAGCATGATCCACTTCGTGTTAGTGGTTGTTATTGAATGATTCGGATACTCCTCCGTGAGTAGTTCGAAATGGTATATTCATATGCTTAAAATGGTGCTTGGGTGAATGAGAAATTGTTGCTCAAAGTTCACCCCATGGTGTTGGAAAATAAGGAGAATTGAACTTGTCCCATATGAGAAAGCTATAGAGGGAAAATTATGCTTATATATGATTGCTCATATGTAGATGGGTAAGAGTTATAAGGATATAGGCTCTCTCTACATGCGCCGGGGGGGGTGCAAATCAAATCCAAATCAAGCTTGGCTCGTGTGCACCTGCGTACACGAATGCCGGACCAAAATGTGCCGGCCCGGCCCAGCCAATTTTTGGATGTCTCTTTATTTTTTCCAAACCTTTTGAATTTCCATAACAACTAATTTAATTAGTTTGATGGTTACAACAAGTGAAAATCCTCTCATTGATGAGAGATAATTGGCATGTTAATTTCTTTTAATAGGGAAGTGTTTTCGTTTTTGTGTTACACACAGAACACACAAGAGAAAAAAAAAAACTCGAATTTCTTTGGGAGAGTTCCAAACACTTTGTGGTTTGTTGGAAATAAGATTGGTGGTGACCATACTTGTTTGTTTCCGTTGCATCCTGGGATTGTCTTCTGTTTTATTTTTGTACTGTTGTTAATTGTATCACTATTGTTTTATTGTATCTTTTGTCTTCGATTTACTGGTTGTTCAAAGTCGGTTGTAAGAACACAATAAACAAATAAGTTGTAATAGTTACTATAATGAATTTTGTTCTTGTTGAATCAATAATAATTAACCTAGCTATATCAAATAAATGAGAACCAATTGAAACCAAAGATGAATTGAACTATATATATTGGTTGCTTGAGATGAGTGACTTTGAATTTTCTTTAGCATGTAATTGTTGACTGCCTTGATCAACCTTGGTTTCATTAAATGAATGGTGGAGGTAAATTAAGAGAGTGTGTGAAAAAAAATAGAAGTTGGCACAAAATGTAATCAAAGGTAGGTGGAATGTCAGGAAATGTACAATATTTTATATGAGCAAGATAGCTTTCTTTTTCATTATTTTTTTTTATTGAAATCGTTCAAAATCCCATCCATAAGTTGGGTATAGGGCATATCTCTAACACTGTAATATGTACATGTATTTGTAATATTTTCATTAATTAATAAAATGACAATCTTTATTATACGTGTCTTACATAACTTATATGAATCATCAAACACTGTAATAAAGCCCTTGGAGTAATAAGATGATGGCTTCCAGGCCTTCTGAGAATCATTACTCCCAAACGTTCCTAGTCATAGTTTTGTGAATAATCTGGGCGTTCACATAGCGGAGAGACTAGCATGATGATATGATCCACCCTTATGTGGGGTAGCCGATCTCATAGGCTACTAGCGGAGATTCGTCCGCTTGGTGTATCACATGGATGCATGAGTTGCTCGTGTCCATCGAACTGACAACCGAAAGTTTTCACATGGAGTATTTATCCCATATATTTGTGAGAACTTTCATGTATCGATTGTATGACTAGTCCTTAGACTTGAGGTCTTTACAATCTTATGTGTGGATCAAATAAATTTGACATTCTCCTTCCCCGGTTCAAAAGATCCGGTCATAAGGGTATGATTGGGTCATTTGTTGAAACACATGAAGTTTGTAAAGATACAACAGAGAATCGCCACTCTCTTGGATAATATTTTCTTATAAGAGTAGTATTCCAGTTCGCGGGTTGATATGTGTGATCAGTGCTTGAGACTGTGGCCGCAGCGGAAGAATTATGTGAGATTCTTGGGTTAGCACGATTCATGACACTATCAACATCATACCTTTGACTATATGGGTAGACACTTTCCATACCCTAGGTCAAATGGTGGGGATACAGTGAGGCGATGGACCGTATCATATGTAAATCGCATACAGAATGGGTATATATATCTTTCCTTCTCATTTGGGGGCCTTGGCATGTTGCTAGATGTCAACCTTGGTCATTGAAATCGATTGACCATCTGATCGGAGGACAATTTATGTTCGATTAAATTATCACGATTTATTTCATGTCCAATTTGAGGGGAACCCAAAAGGTCACACACAACAAAGTCGAAATCAATGGTTAACAGTGCATAGTACAAATTTAACAGCATATATGATTGTTGTAGGAATTGTTCATAAATGGTTCAGTGTGTTTAATTATTAAACAGATCATTTATGAGGTTTCATAGTGGCTTAGGAATTGGTGAATGACGATAGGGGTACTTTGGGAATTGGAATAAATAAAAAAATATGAATAGTAATGTGAATAGTAATGTGAATAGTAACATAAATAGTAATTTTTTAAAATTTGTTATTTGTTTTGAGTTCCAATTCGACCCAAACTCTTATTAGGGTTTTATAATCTCATTAAACCATTAAATTAAGATCCAATGGCTAAGATTAAATTAGCATTTATCCCACATCAGATTCTTAATTAATTTTGTTGTCTTTGGAGCACCTATATAAACCCAATGAATTCTTTAAAAATTTTTGCACCAAACCTTTCATATTTTGGGTTTATATAAGTGAGCAACTCTAAAATTTAAGAGTAAGCCACTGATTTTGAGGATCCTTAAGTCTAATTGACTAGAGGAACCTCGAGTTAAAAGTTTTGAGGTATTTGCCTAGACTAGCACCAGGATAAAATACCCGTGCACTCAAGGCGTAGTCTTGCCGTTGAGTTTTGTCTTTGGTGTGTGCATCTTTGGAGGCCACACACTTGGGTGGCTCTTTGGAACGTGGAAGAGCTTACTGAGTTCGAGAAAATCTTGTAGATTGGAGGGAGGACTGGAGGAGTCTTAGGTTCAAATAAGTCTTTTTCTTTCTTTATTTTAATTAGAGTTCTTATGATAGTTAGCATGTTTAGGTTTATGTTTTTTTGCATGTTTTATGAGTTTTTATGCTTAGAATATATAGTAACATGCCTAGGCTTGTAGAATAATCAAAACAAATGGGTCTTGGGCAAAGGGATAGAGGCATCATAATTTGTTTTATTTAATTTTCCGCTGCGCACTCGCGGCCGCTTCCCAACAGTCCGGCGATTCCCCATTAGGCGGCCGGAACTGCGAGAAAATGGGGAGAAAGGTGCGAGTTTTTACCGATATCGGTTCGTCGCTTTGTTTCAGGGCCTGAGCCATCCGCCAAATCGAAGCTCTCGAAGTGTACTATAAGATGGAAATGATTATTTTTCCAATTCATACTCGATTGCACGTAAAATAAGGATAAGAAGTGGTGAATAGTAACATCGAATGAACAGTAGATCTGATCGGAATTCCTTCGATTCCAGCGCGTTCGTTGGATCGTTTGGAGTCCTTATATGGCCTCGAAATCTTGGTAAGAGATATTAATAAAAAGTTGCTAATTTCAAGTTTTCCGCTAAATCTTCGAATGTTTCTCGCAGCTTCGTAGAGTAGTGTAATGATATAAATTGAATTGTTTGAGCATAAGTATATTGAATATGTGTATAGGGTAGAATTGGAGAGAAATCGTAGCGAAATTTATCGATCCGATAAGTAAAGCGAGTTTTCGGTAAAGTCAGATTTCGCATGTATCTGTGCTTTGATGAACGTAATTAATGATATAACTTAATTATGATGAAACAATAGTATTTGAGTAATTTCATAGAGATTTGGAGGGCCAGGATCCTTCCACAATATTTTCGGAAACTTTTCGGAAGATTTGTCGGAAATGTGTTATTTGCATTTTTGAGTTACATGATTGACAGAGAATAATGTATAATGATGGTATATGAGTATTGGATGTATTTTAAGAAATGAAACATGAATCACTGAAAAACGAATTTAATTTGGATTTTTCCCGGACAGTTTGGGAGTTTATGTTATCAGTAAGTTTTCCATGATTAACGACCTTTACAGTCCATATTTTGTATTACAGATGCGAAAAGAGAAGAGATAGCATGGACACTAGGTAAGTATCTCACTATGAACTCGTCGTAGTAGACAAGGTACGATGGTTCATTATATGTTTAGATATATTTATAGATTGAAGGCTCATAAAAAATAAGTAATAGTAGTTATGGAGTTTTAAAAAGTATGAAATGAGAGTTTCGAGAGATACAAACAGTGAGATTCGTAAAGTGCACGTATAGAAATATATTGTCTGAAAGTATGCATAGTGTCGGGTTCTAAATAGCAAGCTAGTGTCAGCATGAAAAGTTTAGTACAAGTTGTCGTTACATTTTCACAGTTAAACATATCTCTTAGTAGAATGTGTTTTCAGTACGCGAGATGTAAAAGTTTTGTAAAGAGTTTTAACGAAGTTTCCAGACTTTAGTTTAGTCCTAGTTTGAGTGTGGAACTAATGTATAAAATGTGTTGATATGTTTAATGACACGTGCGAGCATTTTTCGTATAGATGTGTTTGTTGAAATATGGTACGGGTCTATTTTGTATGTATTGGATGAGTGATATATCACCAACTCGTAATGAAGTGTGGTTGACTTTGTTGTTGTGTATATGGATTATATCATTGCATTGCATTTCATTGCATGACTTACATGATCATAGGGTTGATATGATGATGCATATGTATTTTGCATACCCAGAGGGAGACAGAGTGCATATTGATAGATACAGACCCAGGACTAGGGGGACGGCGATGCGTAATGCCCTTGGATCTTGGTTATAATGGGTGGACCTTTCTTTTCAAAGCTCATTTTATTTATGTCTTGATATCAGACTTATTTGTTTAAAGTACTTATGGCGTTAGCCAGATACTGTCTCAGTTGTTTTAAAGAAAATCATGTTTCTAAAAGACAATTTTATTACATGTTGAGTTTTTGAAAGAATGATTTTAGAACTTGAGTTTTATGTTTTCGAGGCATGTGGGAAAAACCCACCTCAGTATGTAACTTGATTCAGATATGAATTGACGGAGAGCACATATGCACATATAGAGGGCTGGGGGGACGGCGATACGTAATGCCCCTAGATCCTAGTTCATGACTAGGGATCAAAGATGCCCCTAGATCCTAGATTCAGAGCTTGGAGGGTAGCATAGATTCGCACTCCCGATTCTAGTTCAGTGGCTTGGGGGACAACGATACATAACGCCCCAAGACCACTAGTTTCAGGGACAAAAGTGGCATGCTTTGGGGGACGGCGATACGTAACGCCCCAAAGTCATGTTTTTGTATTCCTGGCTCTAGTTAGGCGTATGGGGGACGACGATATATAACGCCCCCATACGTCAGATTTTCAGAGACGGAGATCAGTTTTTCAAAAACAGTTTTCAGAAATCAGTTTCAGAGATAGTTTTTAGAACAGATCTTTCAGATACAGATTTTTCAGAAACAGATTTTCAGAAATGGATTTTCAGAGACAGATTTACAAAAAATGATGTTTTATAAACGAGTTTTCAAGAGAAATAGTTTTAAGGGAATCTCAGAGATTTATTTTCAGACAAGAAAAGAGTTTTCAAAATGATTGGCTTTCTTGAGTTATTTTCTTTGATATGGAAATTTAGTGATATCCAGTTCTGATTTGATGAGTAGCATTGTAGTATGCTATGAGTATGTGCCTTGTATAAATTGTATGTTGAGATGCATGATTGATTTGTGATATTAATGTAAATGTTGAGTGTTGGGTATTTATCATATTTAGAATGTAGTTATGAGGACTCCAATGGATGGAATCAAGCGTCAATATCTTATATTATATGGAGGTTTGAGGCTTCAGCTCAGTGTTTCAGTAAAATTTTTACAGCTCATAGTTAGTAAATGCTTATGATCTATTTTCGGTAATCCATATGAAGTAACCAGCCATAGTTTAAGCTCACTAAACCACAACGGGTTTGGGTGGTTTGGTAGATAATAAGTTAGTTCCAGTTAGGAGAAAATATGATGTTGTTGGTATATAAAGTATAGCTACAGTGTGGAAAAATAGTATGTACATACGTGGATGAATGCTTCTATATTTATGTATGAGAGATACCGGAATTTCGTAGATGTGAAATATAGTGTGGAATCGAGCAAATAAGTTTACTACGATGTTGCATTCAATACAATGAGTAAATTATCCAGGTTTAATATAAGTAAACATCCATCAGGTGAATATGAGATTTATAAGTTTGTGTACTTCACATATCTGATTTCTATTTAAGTTCTTATTGTTACTTGATAAGTTTACATAATACGTGAGTTACTTACTGAGCTTTATAGCTCATACCCCGACTATTTGTTAGTTTTGCAGGTTCGTATTGGACTTACAGTGCTAGAAGATTCTAGAGACGTCTTACGGACAAGGAATCACCCCGATGTAGTCAAGTCGGTCTTGAGTCATTGTATGGTTCTGGAGTGTGTAATGGGCTCCCACAGTTTTAGTTTTATTTATTTGTATCATATGTATAATTTTAAATTGTCCTGAGCACGTAGTTGGTTGTATTTATTTATTTATGTCAGGTCAGAGGCCTATTTGTATATGAGTTGAGATTTGTCAGGCCGAAGGCCTTTCTGCATGAGTTGAGATGGTTCTTTGAATTTAATTTCAGATCACCTCGAGGTGCTGGACTTTGATCCAGGTTTCATGATCTTTAGCAGAGGTCATGCTGAAATTTTAGTAAGATCAGAGGCTTATGGAGATGGGTTTTCCTGTCTTCTACCGGTAGCATCCTGACTTCGAGCGGTGTAAGACACAGAAATGGACGACGCTGTTCTAGGCTCGCGGCCTAGTTGGGAGTACGGAATAGCCCGCGAGGGACTAAACCAGAGAATAAAATGGAGTCGCCACCCGGTGTGAACCAGGAAAATGATTTAAGGCCGCACTCACCCATCGCAAGGGAAGACATCAAACCGTTGTGTTCGGAATGGTCCCTTACTTATGCCACTTGTAATGAAATTATTTGTACAATAACTTAACCGAGTCTATGCAACATATATATCCAAGAATAACCTAGATCTAGTTCACATTCATAAAAATAAGTCATATGTCATGCTTTAAAAGTAAGTCATCATAACGGCAAACATACGATAACACACAATAATCTCATAAGCATGTTAAATTATCAAACACGGAAAATAAATAACCACCTAAACATAAAAGTAAATTAAATTCCTATTGTGAAAGAAAGTAACCAAATCATGCATAAAGAAACAATATACTAACAACTAAATCATGCTTAGAAATAGATAACATACTAACGACTTAAATAAATAACATGCTAACGACTAATCATGCTCAAACACAAGATTGCACGAAACGAAATATGTGTGTCTCTCAAGTGGTACGTGGCATTATATCCCGAGTGCAAACCGCAATACCGTCCATTCGGATTCTGCTACGAAATTTACGTCCAGGTTTCTATCCGATATACCGCAAGAGAGAACACATATTTCGTTCACCCGGAAATCACATCATGCACCAATTCACAATACTCATGCGAAATAAAGTAATAAAATAACTAAAAATAAAGGATAATAAATAAAAGGGGTGCCCTCAGGTCTAACCTCTTTAGTCGTCTCTCGGAAGTGCAGTGTGCGGTTTTCGGAAGGGTTGATGCTCCGTAACTCCTCCGGTTCACTGGTTCAATGTTTTCATTCGCTGTTCGCTGTTTGGGCTGCTGTTTTTACTCTAGTTTTCAATCTATTTTTGGTTGTATTTTCTGGTCACTATTTTTGCTGTATTAAGGGACTGTTTTTGAGGTTGTTTTAGGGGTATTGGGGCTGCAATTCAGGGGGCTGTGTGGTGCGGCAGTTCAGGGGTATAGGTCAGGGGCTGTTCGGTAATTCAGGGGCCGTGTGGTGCGTGAATGAAGGGCAGTATTTGGCAGTGTCTTTACGTGTGCATGGGCTGCATGCAAGAGGCTTATTTCCGTGAGGTGTAGGGCTGCTTGAAGGGGCTTATTTGCGTGAGTGGATGGCTAGTATGGGGGCTTGTTACGTGTTAGTGCTTGGGGACGTAAGGAAGGATAGTTTGCGTAAAAGGTTTGGAAGTGGTTTAGGTTCTAAGGGTTTCAGGAGTCCTTGCATCTTCAGCTTTTGAAACACCTTCGATAGAGGCTTACCAAGGTTAGAATATCGCCTATTTCTGATGGCAGTGACCTCGGCACTAGCGGGCTTGGTTTCAGAAGGCCCCCCAAAAGTCCTTCTATTCTGGCCATAAAACTTTCTGTTCTCAGCTTCTTCCTCCTCTATATCCATAACAGTCTCCCTCAACTGTCGAAAATCGCTAATCATAGAGGTCATCCTCCTCACCTTGCCATAAATAGAGGGCTTGGTGCCCTTGATAATCATCTTTATCTGGTCCTTCTCTGAGGGTCGAGTCTGCATCTTCAGAAGCTGGCTTCTCCAGCGATCCACATAGTCTTTGAAGCTCTCCTCCGGCTTCTGCTTGGTATTCTCCAAGTAGCGAAGCGACAAGTCGATCTCCAAGTCTGTAACATAATGTTTCAGAAAGGCTTCTGCCAGTTCCCTCCAATCTTACTTAACCTTTCTTTCAAGGCTATGGTACCACAATACAGGTTCCCCCTTAAGTGACATCCCAAACATCTTCTGAACTTGGCGCTGTGACAGGCCCACTGAACTCATTACCGAGACATATTGCCGGAGATGGACCCTCGGGTCCCCCTTCCCATTAAATTTGGCTATGTCGGGCATCTTAAACTGAGCCGGCAGCTGCTCCTCAAAGGTCATTGCCTCACAGTCCAACAAGTCCTCATGTTTACCCTTCAGTTTACGAGTAACCGACTCCACCTGATCATGGAGTTTCTGTATCTCAGCCTGAGACCTAATCATTCTTCCTGCCGCATATTCAGCCATGTCATAATCAAAAGCGGGGATGTCATCATTTAATCTGTTCGGAGGCTCCTCACGCCTCTCATTCTCAGAGCTTCCCCCAGCACGGGGCACAACCATACTAGCCATAGCAGCGGTCAAAGCTTGTAGCTGCTCGGTAACCTTGGTGAGATTAGCTTCTAACTGATCCATAGGAGATGCCTCATTAACTGATTCACTCATGTGTGTTATTGGCCTCTTGACAAGTCTTCCCTCTTTCCTAACCCAACGGGAATCTATGGTATCTTTTCAAACTCCATGTTAGTATGTACGTGTGTAATGCATGAAATATACAAGCCTATCAAGATGTTTATACTAGTTGGCCCATTATCATTTTAAAGCGTTTAATCATACTATTGCGCGGTACAAACTTGTCCTAGTTGAAAAGGCCCAACAAGTTTATACTTTTACGATACATGGCTAAACAACTTCAAATGATAAAAGGCCTAAACACAAAACAGCCCATCGGTATTTTAAAAACTTTTGGCCCAATTGTCAAAGGGCACGAACTCGTCCTAGTTTAAATTGCCCAACAAGTTCATATTCTTGACAAAAAGCCCAATTGAATCCAAATGACGATGGTCCCAAACACAACCATAAAGAAATGATTTCTATGGGTCATACAACTATGGTTCGCATGTAGGTTTAAAAGAATGTAAACAAAGGCTCCCACTGATGAAGTTTTTACTCACAACTAGGACTCCCCACTCAAGGGTTCAAGCGACCAAGTGAGCGCACCCTTTTTATACCTTTCGGTATGGGCCAACGAGTTACGGTATATGACTAACTGTCAAATGGATTTCTTATTGTAGATTCCCCAGAGGGAGGGTGGAGCAAGCTCTCTTAAATACCCAAACCTCTTAGGATCTTATCGCCTTGGTGACAGGAATAAACAACAAGTCCTCCAAATTAGTCCATCACAATGAGCTACGGGTAATGATTATCTAGATGCCTTCCCAGCTTTTCCTTATAGAAAGGTAGTGAATGAAGGAAGACATTAAACCATCACCTAGCTTTAATAACGCCTTTGATTAAACTCCATAAACCCACAGTAGATATGGTTAATTTAAAGCACAAATCACAAACATTACAAGACATTATTTTGGGGCCGATTCTCTGTCCCCAGTGGAGTCGTCAGACTGTAGGACATAGAAATGGACGACGCTGTTCTAGGCTCGCGGCCTAGTTAGGAGTACGGAATAGCCCGCAGGGAAATAAACTGGAGAATAAAAATGAGTCGCCACTCGGTGTGAACCGGGAAAATGATTTAAGGCCGTACTCACCCCTCGCAAGGGAATACCTCAAACCGTTGGGTTCGGAATGGTCCCTTACTTATGCCACTTGTAATGAAATGATTTCTGCAATAACTTAACCGAGTCTATGCAACATATATATCCAAGAATAACCTAGATCTAGTTCACATTCATAAAAATAAGTCCTATGTCATGCTTTAAAAGTAAGTCATCATAACGGCAAACATACAATAACACACAATAATCTCATAAGCATGTTAAATTATCAAACACGGAAAATAAATAACCACCTAAACATAAACGTAAATCAAATTCCTATTGTGAAAGAAAGTAACTAAATCATGCATAAAAAACAATATACTAACAACTAAATCATGCTTAGAAATAGATAACATACTAACGACTTAAATAAATAACATGCTAATGACTAATCATGCTCAAACACAAGATTGGACGAAACGAAATATGTGTGTCTCTCAAGTGGTACGTGGCATTGTATCCGAGTGCAAACCACAATACCGTCCATTCGGATTCGGCTACAGAATTTACGTCCAGGTTTCCATCCGATATACCGCAAGAGAGAACACATATTCCGTTCACCCGGAAATCACATCATGCACCAATTCACAATACTCATGCGAAATAAAGTAATAAAATAACTAAAAATAAAGGATAATAAATAAAAGGGGTGCCCTCAGGTCTAACCTCTTTAGTCTTCTCTTGGAAGTGCGGTGTGCGGTTTTCGGAAAAGTTGATGCTCCGCAACTCCTCCGGTTCACTGGTTCAATGTTTTCATTCGCCATTTCGCTGCTTGGGCTACTTTTTTTACTCCAGTTTTCAATATATTTTTGGTTGTATTTTCTTGTCACTGTTTTTACTGTATTAAGAGACTATTTTTGCGGTTGTTTTAGGAGTATTGGGGCTGCAGTTCAGGTGGGCTGTGTGGTGCGGCAGTTCAGGGGTATAAGTCATGGGCTGTTTGGCAATTCAGGGGCCGTGTGGTGCGTGAATGAAGGGCAGTATTTGGCAGTGTCTTTACGTGTGCATAGGCTGCATGCAATGGGCTTATTTAAGTGAGGTGTAGAGCTGCTTGAAGGGGCTTATTTCGAAATGCGAATGCGCTCGCAAACAATCCCGGGCTTGGGTTCTCTAATTCCAAATTAACGAATTTTCCGTTGCGACGTAATTAAATGATTATGCCTAGCAAAATCACTATTCACGTCGCTAACGAATTAATTCTAAATTAATTCGTTCGCCCGAATTAAAATCTAATTTTAATTCTGCGTCGAAATCTAATTTCTTATAATACATCAAATATATTATTTTATCGATTAATTCCAAATTAATCGTTTTCTCTCTTTCTATGATATTTTATCCCAGATAAAATATCTCCGTAATTAATACCAGATTAATTTTCTCTCTCATCTAATTAATCCCAGATTAATAAAGAGCGAGTCATACGTCATCGGTGAATCTTCGGGAAGCGACCCATGAGATCCCCGGATATGTTGGTAGTAAATCGGGTCGTCGGACTATTCAAACACGTAAGTACCTAGTACTACGTTTGTACCAATTTACAAGACAAAATTGGCTTCTAGCAAAGCGCCATGCCTACCCAATTCTCCAGAAATATCCTTACAGGAATAGAAGGATCTATATCAGGCGTAATATACGTAGTATTGCATATTTCGATCCAGTATCGGATGATCACGTGCTAGGCCTGGGGCTGGAATTGTGTCTGCCCCGTACGAACACATGTCAGATGTCTGGTAACTAGTCTCTATAATCGGATAAACATGACCTTGTCATTTTATCCCGATGACTGCAGTACATAAGAGAACCAGTACCATATCCTACGTGACCATCATCTCCATATGACTGGATTGACACTTTCGTCTTGACATCACACCCAACACACTACGATTCTCAATATACCCAGCAGAGGTGTACATAGAACCTGTTAAAGCCCTGGACGACCAAAACCAAAGTATATTGATTGTCGCAAGTATTAGCGGGCAAGTCTCATGTTAAGACCAAATACACCTACCCTGATTTCGGACTTCCATAGACACATAGTCATAATACCAATGGAATTCGAGGGGGTCTATCAGAGCGAAGCTGTTTCCCGTACCATCGGTAAAACACAACCTCCTATTACACTTGCATGAGTATCCTATACCCAAATATATGAGAACTATGCCGTTGTGCCCTCACAAACGCGCACAAGTGTAATACTAGTCTTTTGCGCATTATCGATGTCCAATCTCGATAATACTCTGACTAGGGATATTTAATGATTTATCCTTCGTGGACTGATACTGTCTCATATCATTCTCAATCCAAGAACAAATCATAAGGACCTCCTATCATTTATATATCTTGGTGATCTAATCACAAATGATAAGAGTGCAATCTCCTTTGTCACATAGTTAATTTGTACAACAATACCATGATCTGTACAAATACGTTATGGGTCATAATTGTCCAACAATCTCCCACTTGGCCTATAGCCAGTCACTCGAGTGTCTAACACCCGAACTATGTACGGTTGGCTCAAACTGCTGAGAAAAGGGTTTCATCAGCGGATTTGCATGATTATCGTCTGATGCGATTTATTCAATTATCACATCGCTACGATGTATGACCCGAACGAATCAGATGAATATCCGAAGTATGTATCTGGATCGTTGATGATACCATTAATTCTTTAGCATGTGCTGAAGCCTAGCTCAGCTGCTAACAGAACTATATCTAATCTAATTAGATTTATATCGACCCAGAAGGCTTCTATTGATGTCTCAGCTGCAGCAATAACCCGCATTTGTTGTTTATTCGGTAACAGTATCTTGCTTGGAAGATTTCCAGCTCACCGTACCGTTATTCAAACTGTACAGTACCGTTTGTTACGACTTATAATCGTTTTATCGGTTTAGGAAACTTGTAGTAGTGATCCCAGTCACTTCAAGTTCTCCATCTCCATAGTATAAGACATCATCCTTAGTTCTCTAAGAAACTAATGGATGTTCTTAATATCAATCCAGTGACTATCACTTGGATTGGCCTGTTTGTGAATCCATATGCTCAAAGCGTATGAGACACCAGGTCGTGTACATTTTTCAATGTACGATTTCTCGGAGAGTTTTCATGAAAGCCAAGCTTTCACCGATTGTTTTATGGGAATATCATTTCCAAGAAATGACATATATTATCATTATTTTATAGGACAGCCACTGTCAGTGCGCTTCCACTAACCCTCTTATATACACAAGAATCATTTTGTTTTGAATTAAATCATAAACCATTATGATTACATCAAAACGATAATTCCAAGAACCTAATGTTTGCTTCAATCCAAACATTGATCGAATAACCCGCAAACCTTGTTTGCTAGTTTTGGTATGACAAAATCGTCAGGATGTTGTAAACATCCTTCATAGGGTTTCCTTTTCAGGAAAGCGATTTTCCCGTAAAGCTGACATATTTCATAAATGAAATATGTAGCGTTAGCAAGCATTATCCAAATGGATTTACCGTGGCAACAGGTAAAAGGTTGAATCGTAATCAACACAATGTTGATAACGATACCTTTCCGCTAAAAGCCTAGATTTATACGTAGGTATGTTGCCATCCATGTATGTCTTCCTTGAAGACTTATATAGTACTAGTAGGCACAATGCCTTGTGGTACAACAACTAGTGTCAAAACATAGTTGATATACATGGAATCCATTTCACATTCATGACACTTTCACATGATTGGGAGTCGATACCTTGTATCACTTCCTTATACGTAGTCAGTTGGTATTCCTCAAAAGATAGACATCTTTATGAGGAGAGATCAGAAATCCATACCCCAGGTTGTTTTCTGAATCTCTCCGACATACGTGGTTCTTGTGTATTCGAAGATTAATGGTATAGTTTCATCCTTGATGAACTAATTATGTTCCATTAATGAATCGGTGCCTGGAATAATATTACTTCGATTTTCATCGAGTTTTACTATCCTCCCACTTACCACTGCATATCGGTATTCCTCTTAGGAAAACCGCATGGCGAGCAACAATTAAATTGTTCTCATGTGAGATGTATAAGTAATATACTTTGGTATCCCCATGATAACCTACAATTAGGCACTTATCTTATTTGGGTTTTAGTTTGGTATCATCCAAACATATGCCTAGCATACCCAAATATTCAGGAATTAGAAAACCCATTTTCTTTCCTGTTCATATCTAATATGAAGTCTGTCTAACAGATTTTTATGGAACCTTATTCTAAATAAGTTTTGCACTGTTTATGCATATCCGTTGAAGGAAATAGTAGCTCAGAGTGACTCATGATTAACCTTATCATGTCTTACAAAATTCGATTACTCTGTTCGGACACACCGTCAAACTGACGTGTTCCGGGAGGAGTCCTCATTGAAAGAATACTATACTCTTTCAAGTATACGAGAAACTTATTGCTTAAGTATTTTCATCATGGTCTAACCGTGATGATTTAATACTATAGCGGATCTTTTTGTCTAATTCGTGTCGAAACTCTAAAAGTTTCTTATTTGTGTTCTTCAAAAGAAACGCATAACCACAACGCGATGCCACATCCGTTAAGGTCACGAAATATTCATATCCACCTCTAGCCTAGCTAGACATGGGCTCACTTGCTTCACTATGAACTAGGGCTAACAAATCGGTGGCATTTACACTTTTACCAAGTAAAGGTTGTAGGCATTGCATTTTAGCATGTGAAACCCGATGATGAGTCTCAGTTGGAGGCACTACCTTTTTAGCTAAGAATATTGCGGAACGGAGGTCGGAAGGGGAGATCCGAAATAAGTACGTCATCAAGTCCATTTCACAAGCTCACTGTCTTCGTTAGTGCTGCGTTCGTTACTTTGTTCGAACGTCAGGCAGATTGCGGACGTTCGTGTGGCGTTCGAATTGGCGTTCGAACGGCGTCGGTGTTTCTTGTTTTGCTGCTACCTCGCACCCTAGCCCAATTAGCTCCCCAAAGCCCATAAAACACATCCCAATTTAATTAAATTAAACATTAAATATTAAATAAAATATTTAAACCATTTACCAATTAAATAAAACACAAAATATAATCATACCTAATGAAGATAAATCAAATATATTAACTTCCTAACTAAACAAATCACATACTAAATTAAAAGAGATGTCATGCCTAATTAAAATCAATCATAACAATTAAAGATATTGACTTCCTATTCTAGCCAAGATTTGTCCCCCTTCAATCTTTGACTTTCCTTGCTCAACACCAAATCAAATCCTTCTTTTAATGCCAAAATCCATTCCTTGTGAGACAAGGTGAAGCCCTAGCCCTTCTCTATATAAACAACCCCTAACTAAGACATGAATCCCCTAGCTCATACACATAATAGACACACAAGTCCTAGTTCACGCCCATCATAAACAAAAGAAGAAAAGAATTTCCATCCCGTAGCTCATACACATAATAGACACACAACTCCTAGTTCACGCCCATCACAAACAAAAAGAAGAAAAGAATTTCCAACCCCTAGCTCATACACATAATAACAAACAACTCTCTTCACCCCCACCATCACATTACCGAAAACAACAAGCCCTCAAACACTCTCATATTACCGAAAATACAATAGCCATTCACACCCCCTCCAACCACCAAAAAACTCCTAATCACCACCGAAAATAGCAACCCCCTAAGCCTCCACACATCACCGAAAAATATACCCCCAACGACAGCCCAAACACGCCCCAAACAGCCACTAAAGTACCCCCGAACAGCAGCCCCCCTTTCCACCAAAACTGACCCAAACCAGTCCCTAAATCATGCCCAAACAGCAGTAATTTAACCCCTAAAACAGCAGCAAAATACACTTAAAACATTGCCTAAAAATCTTAAAAACAGTAACATAAAGAGACTGCATTCATAATCCTTAAAATAATCACACACAACTGCACTAAGAACCCACTCAAACTCGGAACAGTCTGTGGAAACAGCAAAACAGGTGACCTGAATAGTGAACAGCAAAACAGAGGCCGAACAGTAGCAGAACGGAGTCCAAACAGCAAAGCAGTGAGCTAGGACGCTGAACCAGTGAACCGGAGAAGTTGAGGAGCTGTCCCCTTCCGACGTCTGTGAAACGCAAGCCTGAAAGTTGGCAAAAAGGTTAGACCTGAGGGTATCTTTCACACTCGTTTTCTTTTATTATTTGTTGAATATTGCTTGCATGGTTGTCATGTTGAAATGCATTTTGTGGCCATTGAGTAGATAAATATGCATGAATTATGAGATGTTGTATGTTGTGGCTGTGGAATAAAATGAGAGATGTGTCAACTCTCGCGGTATATCGGATGGAAACCCGGACATAAATTTCATAGCCGATTCCGAATGGACGGTAATATGATCTGTACTCGGGACACAACTCCACGTACCGCTTGAGTAAACGGCACCTGTCTTTTGCTTTGTGTTGCTTTGGTTTATTTATTTTTCGTCACTTGAATTCTGCATGTTGCTTATTTATGCATGATTCAATCGAGCGCATGGGTTTAGTAAGTGGAATGAAAGATCGCCTATTGGGAGGGGTTAAAGCCTTTTACCACGATGCTTCACTGCGCCGGTTGATGTGTGTTCGGTTGAATGTAAGATGTGTTCAATCGGACATACTTAGTTTGATATGATTGTCTTTATGTTTGTATGCATGATGCGATCGAGCGCATGGGCTTAGTAAGTGGAATGAAAGATCCCCTATGGGAGGGGTTAAAGCCCTTTACCACGATGCTTTACTGCGCCGGTTGATGTGTGTTCGGTTGGATGTAAGATGTGTTCAATCGGGCACACTTAGTTCGATATGATTGTCTTTACGTTTGTATGCATGATGCGATCGAGCGCATGGGCTTAGTAAGTGGAATGAAAGATCCCCTATGGGGAAGGGTTAAAGCCCTTTACCACGATGCTTTGCCGCGCCTCGCATTGTACTATTCACCATGTATGTATTGCATCCCATTTCATGCATCAGATCTGTTCCCGTTCGAACGCGTCTACGAACGCAACTCGAACGCGCATGCATTTTGCCTTATCATGCATCAGGTCTCACCTCCGTTCGAACGCGTTCACAAACGCCATACGAACGTGAGCATTCTGTTTCATTTCCGTTCGAACGCGTTCACAAACGCCATACGAATGTGAGCATTCTGTTTCATTTCCGTTCGAACGCGTTTACGAACGCTACTCGAACGAGAACCTTCTGTTTACCGTTCGAACGCGTCTACGAACGCTGCACGAACGCACACGGTAAACAGATCCTCTTGCACCACATTACGACATGTCCATCTAAGCATATAGTTACCCCTTTTTTATGTTATGCATTTGTATTACCCCTCTAGTTGTCTATTTCTGTTATGCGCTTAAATATCTTTTCTTAATATGCATGCTAATAAGAATGTTATTTGTTTGCACTTCTGTGTCTACCAATGCGTTAATTAACTTGTATGCTTGCCGTATGATAATCCTTATGTATGCAAATTGAGACATAGATTACATGCAAATAGGCTGTATGCGAATTCGGATATGTGTTACATATAAATTTAGATGAACTTGTTGATGTATGTATACGAATGTAGACGCATGATATTCTTAGAAATAAGTGTTACTTAAGCCTGATTAAATTATTATATAAATCCTTTCATTACAAGTGGCACAAGTAAGGGACCATTCCGAACCCAACGGTTTGAGGTCTTCCCTTGCAAGGGGTGTGTGCGGCCTTAAATCTCATTTTCCCGGTTCACACCGGGTGGCGACTCCATTATTCTCCGGTTTAGTCCCCCTTGGCTATTCCGTACTCCCGACCGGGCCGCGAGCCCGGGACAGCATGCGTTACCCCAGATTTCTGTGTTCCCACAAAGGTGTTATAGGCACTTTGCCCAATAAACTAGATTCGTAGACTTTATTTGAATTGAATCAAATTTGTCCTAGTACCCACTCTTCGAAAGTGTGGATATACGAGTCTTGTTTAATTGTGTCCCAAACAACAATGCCACAAATTAGGTTTCTTCTGATCAAATCAGTTTGAGCTATTTGTTTGTCATGTTATACGTTCGAGATTTTATTTATATTCAAAATATAAATACTGTTATTCACATCTAATGTGTTTATCTCAATATCATCTTTATATAATAAAACACTTTAGTGTTCTAGAATATAAAGGTTCACCCGCAGCGGGTTAAACACCGATATGGAGATAATGTCTCTAGTCAAACTAGTTACATTATAACAGTTTCCAAATTTAAGTACACATCCGAGGGTAGTTCCTAAACTTAGGTGTCTACGATTAAAATAGCGACTTTCGTCCCGTTTCCTATTCGCAGATTAATCTCAATCTGAAGTCAGTATCCTGCTCATAGCAGATTCTAAACATCAGTACTTATTTATTTATCACACTAAGTATTTAAAATCCAATTTTAATACTAGTAATGAACATAATTATGACAAACATATTTGAAGTCAGAGCCTTGCCCCGTCTTCAATTCCTTCATGTCTGCTTTGTCCAAACGGCAGTCACGCTTCCGCGATCCCGTTTGCCAGAATTAAGGCAGTCATTTTGGGATATGTCCTTTATCTTCCTAGAAGATTATAATGATTTTGCCTTTGCCCTTTTCAACATTCCAGAAGCCTTTGGCCTGGCCTCGGGTTTCTAGAATATCGAAGTGAAGTGCGCCTTGCGCTACTTGCCTATTGCAAACTTTGGCTTTGTCTCCCTGAGATTAGCCATTAACTCTCCAAGAGTTTATTATTGCAATATTTACTTCTAAAATCTAAGTATAGATTTATGAAGATCCTTCAATTTCATTATCATACTTTAAGGATCTAATCCTTAGTTCTGATAAAGAAATTAAGGAGTTTATACTGTAAGTAAATGGATTAAGCACTAAAGTTATCATCACATGAATCTTCCAAAGATCATGCTCTACTATTTGCTTAAGTCCGGACTTAGGCTTAATATGTTATTTTATCAAATAAAGTAACTTATTAGTTTCCAGGAATATCCTGAAATTTATTACCAATTTGAAAATTAAACCATTTAAATACATTTTCCCTAGGATTATGTTTTAAATGTCAATCTTTCAATTTAATCTCGATTCTAATAGTCCAACTATTTAATCAACGATTTATGTACTATTAATTATAATGATTATTATAGTCCAACTATTTAATCAACTATAATTAATTAAATCAAATATATTGATTATTATAATCCAATTATATAATTAATTATAAATGAATAGTTTGAATACAGTCCAACTGTTTTAAAACAACGATTTAAATATTAGTCCAACTAACATTTAATTTATTTGACGAATGATATTTGTTTGAGCGCGCATGGCAAGTAATTAAACGAATATTGCAAATTCAATTCTTGCCTCCCACTATTTTTCGGCGCCCCTCTAACCCTCTGTCGAGTACTCGGGAAACCGTGTTTCCTAGCGGGCTAGGATCCCGTTAAATATCACACAATCTTGACTTTGGCCAACAAATTGTATGATAATTAACTAGGTAGATCTCTAAGATCAATTGGATCCGATCCAATTCCTAGATCCAGTAGGGGGACATCCAAGTCCGAAACATATATCTTATATATGCCAATATATCCAATATATTACCTAACCTTTTTCCTCTGAATCAACTAAGCCTTGGCTTTGGCACAACAAACTTAGTGATCCCAGTCAAGCGTGACCCATTGACCATGGAAAGCTTCGTAATCAATGTCGATAGACAAGAAGTGGTCTTGACTTTGGCCAACAAACCACAACTTGGACAAGACACAGATATGGAACAAAGCTCTCGTGATTCAAACACATCCTCGACGGACAAAGGCCTTGACTTTGGCCAACAAGCCAATGCCAGTCTCGGATCTTGAGTAAGAATCACTCAATGGAAGGAAAAACGCTTAATAATTTGCGAGGGTTTTTCGTGTGCAAATTGGCAACCAATTTATTATCTTTGTTAAGGTCTCATCATCATACACCCTTAAACATTCATTCTAAACACATAATAAATCGCGTATAAATAAAATAATAATGATATGCGGATGGATACTTAACACATTGATCCTAGATCAAATCTCTCCATTTGCTCTCTCCCGCTAGCACAAATATTTCTTCTACCCGTTACACTACATTTCTAAAGAAACCTCATTTACATTGAGGGGAATAAGTGAGAAGAGAATACAAAGAGTCAAAAGAGATAAGGCTGGACAAGCAGGTCCAATTAAATAAATTCCAAATTTATTACAACAATTTCTAAAATTGCCCCACCCATCTAATATCCATCCGATATACATTATTCATGCATCGCAACCATGTATTCACACAAGCATGCTATCAATCAATCTAATCAAATTAATTAATCTGATAATTAATGACATTTCAATGTTCAAACAACGATTTGATTTTGCTCGAGTCAAACTCGTTTTACGAATAAGTACTCAAAGTACGAATTCTTGAATTAAATTAAACTACAAAATTAAATCCAATTCAATTTGTATTTAATACTAATTCTCTATTTAATTCCAAATTAAATACTACACTTTATTAATGAACTTTACGATTTAAATTCCAAATTTAATCGTTACGGGTCTCAAAGCCCGATGAACGTCCAACGTGAATTTAATTAAAGTCCAATGTGCTTTTAATTAATTTCTTAAGGCGTGGAATTTTGGTCAACTCGGGTCAAACCCAATAACCAAAGTCCAATCAAGGAGTAACCCCATAAGCCCAGAAATCAATTTAGGCCCATTAAGCCCAATTAAATATATTAAGGTCCATTAGTCGCATTTGGGCTTTATGGAAGTGGTTTTGGGCCCAATTGGATCCAACCAATTTAGCCTAAACCCAACTTAGTACAACCAAGCCCAATAAGCCCATTTACAACATTACAAGCCCAAACCAATTTAAGCCCATTTAATTAAACACAAAAATTCCAAATTCCATATTTAATTAAACTAAAGTGTATAGCATAACTAATTACCCAAATCAATATTTCCAAAACACCAAATTAGCCTAATTAATCATGCTTATCAACAACAAAACATGTCCAACACATTTTATCAAAAATCAAACCCAATTCATGATATGTTATTCTCGGCAATATGGTGATTTATTTGTCCAATCTTAAATCCAATCCAATTGAATCAAATTCATCATTAAATCAGCATTTCCAAATGATTTCCAACACATCCAATGATCAAAAATCAAAATTCCAAGACATTAGGGCATAGTGACATTTTCGGCCAAGCCTTCCAAAATTGGGGAAAATTGTTCCAAACAAAATTTCTTGAAATTGATCCAATCAATCTTCAATTCAACAACATTTAAGCATACTAAATCATCCAATTTCATTAAATCATGCTCAAATTCATTTTACCCAATTTTAGCCCTAAAATATTTTCATGCTCAACCTTGCTCATAGATACCATTGTTGGAATTCTCTAAGCTTCCCAAGATCATTTCAAGCATTGAAAATAAGTGCGAATATAAATCGAGGAAGTTGCAGAATACTTACATCGATCGGTTGAGCGACGCGGTGAAGACAAAAATATTCTGCCCTCCTCCAAGGCTCGGCAAAATCACTGGTTTGCTGCTTGTTGTATCGGCAGTGAGCAGTCTTCTTGTCCTCAAATTCGGCCATGGTCCTCCATTGAAGTCTTCCAGCTCCAAGCTTCCAAAATGGATTCCAAGCTCACGAAATTACTTCCCTATCACCTTTGGATAACTCTATGTGTGCTAGCACTAAGGAATATTGCTATAAAATTCCTTATCTTCTCCTTCTGTCTCACGGTCCAACCAGAAAATAGAAGAAAGATGGCCTGTTGGCCGAGAGAGAAGAAGAGGAGCATTTTGGTTCCAAAATCGTGAAAGGAGAGAGATAGATGGATGAGTTCGGTTGGTAGGAATAAATGTATCTAATACACAAATTTTGAAAGTCAAATATCATTATTAAAATAATGTTAAAATGTCTTTCAAGCCATCAAATGCTTTCCATCAACTCACATCAATCAATCAAATCAAGTGACAAGTTGTCACATCACTCAAAGTGACTAATGATTTGACGCTAGATGCGACTAATGATTTGACGCTTGATTTGACTTGCGTGCCGCACTCGAATTCGAAATGCGAATGTGCTCGTAAACAATCCCGGCTCGGGTTCGCTAATTCCAAATTAACGAATTTTCCGTTGCGACGTAATTAAAGGATTATGCCTAGCGAAATCACTATTCACGTCGCTAACGAATTAATTCATTCGCCCGAATTAAAATCTAATTTTATTCCGCGTCGAAATCCAATTTCGTATAATATATCAAATATATTATTTTATCGATTAATTCCAAATTATCATTTTCTCTCTTTCTATGATATTTTATCCCAGATAAAATATCTCCGTAATTAATCCCAGATTAATTTTCTCTCTCGTCTAATTAATCCCAAATTAATAAAGTGTGAGTCATACGTCATCGGTGAATCTTCGGGAAGCGACCCATGAGATCCCCAGATATGTTGGTAGTAAATCGGGTCGTCGGACTATTCGAACACGTAAGTACCTAGTACTACGTTTGTACAGATTTACAAGACAAGGTTGGCTTCTAGCAAAGCGCCATGCCTACCTAATTCTCCAGAAATATCCTCACAGGAATATAAAGATCTATATCAGGCATAGTATACGTAGTATTGCGTATTTCGATCCAGTATCGGATGATCACGTGCTAGGCCTGGGGCTGGAATTGTGTCTGCCCCGTATGAAGCACATGTCGGATGTCTGGTAACTAGTATCTATAATCGGATAAACCTGACCTTGTCATTTTATCCCGATGACTGCAGTACATAAGAGAACCAGTACCGTATCCTACGTGACCATCATCTCCATATGACTGGAGTGACACTTCCGTCTTGACATCACACCCAACACACTACGATTCTCAATATACCCAGCAGAGGCGTACACAGAACCTGTTAAAGCCCTGGACGACCAAAACCAAAGTATATTGATTGTCGCAAGTATTAGCGGTGCAAGTCTCAGGTTAAGACCAAATACACCTACCCTGATTTCGGACTTCCATAGACACATAGTCATACTACCAATAGAATTCCGAGGGGGTCTATCCAGAGCGAAGCTGTTTCCCGTACCATCGTGGTTGACATATAAATCACCATGTAAAAATAAAATTATTGTCACATCCCCGATTTGGGAAGTTACCGGCAGAACAGATTCCACTGCCACCTAAGCCACTGACTATTAACTAGAAATACTGACATTTCCTTATCTGAAGTAACTTTTTCATTATCAATATGCAAGCACACACATTTTATAAATCCTTATTAACACATAAACCATAAGTACATACATAGCCTGAATACTCTGTACAAGCAACAAATATGTCATGCAACAAAAGGGACTACATTCTAAGTGAATGTAAATCTGACATGATGGACCATTGAGACTTGTGACTGCAGTGCTGCTCTTGTCTCCAAAATATGGCTTTGCCTCACCAGTTGAATAGTCCTACAAAAATTGAAGGGGGGGTGGTCCTAAAGAACTCAATGAGTGGAGCTATAAAAATTGAAAAAGAACAAAAGTATTACTGGATGCTCAGTAACAGTTAATCAACATCTGAATTTATAAAACATAAATCGATTTTCCATTCAAAGCTATAATGATAAATAATTTTTAAAAAATAAATATGTCTATATGTGAATCTGCTGATAATTTGGAGCTCGAGAGCGTCCCCCCTTACGCATTATCTGGTGGTCTTGGGGCACTACGTCTCACTGTCCCCAAGCCACAAATCTAGAGTCGGGGTGCGGATCAATGCTACCCTCCTGACTCAAAAATCTTGATCTAGAGGTATTAACCATCCATAGTCTGAATTTGCGTGTGCACACGATATCTGTATCCATCAATTCCATTGATGTACAAAGTTACATCTGAGGTGGGTTTTTCCCTCATGCCTCCCGAAAAATCATGAAAAACATGTTTATAAAATATTTTCATACTCAAAACATATATATGATAATATACTGTACTAAATTTGTTTCTGTTTAATTCATAACTCTTATTTCAGTATGGAACCTATCTCAAAGCAAATGAAACCGAAGTTCAATAAGCTTTAATAAGAAAGAAACATTTAAATATCATAACAGAATTTTGAGTAAATGCTCTGTAGGGATTTTAAGGGAAAAACCCGGGTAACGCAGCGGAATGCGAAAAATCAAAATTTTCCAATTTCAATAATTTTTCTTGGATCAATTAAAATACACTTATTTATTTCAGTTACCCAATACTTAAAAACTAAAATTTTACCCAAAAAAATCATATTTCTTGTAAATTATAATTTGACCCCTTAACTTTGCTTTTTGTTCATTTTAGTCCTCAAATTATCAAAAATAATTTTAGATGATTCCAAATCAGTTCTAAAATGATTTCCAACATGTCCAATACATGAGATAACAAATTGCAACAAAAACCCCAAAAAAGTCCAAATTGCCGTGAGCCGCTCAACTTGGGCAAATTATGCATTTTGCTCTTTTCTTGTTCAAAATATGTCAAGATCAAATTCAATCAACCCAAAATAAAATATGCATCATATACACACCATAATACATCACATATATGAAAATCCCCAAATTTGGAAAGGGTATAAACCCTAATTTTATAATTTCATCAATATGAATAAATTACATCAAATTAATCAAATCCAATGTTTCAATCAAGTCTCTACCACACCAAACAAGTCTCACCACTTTGAAATAATTCTAGAACAATTCTAGGTCACCAATGAGTAGCCCAAAAACTCTAGAATGGAAAATAGATCATCAAATGACCAAAAGAATGCTTAATAACATCTTATAAGCTTCCTTTGAGTATCATACATAAATACACCCATCATAAAAATTCCAACCATCAGAAACACAAAGAAGAAAGAGTATGAAAACTTAAGAACAACATAGAAGGTAGCCAAGATAAAGAGGAATATTTTTCCTACTAATAACAAGTTGGAAATACTTACGTATTTCCAAGTTTTTCTTGATTTCCTTTTGTTTTTCTTCTCTTTTCTCTCAAACTTCTTTTGTTTATGTTTTTGGAGGCTTACAAAAGGTTGAAGCAAATTAAAAAAATTAACACTTTAAATATTAGGTTTATGGCCGAATTTTCAAAGAAAAAATAAGTCAAAGATATTTTATAATTTTTCAAATCAAATTTAAATAATACAAAATCAATTTGACAACATTTTCTTTAAAGATAAAGTCAACAATTTACACTTATAATCATTACCTAACTTTATCATGTCATAAGATATTTATATTTTAATTATCTTAATTATTAAATAATTAAATAATTAAATAAATAATTAATTAATTATAAATATCTTAAATATATATATTATATTTACTTTAAATATCTCAAATACATATATTAATGATATATGTCAAATTTCATAATTTGACAATTAATTAATGTGTATGTAATAATATCATGTATTAAATACAAATACACACTAATTAGAAAATGACGGATCGGCCTCTAAAGCATGTATCTTTCGTTTAACCGTTAAACGATTTATAAATAATCACCATTATTCATAAAAGTTGCCCTAGTGCTCTACGAGTATATTTCATTAGTGAGACTCTTTAGCTTAAGGTATATCCATCACGAAATCCAATTTCATGTCCATAATTCACCCACCGGTAAATTATAACGACCACAGATAAACTCGCTGAATCATACAAGTCGAGGTCATTGCATATATTTAATTCCTCCGTCACAGGTATCCGGATATATCCCAGAGATATAGTTGTAAACGTCAAATCTCTTTAGATACAATCTCGTCGACGTCTCTATTAGCAATCTCTAAAAGAACACTTAGAACTCACTTCTAAAGTGTACCACGGGCCCATGATTTTTATCTGATTGCTAATTATATATGGACTACATATGCTCTGTACATAGAACTGACAGATCCTGTCTTGACATACACATGACACCCTGAGGATCTGTCCACAATCAACGAACATGCGGAGGTCTGATCTTAATAAATCAGTGACGTGAATGCTATCTAAGTGCGAAAAATGTCTCATGTGCCCACATTAGTAACTCAAGTCGAAGAATCACTTATGCTACTCAACCCGAGAAGATTCTTATTGACGTTGGTGTACCATCCATTAAGAATTTTCGGTGAGTCGTTCAGTGTTTATCCGCTATAAACACCTACACGTCTATACGAGTCTCCAAGACTCATGGTTCATTGAGAAACCATTGGAATTATATATTCCAGTATACGACATATACCAGTCTCAACGGGTTTACTTTACTGACCAAGTAGTGTAAATCTCAACCAGGAACTGTCTAAGAATTACAACGTCATGATACAACTCAATGTCAGTTGCGACGCTTTTGCAACTGCATCATGACTAATCATTCTAAGGTCAATTACGCCTTTACCATATGAAGAGATATATTATATTATAGAAACTGCTTGTTTTATTCATAATAAAATATTTATGAGAGTTTTTACAAGGAAATACAACAGGGAATTTGTGCTCCGAGCACCAACCAAAATAAAATCTCCCATTTGCTCTAGTGCCAATATCGATTGTATCTAATACCCATTGACTCAACATGTTTATCAAATAACATCGGAGGTATGGCCTTCGTAAGCGGTTCTGCTACATTATCTTCACTCAGTATCTTGCATACGACAATATCCCCTCGCGACACAATCTTTCGAATGATGTGGTACTTAAGTTCCACATACTTCGACTTCTGATGCGCCCTCGGGTTCTTTGCTTGCGTAATGGCTCCAGTATTATCACAGTATAATGAAATCACATTCTCGATACTTGGGACCACTCCCAATTTTGTGATAAAGTTCCTAATCCATACAGCTTCCTTTGCAGCTTCAGAAGCTGCAATGTATTCCACCTCTGTGGTGGAATCTGCTGTTGACCCATGTTTGGAACTCTTCCAACAAACTTTACCTCCATTAAGGGTAAAGACAAATCCAGATGTAGACTTTCTATCATCGGGATCCGATTGGAAATCGGAATCTGTATACCCATTAACTTGCAGTTCATTTCCTCCATATACAATCAACTTATCCTTAGTACCTTTAAGATACTTCAGGATATGTTTAATGGCCATCCAATGGTCATTGCTTGCATTGGACAGATATTTATTGGTTACGTAACATCGAAACTGATATCAGGCGTAGTACATAACATGGTATACATTATGCTACCCAAACATGAATCATAAGGTTGGTTAGATATTCTAACCTTCTCATCTTCTATTTGCGGACACATCTTCTTTGAAAGATGAATCCCATGTCTAAACGGTATATTTGCTATCTTACAGTTACCAAAATTATACCGTTCCAAGATCTTATCTATGTAAGTTGATTGGGATAACCCAATCAGCTTCCTTTCTCTATCTCTATAGATTTTTATGCCTAAAACATAGGAAGCTTCTCTCAGGTCCTTCATGGAGAAATTCTTACATAGGTAATTTTTGACGTCTTGCATCATCCATAAATAATTCCATATGATTAGGATGTCGTCAATATAGAGAACTAAAAATACCACCATGCTCCAACTGGCCTTTTGATACACACAGGATTCTTCCGAATTCTTGAGAAAACCAGACAATCTAATAATCTCGTCGAATCAAAGATTCCAACTTCCATAAATGGACTTCTTAAGCTTACATACCATACCCGAGTTCTCGCTCGATGCAAAACCCTCTGGCTGTTCCATATAGATTTCTTCATCAAGAAATCCATTTAGAAAAGTCATTTTGACATCCATTTGCTAAATCTCATAATCATGTTAAGCAACTTAGAAAGCAAAATCCTAATAGACTTAAGCATTGCTATTGGCGAAAAAGTTTCATCATAGTCGACGCCAGGTCGCTGCGTGTATCCTTTTGCTACCAGTCGGGCCTTATAGGTTTCAACCTTTCCACCAGGCCAACGTTTCCTCTTGTAAACCCATTTACAACCGATAGGAACAATTCCTTAGGGAAGCGGAACCAAGTCCCAAACTTGATTCTCATGCATTGAGTCTAACTCAGATTTCATGGCATCTTGCCACTTCATATTGTCGATGTCTAACATCGATTCTCTATAGGTAAAAAGGTCAGTCTCTTCAACTAAGAGAACATCGAGACTCTTTTCTTGTATCAAATACAAGCGTTCAAGAGGTCTAGATACCCTTTGTGACATACGGAGTGTGTGTGTTGAAGGTTCTTCATCTACTTGAACTTCAGGTTCCTCCGTTGGTTTGTTGTTTTCAGGTTGGACTTCATCAAGTTTAACCTGTCTATGATTACCACCTTCTGACAAAAATTCTACCTGTAGAAATTTTACGAAGCGAGCTACAAACACATTTCGATGCTCCATATCATAGAACATATATCCCTTCGTATTCGAAAGATATCCAACAAACCTAAACTCTTGCCCTCGAGGCGAAAGCTTATCTTGCTGAGCTATCCTGACATAGGCAGGACAATCCCAAAGCTTAACATAATTAAGATTTGGTTTCCTACTGGTCCATATCTCCTATGGAGTCGTAGGAACAACTTTTGAAGGAATCTTATTCAAAAGATACGCAACTGTTAAAAGGGAGTAGCCCCATAAATAATAGGGCAAATCTGTAAAACTCAATATAGATCGGACCAAATCCAATAAAATCTGATTTCTCCTCTCAGACACTCCATTGTGCTGTGGAGTACTTGGAGGAGTATATTGAGTGAGAATCTCATTCTCCTTCAAATAATCCATGAACTCACTTCTCATATATTCGCCGCCTCGATTAGATCGAAGGCATTTAATATATTGTCCAGTCTATTTTTCTACTTCATTACGAAACTCTTTGAACTTTTCAAAGGTTTTTGATTTATGTCTCATCAGATAGAAATAATCGTACCGTGACAGATCATCGGTAAAGGTAACGAAGTATGAATAACCACTGTGAGCAGTCTGACTTAGTGGACTACACACATCAGAATGTACGAGTTTCAGTAAGTTAGTGGAATGGTGTCTAACACTAGAAAATGAGGCTTTGGTCATCTTACCCTGAATACATGATTCACAAGTTGGATAGGGTTCAATGGTGAGATCTGGTATCAAACCATTCCTAACTAATTGGGTAAGGCGTTTCACGCCTATATGACCTAGCCTCATATGCCAAAGTTCAGTTTATTAACTACAGGTAAACTACGTTTATTAATCCTAGTATTCAAAATATCTCTAGAAGTATGCATTGTGTAATGACCATGCTCATTTGGACAAGAAATGATCTGAATATTATGTTTAGTATATAAATATAAAGAACAGTTCTTAATATTAATATGATAACCTTCTGTATCTAATACAAAAAGAGATATAATATTTGCTACACATCTTGATACAACATAGCAATCATATAATAAAAGGCTCCCACTCGGCAAGGGGATCTCACAGACTTTCACTGCAACTCCATCCAGAGAGTCTCCACTCCTAAAACTCAACTGCATCTCTCCAGGCTTCAGCTTTTTACTTTCCTTCAACACTTGCAATGAATTACAAATGTGAACAGGACAAGCAGAATCCAAAATCTAGCCGGATGTAACAGCTTCACAAGCTAGTGAGATATCGATAACTGGAAAAATAATTATAACTGATATAGATGCTCTCTCTCCTTATCTGAGAAATGTAGTCAGGACAGTTCCTTTTCCAGTGCCCGAATTTACTACAATGATGGCATTTGTCTTCAGATGCCTTCTTGGGCTTCGTTATCTTTCTTTGCGGTGGAGGACCGAAACCCTTATTCTTATTCGCTTTCATCTTCTTTCCCTTTGGCCTGGCCTGGGAAGAAACAGAAAGTGAACTAGGTTTCAGAGGGGGAGTCGATATTCCCTTCTTTAGGTCCTCTTCCATTGTTATCAACATCCTATGCAGTTCATGGTAGGAACAGATAATCCCATTCATGTTGAAATACATTACGAATTGGCGATAAGAAGCTGAGGGCGAACTAAGAATGACACTCCTATCGAGAATGTCATTCAGAGGGAGATTATGTTGCCTCAATTGTTCGATCAAATCGATCAAGTGAATAACATACGATCTCACAGCTTGCCCATCGTCCAGTCGCACATGGAACCGTTCCATCACAACTTTATGAACAATAATTTGTTCTTGGTTCATATACGATTCTCTTAATTGCATCATCATACTATACGCATCTGACATGCCATAGTATTTCCTCTTGAGTTTCGATGCCAGTGAACTTAAAAAATATGATTTAAATTTTAAATCATCGTATTTCCAAGCTTAGAAAACTTGTAGTTCCTCCGGTGTTGCGTCGTCAGACACAATAAGGGACAATGGACCTTCAAGTACATATCCAAACTTTTTGGATTCAAGGAGAATCCTTAAATTCAAATCCCAATCGGCAAAGTTTTCAGAGCCTTTTAGTTTGTTTATATCCAACATACGCGCAAACTTATTAGTCGATTGAGCCGCCATCACAAATCTATCATATAGATTACGAAAAACGGTTAGCAGAATTAAACAGTTTAAAATAATATCGAAAGCATTAACTAGATCATGGATTTTTAATTTAAAATGCCCCTCCCACTAAATCATGCAATACTGTAATCCCAAAACAGAATACAAATATTTAATAATTAAATTAAATACAAATAGTGAAAGGTGGATCCCGTGGAATCTCACAGCTTTGGCACGTTCTCGCCTATGTATATTCATCAGGTAGACAACTCATTGTCAATCACTCAATAGTGACTCTGGATTTCCGGTCCTGGTCCTTTCTCGTTGTGACAGCTTTGACACGTTCACAAGGAGATGTACCAAGGTTAAACTCGTCAATGATAAACTCAAGCTACTTCCGTAACCCTGACAGCTTTGGCATGTTCAGGATTCCGCTTTTGCTTGAATTTATCTAGTATCATATATACATCCGGCATAAATAAATTTCTATCGGCTACACCCTCACAGCTTTGGCACGTTCTCGGATGTAGTCATAGAAAAGATATCCATAAATCGTATTGAAAAGACGGACCATGTAACATGCGTCAAATACGTAATTATCATAAAACCTTATTAATTATCGATTTTCCGCAAAGTGTCATACACATTAAATTTAATCAAATTAAATTAAAACATATATGTATCAAGCAAAGACAACATCAAACATTAGATTTAAAGGGCTAATCATATCAAGGGCCTAGAATCAGACTCGCTCTGATACCATTTTGTAGATACCAATTTGTAGGGGTTTTAAGGGAAATATCCAGGTAACGCAGCGAAACGCGAAAAATCAAAATTTTCCGATTTCAATAATTTTTCTTGGATCAATTAAAATAAACTTATTTATTTCAATTACCCAATACTTAAAAACTGAAATTTTACCTAAGAAATCATATTTCTTTTAAATTATCGTTTGGCCCTTAACTTTGTTTTTGTTCATTTTAGTTCTCAAATTATCAAAAATAATTTTGGATGATTCCAAATCAGTTCTAAAACGATTTCCAACATGTCTAATACGTGAGATAACAAATTGCATTAAAACCCAAAAAAAAGTCGAAATTGACGTGAGCCCCTCAACTTGGGCAAATTATGCAATTTTCTCTTTTCTTATTCAAAACATATGAAGATCAAACTCAATCAACCCAAAATAAAATTTGCATCATATACACACCATAATACATCACATATATGAAAATACCCAAATTTGGAAAGGGTATAAACCCTAATTTTATAATTTCATCAATATGAATAAATTACATCAGATTAATCAAATCCAATGTTTCAATCAAGTCTTTACCACACCAAACAAGTCTCACCACTTTTAAATAACTCTAGAACAATTCTAAGTCTCCAAGGAGTGGCCCAAAAACTCTAGAATGCAACTAGATCTTCAAATGACCATAAGAATGCTTAATAACATCTTATAAGCTTCATTTGAATATCATACATACATACACCCATCATAAAAATTCCAACCATCAAAAACACAAAGAAGAAAGAGTATGAAAACTTAAGAACAACATAGAAGGTAGCCAAGATCAAGAGGAATATTTTTCCTACTAATAACAAGTTGGAAATACTTACTTATTTCCAAGCTTTTATTGATTTCCTTTTGTTTTTCTTCTCATTTCTCTCAAACTTCTTCTTCTTCTTTTTTTTTTCTTTTTTTTAATGTTTTTAGAGGCTTACAAAAGGTTGAAGCAAATAAAAAAATTTAACACTTTAAATATTAGGGTTATGGCCGAAGTTTCAAAGAAAAATAAGTCAAAGATATTTTCTATTTTTTCAAATCAAATTTAGAGAATACAAAATCAATTTGACAACCTTTCTTTAAAGATAAAGTCAACAATTTACACTTATAATCATTACCTAACTTTATCATGTCATAAGGTATTTATATTTTAATTATCTTAATTATTTAATAATTAATTAATTAATTAATTAAATACAAATATCTTTAATATATATATATATATATATATATATATATTATATTTACTTTAAATATCTCAAATACATATATTAATGATATATGTCAAATTTCATAATTTGACAATTAATTAATGTGTATTTAATAATATCATATGTTAAATACAAATACACACTAATTAGGAAATGACGGTTCGACCCTTAAAGCATGTATATTTCGTTTAATCGTTAAACGATTTATAAATAATCACAATTATTCATAAAAGTTGCCCTATTGCTCTACGAGTATATTTCATTAGTGAGACTCTTTAGATTCAGGTATATCCGTCACGAAATCCAATTTCGTGTCCATAATTCACCCACCGGTAAATTATGGTGACCACAGATAAACTCGCTAAATCATACAAGTCGAGGTCATTGCATATATTTAATTCCTCCCTCACAGGTATCCGGATACATCCCAAAGATATAGATGTAAATGTCAAATCTCTTTAGATACAATCCCGTCGACGTCTCTATTTGCAATCTCTAAAATAACACTTAGAATTCACTTCTAAAAAGTACCACAGGCCCATGATTTTTATCTGATTGCTAATTATATATAAACTAGCTATGCTCTGTACACAAAACTGACGGATCCTGTCTTGACACACATAGGACACCCTGAGGATCCGTCCACACTCAAGGAACATGCGGAGGTCTGATCTTAATAGATTTTTGACGTGACTGCCATCTAAGTGTGGAATATGTCTCATATGCCCATAGTGGTATCTCAAGTCCAAGAATCACTTATGCTACTCAACCCGAGAAGATTCTTATTGACGTTGGTGTACCATCCATGAAGAATCTTCGGTGATTCGTTCGGTGTTTATCCACTAGAAACACCTACACGTCTATACCAGTCTCCAAGACTTATGGTTCATTGAGAAACCATTGGAATCATATATTCCAGTATACGATATTAACCAATCTCAACAGGTTTACTTTACTGACCAAGTGGTGTAAACCTCGACCAGGAACTGTCTAAGAATGACAACGTCATAATACAACTCAATGTCAGTTACGACAGTTTTACAACTGCATCATGAATAATCATTCTATGGTCAATTATGTCTTTACCATATGAAGAGATATATTATATTATAGAAACTGCTTATTTTATTCATAATAAAATATTTACAAGAGTATTTACTAGGAAATACAACAGGGAATTGGCGCTCTAAGAACCAACCCTAACATACTCCACTCATAGTGCTATGGCAGGTCGGGTGCGGTACACAACGTGGGTGATCTCCAAATGCTTTGACGTTGATCTACTGGCCAAAGAAATCATTAGTTTCTTGTAATAAATAGAATAGTATATGCAATATGTGGTTAATGTTCTATTCTTATGATATGACTTATTGTGTATTTACACACTTGTACGGGATCCTTAGAGTGCCCCATAACATCTCAGGATAAAACTAGAATTGATAAAAACTGATCCTAGAAATCTGGTCACGCGTCGCGACACTGGGCATGGGCGTCGCGCGCTCACCCAATCGGGTGAGGCAGTGAGCAACCTCTGTTCTTCGCATTGTGATGCAATGATTGGGCCTCGCGACTTCCATCAGACATAACCAAGGCAGTAAGCCTCATCTGCTTTCCGTGTCGCGATGCTCATCCTTCGGTGTCGCGACGCTCAACTTCCAAGGCCACATCAAGGGCAATTCCCCAATACGCGTCACGGCACCAGATGTGCGCGTTTTCATGCCATGCTATTTTCAGGGCCTAAATTTAATTCTATCTTTACTCTAGGCTTCCACAACACTACTCAAGCTATACTCATAACAAACACTCAAATTATCATCAATTACATCCTCCACTCCATCTCATATTAATTCTATAGGTCCCATCTTAGTTTCATAATTAGGGATTATACAATTTGAGTTCCACTAAACCTTAGTTCTCTTGACTCAATAACCATTTATATATCATCAACTTAAGCTAACAACACCCCTCAAACATCAGACCATGAAAATAACAACATCCCAAGATTTGGGTCAAGACCTTATTACCTCAAATTCAATTCTTCTTCACCAATAGAGTCTCCATGCTCATTTTTCTCCTTCCTAGGTTTGATTTGTGGTGGATAACTCTAGGTTATTCTTGGAAATTAGCTAGAAAAATATAGAATTCTTCTTCTTCTTTTCTTCTTGAACTCACAACAAAGGGGAAAAATGAGAAGTTTCTCCATTTCTAACTCTCTTTTAAATGACTTAACTTAATTAAAGGAAATTCTTGAAATTTATCATTACATGAATATTGGATTAAGCACTAAAGTTATCATTACATGAGAAAACCCGGTTTCTTTCCTGTTCATATATAATATGAAGTCTGTCAAATATATTATTACGGAACCTTATTCAAAATAAGTTTTGCACTGTTTAATGCTTATCCGTTGAAGGAAATAGTAGCTCAGAGCGACTCATGATTAACCTTATCATGTCCAACAAAATTCGGTTTCTCCGTTCGGATACACCGTCAAACTGACGTGTTCTGGGAGGAGTCCTGATTGAAAGAATACTATAATCTTTCAAGAATTTGAGAAACTTATTGCTTAAGTATTTTCATCATGGTCTAACCGTGATGTCTTTAATACTTTAGCCGATCTGTTTGTCTACTTCGTGTCGAAACTCTTTGATTAATCAAAATTTTCCGATTCGTGTTTCAAAAGAAACACATAACCATAACGTGATGCCACATCCGTAAAGGTTACGAAGTGTTCATATCCACATCTAGCCTAGCTAGATATAGGCCCACTTACGTCACTATGACCAAGGGCTAACAGATCGATGGCATTTACACTTTTACCAAGTAAAAAGTACGTTAGGCACTTTGCCCAATAAACTAGATTCGTAGACATCATTTGAATAGAATCAAATCAGTCCTAAATCCACTCTTCGAAAGTGTGGATATACGAGTCTTGTTAATTGTGTCCCAGACAACAATGCCACATTTAAGTTTCAACTGATTTACTCAGTTTGAGCTATTTTTTTGTCATGTTATACGTTTGAGATTTATTTATATTCAAAATATAAATACTGTTATTCACATCTATTGTGTTTATCTCAATATCATCTTTATAAAATGAAACACTTTAGTGTTCTAGAATATAAAGGTATACCCGCAACAGGTTAAACCCTGATATAGAGATAATGTATCTAGTCAAACTAGTTACATTCTAACAGTTTCCTAATTCAAGTACACACCCGAAAGGTAGTTCCTAAACTTAGGTTTCTACGGTCAAAACAGCGACTGTCGTCCCGTTTCCGATTCGCAGATCAATCTCAACTTGAATTCAGCATCCTGCTCTCAGCAGATTCGGCACATCAGTACATATTTATGAACCACATTTAGCATCTAAAATCCAATTTTAATACTAGTTGTGAACATGTTTATGACAAACATATTTGAAGTCGGAGCCTTGCATCGTCTTCACTTCCTTCATGTCTGCCTTGTCCATATGGCAGTCATGCTTCCGTGTCCCCGTTTGCCATAATTTAGGCAGACATTATGGGATATGTCCTATGTCTTCCCAGAAGATCATAATGACTTTGCCTTTGCCACTTTTCCACACCCCAGAAGCCTTTGGCCAAGCCTTGGCCTTCTGGGATGTCAAAGTAAGATGCGACTTGCGCTTCTTGCCTATTGCAAACTTTGGCTTTGTCTCCTTGAGTATAGCCTTTAACTCTCCAAGAGTTTACTATTGCAATTTAGGACTTCTAAGATCTAAGGATAGATCTATGAAGATCCTTCAATTTCAATATCATACTATAAGGATCTAATCATTAGTTCTGACTAAGAAATTAAGGAGTCTTTACGGCAAGCTTATTGGATTAAGAACTAAATTTATCATTACATGAATATTCCAAATATCATGTTCTACTATTTGCTTAACTCCAGGCTTAGGCCTAAGACGTTATTTTATCAAGTAAAGTAACTTCTCAGTTTTCAGGACTATCCTGATTCATTATTCTCAATTTGAAAATTAAAGTCGTTTAAATACATTTTCACCCAAGATTATGTTTTAAACACTAATCTTTCAATTATCTTGATTCTAATAGTCCAACTATTTAATCAACGATTTTAGGTACTATTGATTATAATGATTACAATAGTCCAACTATATAACCAACTATAATTTAAATTAATTAACTTCAATTATATTGATTACTATAATCCAATTATAAAATCAACTATTAATTGAAATTAGTTAATTCAAATATATTGATTACTATAATCCAATTATATAATCAACTATAAATGAAATAGTTTGAATACAGTCCAACTGTTTAATAAAACAACTACTAAATATTAGTCCAACTAATATATTAATTTATTTGACGAATAATTTGAATGAGCGCGTATGGAAAGTAACTAAACGAATATTGCAAATTTAATACTTGCCTCCCACTAATTTTTGGCGAGCCTATAATCCTCTGTTGAGTACTCGGGAAACCTTGTTTCCTAGTGGGCTAGGATCCCGTTAAATAACACACAATCTTGACTTTGGCCAACAAATAGTATGATAATTAACTAGGTAGATTTCTAAGATCAATTGGATCCCATCCAATTCCTAGATCCAGTAGGTGGACTTCCAAGTCCGAAACATATATCTTATATATGCCAATATATCCAATATATTGCCTAACCTTTTTCCTCTGAACCAATTAAGCCTTGGCTTTGGCACAACAAACTTAGTGATCCCAGTTAAGCGGAACCCATTGACCATGGAAAGCTTCGTAATCAATGTCGATGGACAAGAAGTGATCTTGACTTTGGCCAACAAATCACAACTTGGACAAGACACCAATATGGAACAAAGCCTTCATGATTCAAACACATCCGGGACGGACAAAGGTCTTGACTTTGGCCAACAAACCAATGCCAGTCTTGGATCTTGAGTAAGAATCACTCAATGGAAGGAAAAACGCTTAATATGTAGTGAGGGTTTTTCGCGTGTAATTGGCAACCAATTAATTATCTTTGTTAAGGTCTCATCATCATACACCCTTAAACATGCATTCTAAACACATAATAAGGTGCATATAAATAAATATAATAATGATATGCGGATGGATACGTAACACTTTATTCCTAGAACAAATCTCTCCATTTCATCTCTCCCGCTAGCACAAGTATTATTTCTACCCGATTACATAACACTTCTAAAGAAACCTCATTAACATTGAGGGGAATATGTGAGAAGAGAAATACAAAGAGTAAGGAGGTAATAGGCTGGACACGCAGGTCCAATTAATAAATTCTAAATTTATTACAACAATTTCCAAAATTGCCCTCACCCATCTAATATCCATCCGATATACATTATTCATACATCGCAACCATGTATTCACACAAGCATGTTATCAATCAATCTAATCCAATTAATTAATCTGAATATTAATGACCATCCAATGTTCAAACAACGATTTGATTTTGCGCGAGTCAAACTCGTTTTGCGATTAAGTACTCAAAGTACGAATTCTTGAATTAAATTAAACTACAACATTAAATCCAATTTAATTTGTATTTAATACTAATTCTATATTTAATTCCAAATTAAATATTACACTTTTTAATGAACCTTTAGCGACTTAGATTCTAAATCTAATCTTTACGGGTCTCAAAGCCCGATTAACATCCAATGTCAATTTAATTTAAAGTCCAATGGGCTTTTAATTAATTTCTAAGGCATGGAATTTTGGTCAATATGGGTCAAACCCAAATACCAAAGCCCATTTAAGGAATCACCCTTATTTTCCAAGAAACCAATTTAGGCCCAATTAAAATTAAAGGTCCATTAAGTCATAATTGGACTTTATGGATATGGTTTTGGGCCCAATTGGATCCAAGCAATTAGTCTAAACCAAACTTGGCCCAACCAAGCCCATTAAGCCCAATTACAACTTTACAAGCCCAATTCCAAATTTGGCCCAATTAATTAAATTACCAAAATTCCAAATTTCATAATTTAATTAACCTAAAGTGCATGTCATAATTAATTAACCAAATTAATATTTCCAAAACATCAATTTACACAATTAATTATGCCCATTATAATCAACACATGTCCAACACATTTGAATCAAAAAATCATATCAATTTACATGCTTATAGTCACGGCAATGGTAGGGATTTCTTTGTCCGATTCGGTTTTAATCCAATTCAACATTACCCATGTTTTCCAACTCATCCAATGATCAAAAACACAAAAATCACCATTACTTAGGGTAAGCTTATAGTTTTGGCCAAGCCTCAACAATTGGGGAAAATTTGTCCAATTCAAAATTCATCAAATTGACAATGCATAACACCATGTTATCAACATTTAAGCATATATCAACAATCAATTTCATCAAAACATGCTCAAAATGGCTCAAGATACCATTGTTGGGTTTCTAGTTAGTCCCAAGATCGATTTCAAGCAAGAAACATGTGTGAATACAACAATGAAGAATGGCAGAATCATACTTACAACGATCGGCTTTTGCGACACGAGGAACATAAAAAATCTTCATGCTTTTCCCTCCTTGAGCTCTCGGCATTTGAGGATTTTGTGCTCCAAATTTTCGGCCATCTTGGTCCTCCAAGCTCCAAGCTTTTTGTTGTGATTCCAAGCTCACAAGTCGGTTTCCCTATCACCTTCGCAAGACCCTTAAATTGTACTAGAACTCCAGAAATTTTGCCGCAAAATTTCCTTATGACTTCTCCAAACTCTCGGTTAAACCAGAAAAAGGAGAAGAAGAAATTGCCCCTTGGGCGTGAGAGTGAGGGAGAGGAAGAGAGGAAAGTGTTAAGTGTTGGTTGTTGGTTGTTGGAAAATTGTGTATCTAATACACATTTTACACTTTCAAAAAGTCAAGGCAAAAAACAATTAATGCCATCCAACTACCACATCAACTATTCACATCAAAAGTGACTAGTCATCACATCACTCAAAGTGACAAGTGATTTGACGCTTGATGTGACTAGTGATTTGACGTTTGATGTGACTTGTGGGCCGCACTTAAATTCGCAATGTGAGTGCGCCCGCAAACACTCCCGGGCTCAGGTTCGCTAATTCCGAATTAACGAATCCCAGATTAATTTTCTCTCTCTACTAATTAATCCTAGATTAATAAAGTGTGAGTCATACGTTATCGGTGAATCTTCGGGAAGCGACCTATGAGATCCCCGGATATGTTGGCAGTAAATCTGGTCATTGGACTATCCGAACACGTACGTACCTAGTACTACGTTTTTACTGATTTACAAGACAAGGTTGGCTTCTAGCAAAGCACCATGCCTACCCAATTCTCCAGAAATATTCTTACTGATTATGTGATCTATATCAGGCGTAGTATACGTAGTATTGCGTATTTCGATCCAGTATCGGATGTCACGTGCAAGGCCTGGGGATGGAAATGTGTCTGCCCCGTATGAAGCACATATCGGATCGCTGGTAACTAGTCTCTATAATCTGATAAACATGACCTAGTCATAATATCCTGATAGCTGCATCATATAAGAGAACAAGTTTCGTATCCTACGTGATTATCATCTCCACTATGACTGGAGTGATACTTCCATCTCGACATCACAGCCAATACACTAAAATTCTCAATATACCCAGAAGAGGCGTACACAGAACCTGTTAAAGCCCTGGACGACCAAAACCAAAGTATATTGATTGTTGCAAGTATTAGCGGTGCAAGTCTCAGGTTAAGACCAAATACACCTACCCTGATTCGGACTTCCATAGACACATAGTCATACTACCAATGGAATTCCGAGGGGTCTATCCAGAGCGAAGCTGTTTCCGTACCATCGGTAAACACAACCTCCTATTACACTTGCATAAGTATCCTATACCCAAATAAATGAGAATTATGCCGTTATGCTCCCATAACACGCACAAGTGCAATACTAGTCTATTCCGCATTATCGATGTCCAGTCTCGATAATACTATGACTAGGGATATTTAATGATTAAACCTTCATGGATTGATACTGTCTCATATCTTATCAATCCGGAACTAATCATATGGACCTTCTATCATTTATACATCTTGGTAATCTAATTACAAATGATAGAAGATCAATTTCCTTTGTCACATAGTTAATTTGTACAACAACACCATGATCTGTACAAATAGTGATGCTATGGGTCATAACTGTCCAACAAGATACATGTAACACAAGATGTATCATATCCATATTGGGTGGAAGCGCCAGCTCATATGCTTGCCCTCCAACCCTACAAAGTATCTGAAATGGCCTAACGTATCTAGGACTGAACTTACCCCTTCTGCCGAATCTCATAACTCATTTAAAATGAGATACTTTCAAGAACACCGAATCTCCTGCCTGAAACTCAAAATCTTTCCTCCGGCGATCTGCATAACTTTTCTGGCGACTCTGAGCTGTCCCTATCCTTTCTCTATCAACTTTACTTTTTCCACTGTATCTTGTACCAATTCAGGTCCAAGTAAGTTTTGTTCCCCAGTTTCAAACTATCCACTGGGGACTGCACTTCCTTCCATACAAGGCCTCGAAAGGTGCCATCTGAATACTTGTTTGATAATTGTTGTTATATGCAAACTCTATAAGTGGAAAATATTGATCCCAATTTCCCTCAAAATCGATTACACAGGCTCGTAACATGTCTTCCAGACTCTGTATGGTGCGGTCCGACTGACCATCCGTTTGAGGTGGAAAGCCGTACTAAAATGTAGCTGGGAACCCAAGGCTTTTTGAAACGACTGTCAAAACTTGGATGTAAATTGGGAACCTCGATCCGAGATTATTGAAATAGGTTTCTCATGCAATGACGGTTGGGGTTTTACCGGGGTATTATCGGGTAAGGCAGTGGAACTTGGAAAATCAAATTTCTCGATTTCAAAAAATTTTCTCAGGCAATTAAAATAAACTTATTTATTTAATTACTCAATACTTAAAATCTGAAATTTTTACCCAAGAAATCAAATTTCTTCTTAATTGCCGAATTGTCCTAATACTTTGCTTTTTGTTTATTCTGGTCCTTTAATTGTCAAATATAATTTTAATGATTCCAAATCATTACCAAGATGTAGTTAAAATGTCCAATACATGAAAAAAAAAAATTCAACACAAAATGCCAAAATTGCCGAGAAGGCCATGAAGTTTTCCAACTTGTGCAATTTAGTCCAATCTTGTTCAAAACAAGTCAAGATCAAATTCAATCAATCCCAAATTTAATATACATCATATATACATCAATTCACAGTACAAATATGAAAAAACCTAAATTTGAAAAGGGTTAAGAATCCTAATTTTATTAATTCTTCATTTGAACAAACTACATCAAATTAAATAAGTTCAACACTTTAATTCAATTTTCACAACACCAAACAAGTCCTCACCATTTTGAAATAACACAAGAACAATTCTAGGTCATCAATGAGTGGCCTAACAACTCTAGAATGGAAACTTGATTATCAAATAACCTAAAGAGAGCTAATGAACCCATTTCAAGCCTTTTTTGTTAATCATACATGCAAACATCTTTCAAACAAGTTCCCAACCATTCAGTTACATGCTAAAAGAGTAGAGAAAATTCTAAGCAACACATGTTGAAGCCTAGAAACATAGAAATGATTTTCTAGTTGAAAAAGGTTAAGAAAAACTTACAAAATCCAAGTTTTGATCAAGCTTTTCATTTTGATCTTCAACTTTCTCTCAAATATTTTCTTTGTAATATTTTGGTAACTTGAACTTATTAAAACAAAAATGAAACAAAAACATTTTGTATTTCTTCACTTGGCCGAAACTAGGTAAGAAAATAATATCTAGATATTTTTCATTTCTTGTTTCAATTAATTAAATTGTAAATGATATACTTGACTTTTGGTATTTGATCATTAAACCATTTAAAGAATTCACCAAGTGTTTCCAATATTTAAGCCATTTACAAACTTTAATCATGACATAAGATATTTATTATTTAATTAATTTAACCATTTAAAATTTAAATAATTAAATAATTAAATACAAATATCTTAAATTTATGTATTATATTTACATTAAATAATCAAAATACATATAATACAGGTATATGTCAAAAATCCAAATTTGACATCTAATTAATGTGTATTTAATAAAATCAAATATTAAATACAAATACACATTAATTAGGAAATGATCAAAAGATCCCAACTGCATGTATTTTCGTTTAATCGTTAAACGACTTATAAATAATTAGTATTATTCATAAAAGTTACCCTAGTGCTCTACTAGTATATTTCATTAGTGAGACTCTCTAGGTTCAGACATATCCGTCACGAAATTCAATTTCGTGTCCATAATCTACCCACCCATAAATTATGATGAACACGGATAAACTCTATGGACCATACAGGTCGATGTCATTGCATACGTATAATCCCTCTGTCCCAGGTATCCGGATTATTCCAGAGATATAGATATAAACGTCAAATCTCTAAAGATATAATCAAGTCGACGTTTCTATTAGCAATCTCTTAATAACACTTAGAACTCACTTCTACAGTGTACCAAAGGTCCATGGATTTAACAGATTGCTAATTCCATATTGAATACCTATGCCCTGTACACAAAACTGACGGATCATTTCTTGATACACACAGGATATCCTGAGCATCAGTCCACACCTAAAGAACAGACAGAGGTCTGATCTAAATATCGGTGACGTGACTGTCATCTAAGTGTGGAGGATAGCTCATATATCTACAATGGTATCTCAAGTCAAAGAATTACTATGCTCACTCAACCCGAGAAGATTCTTATTGACGTTGGTGTACCATCCATTAAGAATTTTTGGTGAGTCGTTCAGTGTTTATCTGCTATAAACACCTACACGTCTATACGGGTCTCCAAGACTCATGGTTCATTGAGAAACTATTGGAATCCAAGATTCTAATATACGACATATATTGGTCTCAAAAAGTTTACTTTACTGACCAAGTAGTGTAAACCTTGACCAGGAACTGTCTAAGAATGACAACGTCATGATACAACTCAATGTTAGTTGCGATGCTTTTGCAACAGTATCATAACTAATCATTCTAAGGTCTGTTACGTCTTTACCATATAAAAAGAGATGTTATATAATAGAAACTATTTATTTTATTTATAATAAAATGTTACATAAGTATTTACAAGGAAATTTATAAGAAAATTGACGCTCCGAGCACCAACCATAACAAATTCTCCCACTTGCTCCAGTGTCAATATCGATTGTATCTAATACCCATCGACTCCACATATTTATCAAATAAATTTAGAGGAATGGCCTTGGTAAGCGGGTCTGTTACATTATCTTCACTTGGTACCTTGCACACTGTAATGTCACATCGAGACATAATCTCTCGAATGATGTGGTACTTTTGTTCTATATGCTTCGACTTCTGATGCGCCATTGGTTCTTTTGCTTGCGCAATGGCTCCAGTATTATCACAGTAAAATAGAATAAGATTCTCAATACTTGGGAGTACTCCCAATTCTGTGATAAAGTTCCTAACCCATACAGCTTCCTTTGCAGCTTCAGAAGCTGCAATATTTTCCGCCCCTGTGGTGGAATTAGCTATTGACCCCTATTTGGAACTCTTCCAACAAACTGCACATCTGTTAAGGGTAAACACGAATACTGATGAAGACTTTCTTTCATCAGGATCCGACTGGAAATCAGAATCCGTATACCAATTAACTTACAGTTCGTTTCCTCTATATATAATAAACTTATCCTTAGTACCTTTAAGATACTTGATGATATGTTTAATGGCCATCCAATGGTCATTTCCTGGATTGGACTGATACCTGCTGGTCACACTAACTGTGAAGCTGATATCACGCCTAGTACATAACATGACATACATGATACTGCCCAAACACGAAGCATAAGGCTGATTGACATTCTAATCTTCTCATATTCTATTTGTGGACACATCTTCTTTGAAAGATGTAAGCCATGTCTGAACTGTATGTTTACTGTCTTACAGTTACCAAAATTATAACGTTCTAAGATCTTATCTTTGTACGTTGATTGGGATAACCCAATAAGCATCCTTTCTTTATCTCTATAGAGTTTTTTTGCCTAAGACATAAGAAGCTTCACCCAGGCCCTTCATGGAGAAATTGTTACAGAGATAAGCTTTGACGCCTTGCATCATCCCGATATCATTCCCAATGATCAGAATGTCGTCAACATAGAGAATTAAAAATACCACCATACTCCCACTGGCCTTTTTATACACACGATTCTTCTGAATTCTTGAGAAAACCAGACAATTTGATTATCTCGTCGAATCAAAGATTCCAACATCGTGAAGCCTATTTAATTCCATAAATGGACTTCTTAAGTTTGCATACCATGCCCGAGTTCTCGCTGGATGCAAAACCCTCCGGCTATTCCATATAGATTTCTTTATCAAGAAATCCATTTAGAAAAGCCGTTTTGACATCCATTTGCCAAATCTCATAATCATGGTAAGCAGTAATAGACAACAAAATCCTTGTAGACTTTAGCATCGCAACTGGCGAAAAAGTTTCATCATAGTTGACACCAGGTCACTGCGAGTAACCTTTAGCTACCAGTCGGGCCTTAAAGGTGTCAACCTTTCTGTCAGACTTGTGCTTCCTTTTGTAAATCCATTTACAACCGATAGGAATAATTCCTTCAGAAAGAGGAACCAAATTCCAAACTTGATTCTCATGCATTGAGTCTAACTTGGATTTCATGGCGTCTTGCCACTTCACGGAGTCGATGTCCAACATCGATTCCATATAGGTAAAAGGGCCTGTCTCTATAACTAAGGGTACATTGAGACTCTTTTCTTGTATCAAATACAAGCATTCGGGAGGTCTAGATACTCTTTGTGACCTACAGAGTGTGTGTGTTGAAGGTTCTTCATCTTCTTGAACTTTAGGTTCATTCCTTGGTTCGTTGGTCTCAAGTTGTACTTCATCAAGTTCAACCTGTCTATGATCACCACCTTCAGACAAAAATTCTATCTCTAGAAATTTTTCGAAGCCAGCTACGACCATATTTCGATGCTCGGTATCATAGAAAAAATATCCTTCATCTTTGAAGGATATCCAACAAACCTAAACTTTTGCCATCGAGGCAAAAACTTATTCTGCTGAGCCATCTAGACGTATGCAAGACAGCCCCAAATCTTAACGTAACTAAGATTTGATTTCATACCGGTCCATATCTCATAGGGAGTCGTAGGAACAGCTTTGGAAGAAATCTTATTCAGGATATTAGCAACAATTAAAAGAGCAGTTGCCCATAAGTAATATGGCAAATCTGTATAACTCAACATCAATCGGACCATATCCAATAATATCTGATTTCTCCTCTCTGACACTCTGTTGTGCTGTGGAGTACCCGAAGGAGTATATTGAGCAAGAATCTCATTCTTCTTTAAATAATCAGTGAACTCTCCACTCATATATTCACTACCTCGATCAGATCGAAGGCATTTAATATATTGACCAGTCTATTTTTCTACTTCATTTTGGAATTCTTTAAATTTTCAAAGGTTTCCGATTTATGTTTGATCAGATAAACATAACCGTATCGTGACACATCATCAGTAAAGGTGATGAAGTATGAAAAACCATTGTGTGCACTCTGACTCATAGGACCATATACATCAGAATGTACGAGTTCTAATAAGTCAGTGGCTCGGTGTCCAATACCTGAAAATGGGGCTTTGGTCATTTTATCCCGAATACAAGATTTATAGGTCGGATAAGGTTCAATGGTGAGATCATATATCAAACCATTCCTAACCAACTGGGATAGACGTTTCATGCCTATATGACCCAACCTCATGTGCCATAGTTCAATATTATTTATATCAGACAGTTTACGTTTATTAATTCCAGTATTAAAGATATCTTGTGAGGTATGCAATATGTAATGACCGTGCTCATTTGGACAACAAAGGATATGAATATTATTTCTATCATATAAATAAAAAGAACGATTCTTAATATTAACATTATATCCTTCAGTATCTACTACAAAAAGTGACATAATATTCGCCACACATCCTAGTATAAAATAATAGTCATTCAACAAAAGTCTCCCACTGGGTAGGGGAATCTCACATAAGCCCACTGCAACCGCATCCAAAGAGTCGCCACTCCCGAATCGCAACTGCATCTCCCCATATTTCAGTTGTCTACTTTTCGTCAACACCTACAACGAATTGCAAATATGAATAGGACAAGCATAATCTAAAATCCAATTAGATGTCATAGCTTTACAAGCCAATGAGATATCAATAATAGGAAAACTAAAAGTATCTAATGTCGATTCTATTTCCTTCATGATCTGAGCAAGGTAATCTAGACAGTTCCTCTTCCAGGGCCCGACCTTTTGGCAGTGATGTAATTTATCTTCAAAAGCTTTCTTAGGCTTTGCTACCTTAGCCTGCAGAGGAACATTGAAACCTTTCTTCTTCTTTCCCTTTGTCTTCTTCCTCTTCGACTTGGATTGGGAAGAAGCGGAAAGTGAAGTAGGTTTCGGAAGGCGAGTCGGAACTCGATTCTTTAAATCCTCCTCCACTGTGAGAAGCATCCTATGCAACTCATGGTAAGAGCAGTGAATCCCATTTATGTTGAAGTACATTATAAACTGGCGATATGACACTGGGAGTGAACCAAGTATGACACTCTATCTTAGAGTATCATTGAGAAGGAAATCACTGCGCCTCAATTGCTCGATCAAATGAAGCACATGTTTGCTCACAGTCTGTCCCTCATCAAGTTTAGAATGGAACAGTTCCATTGCAACTCTATGAACCACGACCTGTTCCTAGTTCATGAATGATTCACGAAGTTGTGTCATCATGCTATAAGCATCATGTATCTCAAAGTATTTCCTCTTCAGTTCCGAAGAAAGAGAACTAAGAATGAATGATTTAACCCTTAAATCATCATCTTTCCATTTACGAAAAGTCTCAATCTCTTCAAGCGATGCATTCTCTGATATAGAAATGGGTAGTAGACCTTCGAAAATATATCCCAACCTTTCGGATCCGAGGAAAATCCTCAAATCCATATTCCAGTCTGCAAACTTCTCAGTGCCTTTAAGCTTATTCGTATCAAGCATACGAGCAAAAGTATTGGTCGAAGGTGCCGCCATCGCAGATCTATCAAATAGATAGCGAGTCAATGGTTAGAAGACAAAATAATTTCATATAATATCAAAAACATTAAATAGATCATGGATTTTTAATCTAAAAACGCCCATCCCACTATTTCATGTAAAACTGTAATCCCTAGACAGAATAAAAAAACATGCGTTAATCAAATCATAACATGATAGTGAAAGGTCTGTTGGGAAGCGGCCGCGAGTGCGCAGCGGAAAATTAAATAAATCAAATTATGATGCCGCTATCCCTTTGCCCAAGACCCATTTGTTTTTATTATTCTACAAGCCTATGCATGTTACTATATATTTTAAGCATAAAAACTCATAAAACATGCAAAGAACATAAACCTCAACATGCTAACTATCATAAGAACTCTAATTAAAATAAAGAAAGAAATGACTTACTTGAACCGAAGACTCCTCCAGTCCTCCCTCCAATATACAAGCTTTTCTCGAACTCAGCAAGCTCTTCCACGTTCCAAAGAGCCACCCAAGTGTGTGGCCTCCAAAGGTGCACACACCAAAGCCAAAACTAAATGGCAAGACTACGCCTTGAGTGCACATGTATTTTGCCATTGGTGCTAGCCTAGGTAAATACCTCAAAACTTTTAACTCGAGGTTCCTCTAGTCAATTAGACTTAAGGATCCTCAAAATCAGTGGCTTACTCTTAAACTTTAGAGTTGCTCACTTATATAAACCCAAGATATGAAAGGTTTGGTACAAATATTTGTAAAGAATTCATTGGGTTTATATATGTGCTCCAAAGACAACAAAATTAATTAAGAATCCGATGTGGGATAAATGATAATTTAATCTTAGCCATTGGATCTTAATTTAGTGATTTAATGAGATTATCAAACCCTAATAAGTGTTTGGACCGAATTGGAATTCAAAAGAAATAAAAAAAATTACTGTTCACGTTACTATTCACATTACTATTCACGTTATTTATTTATTTATTCCAATTCCCAAAGTGCCCCTATCGTTATTCACCAATCCCTAAGCCACTATGGAACCTCATAAATGATTTGTTCAATAATTAAACACATTGAACCATTTATGAACAATTCCTACAACAAACATATATGCTGCTAAATTTATACTGTGCACTGTTAACCATTGATTTTGACTTTGTTGTGTGTGACCTTTTGGGTTCCCCTCAAGTTGGACATGAAATGAATCTTGATAATTTAATCGAACATAAATTATCCTCTGATCAGATGGTCGTTCGATTTCAATGACCAAGGTTGACATCTAGAACCATGCTAAAGCCCCCAAATGAGAAGGAAAGATATGTATACCCATTCTATATGCGATTTACATATGATACGGTCCATCGCCTCACTGTAACCCCACCGTTTGACCTAGGGTATGGAAAATGTCTACCCATATAGTCAAATGTATGATGTTGATAGTGTCATGAATCGTGCTAACCCAAGAATCTCACATGATTCTTCCGCTGCGGCCACAGTCTCAAACACTGATCACACAACCCACGAACAGAAAAACTACTCTTATAAGAAAATATTATCCGAGAGAGTGGCGACTCTCTATTGTATCTTTAAAAATTCATGTGTTTCAACAAATGACCTAATCATACCCTTATGACTGGATCTTTTGAATCGGGGAAGGAGAATGTCAAAGTTATTTGATCCACACATACGATTGTAAAGATCTCAAGTCTAAAGACTAGTCATATAATCGATACATGAAAGTTCTCACAGACACATGGGATAAACACTCCATGTGAAAACTTTTGACGGTCAGTTCGATGGACACGAGCAACTCATGCATCCATATGATACACCAAGCGGACGGATCTCCGCTAGTAGCCTATGAGATCGGCTACCCCACTTAAGGGCAAATCATATCATCATGCTAGTGTCTCCGCTTTCTTAACACCCATATTATTCACAAAACTATGACTAGGAACGTTTAAGAGTAATGATTCTCATAAGGCGTGGAATCCATAATCTTATTACTCCAAGGGCTTTATTACAATGTTTGATGATTCATATAAGTTATGAAATACACGTATAAGAAAGATTTCCATTTTATTAATTAATGAAAATATTACAAATACATGTACATATAGCCCATCCATAAGTTGGGTATAGGGTGTATCCATAACAATCTCCCACTTGCACTATAGCCAACTAGTATGAATTTGGACACCATACTCTCGGGTGTGCCTATCATGCTTTTGTTGAGTCAGCCCTTTAGTTAGAGAATCTGCAAGATTATCTTCTGTGGATATTTTCTCTATAATAAATTCTTTTCTCTCAACAATCTCCCGGATGAGATGAAATCTCCTGAGTACGTGCTTGGTTTTCTGGTGGGACCTTGGTTCCTTTGATTGAGCAATGGTGCTCGTGTTGTCACAGTACATCGTGACACCATTCTTTATCGCGGGAAGCACTTCCATCTCCGTGATGAACTTCTTTATCCAGACTGCTTCTTTAGCTTCCTCAGATGCTGCAATATACTTAGTTTCAGTGGTGGAGTCCGCTGTAGTTAACTGCTTTGAGCTTTTCCAACTGACAGCACCACCATTCAAATTAAACAGACATCATGTTTGCGATCTGCTGTCATCCATATCGGTCTGAAAGCTCGCATCACAGTAACCAATGAATTTCATCTCAGAATAATCTCCGTATGTCAAAAACACATCCTTAGTTCTTCTCAGATACTTGAGGATTATTTTGACAGCTGCTCAGTGTTGCTCACCAGGATTTGCCTGATACCTGCTCGTTGTGCTAAGAGCATAAAAGACATCAGGTCTTGTACATAGCATGGCATACATGATTGATCCTATTACTGAAGCATAAGGGATCCTACTCATACGCTCTCTATCTGAAGGAGTATATGGATATTGCTCCTTAGATAATTTGATTCCATGACAAGTAGGTAAATTACCTCTTTTGGAATCTTCCATTTTGAATCTTTACAAAACTTTATCTATGTACGTAGATTGAGAAAGTCCTAACAACCTCTTTAGATCTATTATGGTAGATCTTAATTCCGATGATGTAGGTTACTTCTCCCAAATCTTTCATGGAGAAATTCTAAGATAACCATTACTTGGTGCCTTGCAACATGGGAATATCATTCCCGATGATTAATATGTCATCGACATATAATACAAGAAATACAACAGCACTCCAACTAATTTTCCTGTAAACACAAGGCTCGTCTACATTTTTTATGAAGTCAAATTCTTTGATTGTCTCATCAAATCGTATATTCCAACTTCTGGAGGCTTGCTTGAGTCCATAAATGGATCGTTTAAGCTTGCATACTTTATTATGATCATCCTTAGATGCAAACCCCTCAGGTTGTGTCATATAGACTTCCTCTACGAGGTTCCCATTAAGGAAAGCTGTTTTGACATCCATCTGCCAAATCTCATAATCAAAGTGTGCAGCTAGTGCCAGTAAAATTCGAATGGACTTTATCATTGCAACAGGCGAGAAGGGTTCGTCATAGTCAATTCATTGGATTTGTCTATAAACTTTCGCCACCAACCTAGACTTATAAGTTTGGATGTTGCCTTTTGCATCAGTTTTACGCTTGTAAATCCACTTGCAGCCTATGGGTTTTATCCCTTCAGGTGCATCCACCAAGTCCCAGACTTGATTCTGATACATAGAGTCTATTTCGGATTTCATGGCCTCAAGCCACTTGACTGAATCAATGTCACGCATTTCTTCGTCATAACTGGTGGGATCGTCATTATCAATGACCTGATCATGTTCCTCATCAATATGGAAACCATATCTTTCAGGCTCATGTCTTTCCCTACCAGACCTTCTAAGTTCATAACCTTGTGGTTGTTCCGTCGCTTCCCTTTTGAGGGGTCTAGGGTTTAGTTCTATGTTAGTTTATTCTTCTCGTACCTCATTGAGGTCAAGTCTACTCCCACTATGTTTCTTGAGAAGGAATTCATTCTCTAGAAATTTAGCATTTCGTGAGACAAATGTTCTTTGTTCAATTGGGACGTAGAAAATGTATGCTCTTGAGTTCAAGGCATATCCTACAAACTTACATTTAACTGCCCTATCATCCAATTTGTTAGTTTTTGTGAGATTAACATATGCGTCACATCCCCAAACTCTTAGATAATTAAGACTAGGACGTTTCCCAGACCATAACTCATATGGTGTTTGACTAAAAGTCTCGGAAGGAACTTGGTTTAGTAGTAGTGTTGCAGTTTCTAAAGCAATACATTTGAAGGGTAATTTGGTCATTTTACCAAGTAAACAAGACTCACAAGTTCCATAAGGTTCATATTTGAATGGTCAGAAATACCCATCCTTATGTAGCTTAGTTAATCTTGTTTCATTGATATGACCTAAGCGACTGTGCCATAGAAGTGATTCATTGAGATTATTCGAGTTAACGTTTTATATATTAGAGGTTGAACATTCTTTGTTAGTTTGTAAGACATAGATACCATTATTCAAAATACCATCTCCATATTTTATTTCATTGAAATAAATAGAACATTCATTACAACTTATTAGACATAAAAAGCCTTTATTACATAAAGAAGAAATTGAAATGATGTTCTTTACTAGAGAAGGTACATAAACACAATCTTCTAAGTCTAAAACTAAACCAATCGGCAAAACTAATGAATAAGTCCCCACGCACAATGCAGCCAATTTTGCTCCATTACCCATGCGTAAGTCAACCTCCTCATGACGGAGTCTCCTACTGTTTCTCAGGCCTTGCACATTGTTACACAGGTGAGTCCCATAACCGGTGTCAAGTACCCAAGTAGAAGGTTCAAAGTTTTGAGAATATAGTTCAATCATATACACCATACCTGAAGCATTGGGCTTCTTGGCCTTCCCTAGCTTCCTTGGATTTCAAGGATCTGCAGTCTTTCTTCCAATAACCCTTCTTTCCACAAAAGAAGCATTTCCCCTTTCCCTTTTTTCTTCTATACCTTACCATTGGGCTTTAGGTGATCTGGAGCCTTGGCCTTGCCCTTATTTTTCTTTGGGCCTTGTGGCTTTAGGTCCGTACCTGTACATATGACGGAGATTTTAAGCTCCGGTTTGAAGTTCTTCTCTGCTTGCTTTATCAGATTGTGCAATTCTGGTAAAGTAGCTTCTTTATTAGATAGATGAAACTGCATAATAAAGTTAGAGAAGTCTTTTGGTAAGGACTAAAGAATTAGATCGTGACCTATAATATTTTAACCCACCTGTTAAGAGAGAATGTTAAAATTAGGAATATGTTTTCATTAATGTTTCATAATAACATGGCCTTTTAATATTATGAATTTGCTCTCACTCAATTGTTTTAAAATTTTAAGCAAATCGCATCAACCCCAATATGATGGATTTCTTGTGGGCAAGGATCCCATTATCATCATTTCATAACTCCGACTAGGGCTGGTCGTTATAAAATACGATAATTAGGTAGGTTCCCAACGAATTTATGATATAAATCACAATTCCTTGATCATTGGGTTGGACAATCAAACACGCCATAGCTTATGCTAGTCCTTGTGGACACCCAATCTTTGCCACTAAGTTATAAGACCACGCCTAAGGGTCGCTGCGTCTTATGACTTAGAAAAGTCGAACCATTGTCAATAGTACGATTTAAGGATAAATTGGTATTGGTCAATCTGGTAAAGCCTAGTCCTGCCAATACGGTTTAAGCCCTTTGGGTCTATACTTTACAATATGAGGCAAATTTTAGACTTAAATTATTATTGGTTAAATTAACTTTAGTTTGGAAAGTTTTATTAACGCCTTGGTCCCACCCCACTTGTATCTTTTATAATGTATTTTATTATAAACAAGTGATTTATATTTATTAGCTTTAAAGGTAATAAATCTCTAAGTTCATCATGGAATAATTACTTAGCTAAGAGTTAAGCAATACACTCTCTATTTCCTTAGAAAGTCTCTAGATGCTTGCACCCTAAAATAATCATGCCAATTCTAATCATACATAGAATCATCAAGCATATGAGTTTAAATATGTTGAATTATTTTAGGCATTAAATAACTTTGATTAATATTTAATTATGATATTACAATTTATTTTGTTCAAATAAATTTACTATTCACATTTTTTTACAGATATGTGAACTTTAAATGAAATTTCACAATTCAAATCTTAACCAAATCATGCAAAACCTGTACCTAAAATTAATTTCAGGGTGTTAGCTTTCCAACGAGCTTTTACACACCCAATTTCGAGTTCAAATGAGAGAGAAATAATCAAAACAAAAACGACGCGTTGATACCACTGTTGGGAAGCGGCCGCAAGTGCGCAGCGGAAAATTAAATAAATCAAATTATGATGCCGTTATCCCTTTACCCAAGACCTATATATTTTTATTATTCTACAAGCCTAGGCATGTTACTATATATTCTAAGCATAAAAACTCATAAAACATGCAAAGAACATAAACCTAAACATGCTAACTATCTTAAGAACTCTAATTAAAATAAAGAAAGAAAAAGACTTACTTGAACCGAAGACTCCTCCAGTCCTCCCTACAATCTACAAGCTTTTCTTGAACTCAACAAGCTCTTCCACGTTCCAATGATCCACCCAAGTGTGTGGCCTCCAAAGGTGCACACACCAAAGCCAAAACTCAACGGCAAGACTACGCCTTGAGTGCACAAGTATTTTGCCCTTGGTTTTAGCCTAGGCAAATACCTCAAAACTTTTAACTCGAGGTTCCTCTAGTCAATTAGACTTAAGGATCCTAAAAATCAGTGGCTTACTCTTAAACTTTAGAGTTGCTCACTTATATAAACCCAAGATATGAAATGTTTGGTGCAAAAATTTGTAAAGAATTCATTGGGTTTATATAGGTGCTCCAAAGACAACAAAATTAATTAAGAATCCGATGTGGGATAAATGCTAATTGATCTTAGCCATTGGATCTTAATTTAGTAGTTTAATGAGATTATAAAACCCTAATAAGAGTTTGGGCCGAATTGGAATTCAAAACGAATAATAAATAAATTTTTTTTTACTATTAATGTTACTATTCACATTACTATTCACGATACTATTCACATTACTATTCACATTTATTTATTTATTCCAATTCCCAAAGTGACCCTATCGTCATTCACCAATCCCTAAGCCACTATGGAACCTCATAAATGATTTGTTCAATAATTAAACACATTGAACCATTTATGAACAATTCCTACAACAATCATAAATGCTGTTAAATTTGTACTGTGCAATGTTAACCATTGATTTCGACTTTGTTGTGTGTGACCTTTTGGGTTCCCCTCAAGTTGGACATGAAATGAATCTTGATAATTTAATCGAACATAAATTATCCTCCGATCAGATGGTTGTTCGATTTCAATGACCAAGGTTGACATCTAGCAACATGCCAAAGCCCCCAAATGAGAAGGAAGATATATATACCCATTATGTATGCGATTTACATATGATACGGTCTCTTGCCTCACTGTATCCCCCTGTTTGACCTAGGGTATGGAAAGTGTCTACCCATATAGTCAAAGGTATGATGTTGATAGTGTCATGAATCGTGCTAACCCAAGAATCTCACATGATTCTTCCGCTGCGGCCACAGTCTCAAGCACTGATCACACATATCACCCGCGAACTGGAATACTACTCTTATAAGAAAATATTATCCGAGAGAGTGGCGATTCTCTGTTGTATCTTTACAAACTTCATGTTTTTCAATAAATGACCCAATCATGCCCTTATGACCGGATCTTTTGAACCGGGGAAGAAGAATGTCAAAGTTATTTGATCCACACATAAGATTGTAAAGACCTCAAGTATAAGGACTAGTCATACAATCGATACATGAAAGTTCTCACATACACATGGGATAAACACTCCATGTGAAAACTTTTGGCGGTCATTTCGATGGACACGAGCAACTCATGCATCCATGTGATACACCAAGCAGACGGATCTCCGCTAGTAGCCTATGAGATCGGCTACCCCACTTAAGGGCAGATCATATCATCATGCTAGTCTCTCTGCTTTGTGAACGCCCAAATTATTCACAAAACTATGACTAGGAACGTTTAAGAGTAATGATTCTCATAAGGCGTGGAAGCCATCATCTTATTACTCCAAGAGCTTTATTACAATGTTTGATGATTCATATAAGTTATGTAAGACACGTATAATAAAGATTGTCATTTTATTAATTAATGAAAATATTACAAATACATGTACATATAGCCCATCCACAAGTTGGGTATAGGGCATATCCCTAACAAGGTGGACCCCATGAATATATTTCAGCTCACAGTTATGGCACGTTCTCGCCTACGTATATTCATTAGGTGGACAACTCATTGTCGATCACTCAACAGTGACTCCCGGGGTTTTGGTCCTGGTCGTTTCTCGTTGTGACAGCTTTGGCACATTCACAAGGAGGCGTACCAAGGTTAAACTTGTCAATGATAAATTCACAATACTTGTGTAACCCTAACAGTTTTGGCACGTTCAAGGTTCCGCTTTCGCTTGAATTCACCTAATATCAAAATATATCTGGTACAGATAAATTCCTACCGGCCATATACTCACAACTTTGGCACGTTCTCGGATACAGTCGTAGATTATTTATCCATAAACGGTATTGACAAGATGAACCAAGTAATATGCATCAAATACATATTAAATATAAAACCTAATTTTCAAATAGGGATTTTCCGTAAAAAAAATGCTTATACTTTATTTAATCAAATTAAATAAACACATGTATGCATAAAGTAAAGATTAAATTAAACATTGAATTTAAAGGCATAATCATATCGAGTGTTCAGAATCAGACTCGCTTTGATACCATTTTATTAGAGTTTTATCGGGTAACGCAGCGGAACGCGGAAAATCAAAATTTTCGATTTTAAATATTTTTCTCGGGCAATTAAAATAAACTTATTTATTTTAATTACTCAATACTTAAAATCTGAAATTTTTACTCAAGAAATCAAATTTCTTATTAATTGCCGAATTGCCCCAATACTTTGCATTTTGTTCATTTTGGTCCTTAAATTGTCAAATACAATTTTAAGTGATTCAAAATCATTACCAGATGTATTAAACATGTCCGATACATGAAAACACAAATCGCAACACAAAATCCACAAAATGCCAAAATTGCCGAGAAGGCCATGAAGTCTTCCAACTTGTGCAATTTAGTCCAATCTTGTTAAAAAAAGTCAAAATAAAAAACAATCAATCCCAAATTTAATATACATCATATATACATCAATTTACAACACATATATGAAAAGCCTCAAATTTGGAAAGGGTTAAGAACCCTAATCTTACAAATTTTTCATTTGAAAAAATTACACCAAATAAATAAATTGAACACTTTAATTCAATTTTCACACCCCAAACAAGTCTCACCACTTTGAAATAACACAAGAACAATTCTAGGTCATCAATGAGTGGCCTAACAACTCTAGAATTGTAATTTGATTATCAAATAATCAAAAGAGAGCTAATGAACCCATTTCAAGCTTTATTTTTTAATCATACATGCAAAAATCTTTCAAACAAGTTCCCAACCATTCAATTACATGCTAAAATAGTAGAGAAAATTCTAAGTAACACATGTAGAACCCTAGAAACATAGAAATAATCTAGTTGAAAAAGGTTAAGAAAAACTGAAAAAATCCAAGTTTTGATCAAGCTTTTCCTTTTGTTCTTCAACTTTCTCTCAAACCTTTTCTTTGTAATATTTTGGTAACTTGAACTAATTAAAACAAAAATGAAACAAAACCCTTTTGTATTTCTTCACTTGGCCGAAACTAGGTAAGAAAATAATATCTAGATATTTTTCATTTTTTGTTTCAATTAATTAAATGGTAAATGATATACTTGACTTTTGGTATTTGATCATTAAACCATTTAATGAATTCACCAAGTGTTTCCAATCATTTAAGGCCATTTACAAACTTTAATCATGACATAAGTTATTTATTAGTTAATTAATTAAACCATTTAAAATTTTAATAATTAAATAATTAAATACAAATATCTTAAATATATGTATTATATTTACATTAAATAATCAAAATACATATATTAAGGATATATGTCAAAAATCACAATTTGACATTTAATTAATGTGTATTTAATAAAATCAAATATTAAATACAAATACACCTTAATTAGAAGATGATCAAAGATCCCAACTACATGTATTTTCGTTTAATTGTTAACAACTTATAAATAACCAGTATTATTCTTAAAAGTTACCTTAGTGCTCTACTAGTATATTTCATTAGTGAGACTCTCCAGGTTCAGGTATATCCGTCACGAAATCCAATTTCGTGTCCATAATCTACCCACCCGTAAATTATGATGAACACAGATAAACTATCTGAACCATATAGGTCGAGGTCATTGTATACGTATAATCCATCTGTCCCAGGTATCAGGATTATTCCAGAGATATAGATATAAACGTCAAATCTCTATAGATATAATCACGTCGGTATTTCTATTAGCAATCTCTTAATAAAAGTTAGAACTCACTTCTACAGTGTACCACGGGCCCATGGATTTAACAGATTGCTAATTCCATATTGAATACCTATGCTCTGTACACAGAACTGACGGTGTTAGACAATTATGACCCATAGCGTCACTATTTGTAAAAGACAATGTGGTTTTTGTACAAATTAATTATGTAGCAATGGAAATTGCATTTTATCATTTTGTAATTTGATTACTTAAATATATAAATGATAAAAGTCCTTATGATTAGTTCCAGATTATAAGATATGAGACAGTATCAATCCATAACGGTTTAATCATTAAATATCCCTAGTCGTAGTATTATCGAGATTGGACATCGATAATGCGGAATAGACTAGTATTGTACTTGTGCGTGTTATGGAAGCGTAACAACATAGTTCTCATATATTTAAGTATTGGATACTTATTCAAGTGTGATAGGAGGTTGTGTTTACTGATGGTACGGAAACAGCTTCGCTCTGGATAGACCCCGCAGAATCCCATTGGTAGTATGACTATGTGTCTATGGGAATCCGCATCAGGGTAGGTGTATTTGTTCTTAACCTGAGACTTACATCGCTAGTACTTGTGACAATCAATATGCTTTGGTTTTGGTCTTCCAGGACTTTAACAGGTTCTGTGTACGCCTCTTCTGGGTTTATTGAGAATCGTAGTGTATTGGGTGTGATGTCAAGATGGAAGTATCACTTCAGTCATATGGAGATGATGATCACGCAGGGATACAAAACTGGTACTCTAAATGGTTGCAACCATCGGGATACTATAAAATGGTCGTGATTATCCGATTAAAGAGACTAGTAGCTTGTGATCCGATATATGTTTCGTACGGGGCATACACTATTCCAGCCCCAGGCCTTGAATGTGACATCCAATACCATATCACAATACGCAATACTACGTATACTACGCCTGACAAAGATTATATATTCCATTAAGAATATTTCTAGAGAATTGGGTAGGTACGGTGCTTTGCTAGAAGCCAACCATGTCTCGTAAATCGGTAAAAATGTAGTACAAGGTACGTACGTGTTCGGATAGTCCGACGACCAGATTTACTGCCAACATATCCAGGGATCTAATGGGTCGCTTCCCGAAGATTCACCGATGATGTATGATTCGAACAGAATTAATCTGGGATTAATTACGGAGAGATTTTATCTGGGATAAAATACTATTTGAAGAGAGAGAACGATTAATTTGGAATTAATCGATAAAATAATATATTCGATATATTAAACGAAATTAGATTTCGACGCGGAATTAAAATTGGATTTTAATTCGGGCAAACAAATTAATTTAGAATTAATTCACGAGCGACGTGAATAGTAATTTTGCTATAATTATTTAATTAAATTTGATTTAATTACGTCGCAACGGAAAATTCGTTAATTCAGAATTAGCGAACCCGAGCCCGGAAGTGTTTGGGGGCCCACTCGGATTTTGAATTTAGTGGGACCCACATGTCACATCACTTGTCACTTTAATTACTTTTTGGTTATGGGTTTTGGTGAAGGAATGATGGTGACTTGTATAACACATTTGTGTGTAATGATGGGAATGACTTTTACCAAATTTTGAATTTAGTGGGATCCACATGTCACATCACTTGCCAAGATTGGCACTGGTTTGTTGGCCAAAGTCAATACCTTTTTCCATCGCGGATGTGTTTGAATCATGAAGGCTTTGTTCCATATCGTATGTCTTTTCCAAGTTGTGATTTATTGGCCAAATTCAAGATCACTTCTTGTCCATCGACATCGATTACGAAGCTTTCCAAAGTCAATAGGTTCCGCTTAACTGGAATCATTAAGCTTATTGTGCCAAAGCCAAGGCTTAGTTGATTCAGAGGAAAAAGGTTAGGAAAATATATTGGATATATTGGCATATATATTGTATATATGTTTCGGACTTGGAGGTCCACCTACCGGATCTAGGAATTGGATGAGATCCAATTGATATTAGAGATCTACCTAGTTAAATATCATATAGCTTGTTGGCCAAAGTCAAGGTTATGTGTTATTTAACGGGATCCAAGCCCACTAGGAAACTAGGTTTCCCGAGTACTCAACAGAGGGTTAGAGGCTCGCCGAAAAATAGTGGGAGGCTAGTATTGAATTTGCAATTTCGTTCAAATACTTAGCTTTACGCGCTTTCAAATTATTTCGTCAATTATTTTTATTAGTTGGACTAATATATTATTATTTTCTTGTAACAGTTAGACTGTACACATACATCGTTAATCAATAGTTGGACTATTGCGGTTAAGATAACATGAAAGTTAAGCATTAGGGATATTGCCATGGGCGATAATGTCTTTAATGGCACAAACTTTCAAGACTGGGATATGAATCTCAGAATTGGTCTGGGATCCGAGAAGTTACTCTACACTATAGAGAGACCTCTTAGGCCTAAGCTCGACATGATCAGTTGCTTGAGCTAGAGCTTTGGAAGACTCATAGCGATGACAACGCGACTGCTCAATCGGTAATGCTTGCTGCTATGACTCCGTAATTCCGTCGTCAAAACAAGGGATTGGATCCCTATGAGATGATGGCAAAGTTGCATGATCTTCACCGATCAATCTTAGATCGTAAAGATATGAGTTGCAGAAGAAGCTCTTCCGCGCTCGCATGTCAGAGGGTACGTTTGTTGAGCATCATGTGTCACAGATGATTGCTGAGATTAAGCAGCTCGGACAGATGGGCATCGTCTTCAAGCCTGAGACTTTAGTATATTTGATCCTATAGTCTCTCCCCGACATTTGGAGTGGGTTCATCATGAACTACAATATGTTGAACCAAGATCAAACTCTTGGAGAGTTGATGTCCACACTGCGCGAAGCAGAAAAAGAGCTCCTTAAGGGCAAGAAGCGTGAGGCGCACTTCGCTTCAACATCTCAGACTCCGAGGGCTTGGCCCAAGGCGACTGGAGGTGTAAAGAAGAAGAAGAAGAAGAAAGGCAAGGCCAAATCGTCAAAACCTTCTAGGAAGGGTAAGGACAAATCCCAAGATGTATGTCTGCAGTGCGGGAAGCGGTGTCACTGGAAGCGTGACTTTCGCGAGTACAAGGAATACATGAAGGAAATCAAAGCGAGCAAGGCAACGACTTCAGGTATGTTTGTTATAGAAATAAACAAGTCTACTACTAGTTTTAAAATTTGGATTTTTGATTCTGGTTGTGGTACTCATATATGTACTGATGTGCAGGATCTGCAGATTAGTAGAAGACTGGCCTCATGAGAGATTGACCTCCGCGTTGGAAATGGGACACGAGTCGCCGTTTTGGCCGTTGGCACTTTTGTTTTGGAACTGCCCTCGGGGCATGTACTTAAACTTACAGACTGTTATTATGTTCCTAGTTTGACTAGGAATATTATTTCTGTATCTATGTTAGCCCAATGAGGGTATACTTTTGTATTTAGAAACACTGGGTGTTTTATGTATAAAAATGATATGGAAATTTGCACTGCTGATGTAAATAATGGTCTTTATATTTTGAATATAAAGCAATCTCAAACATATAATGTAACAAACAAAAGGCTTAAAATAAGTTACAAAGATGAAACTCATATGTGGCATTGTAGTCTAGGACACATAAACAAGACACATATATCCACACTTTCGAAGATTGGATACTTGGACGAATTTGATCCAAATTCATATGACGTCTGCGAATCTTGTTTATTAGGCAAGATGCCTAAATCACCTTTTAGCGGTAAAGGTGCACGTGCCACCGAACTGTTAGCCCTCGTTCATAGTGACGTATATGGGCCCATGTCTAGCTAGGCTAGAGGTGGATATGAATACTTCGTAACCTTTACAGATGATGCATCACGTTATTGTTATGTGTATCTTATGAGACACAAGTCGGAAACCTTTGAGAAATTCAAAGAGTTTCGACACGAAGTAGAAAAACAGACCGGCAAAAGTATTAAGACATTACGATCGGACCGTGGTGGCGAATACTTAAGCAATGAGTTTCTTGATTACTTGAAAGAATATGGTATTCTTTCACAGTGGACTCCTTCCGGAACACCGTAATTAAACGGTGTGTCCGAACGGAGAAATCGAACTTTGTTAGACATGGTAAGGTATATGATGAGTCGCACAGAGCTACCTATTTCCTTCTGGGGATATGCATTGAACAGTGTAATACTTATTTTGAATAAGGTTCCGTCAAAGTCTATTCAACAGACTCCGTATGAAATATGGATAGGAAAGAAATCGGGTTTCTCATTCCTGAAGATTTAGGGTTGCTGGGCATACGTCAAACGTTTGGAAGGTACCAAACTTGAACCCAAATCAGATAAATGCTTTTTTGTAGGATATCCTAGGAAAACCAAAGGATATTACTTCTATCACCCACAAGAGAACAAAGTATTTGTTGGTCTACATGCGGTTTTCCTTGAGAAGGAATTCCTAAATGCAGTGATAAGTGGGAGGAAAGTAGAACTCGATGAAAATCAGAGTGATAATGTTCCTGGCACATAATCCTTAACGGAACAAGAACAGTTCATCATGGATGAAACTGTACCACAATCTTCGAATACACAAGGACCGCGTAGGTCGGAGAGAGTCAGAAAACAACCTGAGAGGTATGGGTTTCTGATCTCACCTCATGTGGATATTAATCTTGTTGAGGAAGACGATCCGGCTACGTATGAGGAAGCGATACAAGGTATCGACTCCGGTTTATGGCAAGATGCCATGAAGTCCGAAAGCGATTCCATGTACACCAACCAAGTTTGGACACTGGTTGATGCACCAGAAGGCGTAAACCCTATTGGTTGCAAATGGATCATCAAGAAGATGACTGACATGTATGGCAACGTACAAACGTACAAAGCTAGGCTTGTAGCGAAAGGGTATCGTCAATGTCATGGTGTCGATTATGACGAAACGTTTTCACCCGTTGCCATGATTAAATCCATTCGGATTATGCTTGCTATTGCTACATATTTCGATTATGAGATATGGCAGATGGACGTCAAAATCGCTTTCCTTAACGGAAACCTTTTGGAGGATGTTTATATGCAACATTCTGATGGTTTTGTCGTACCAAGACTTGCAAACAAGGTTTGTAAGTTAAATCGATCCATTTATGGATTGAAGCAAGCATCGCGTTCTTGGAACCAACGTTTTGATGAGATCATAAAATAATATGATTTTGTTCAAAACAAGGATGTCTTGTGTATATAAGAAGGTTAGTTGGAGCGCACTGACATTCATTGTCCTTTACGTTGATGATGTATTGCTTATTGGCAATGACATTCCCATGTTAACATCGGTGAAAGCTTGGCTTCATTATTCAAATTCTCCATGAAGGATCTAGGAGAAGCAGCCTTTATTCTAGGAATAAAGATCTACCGGGATAGATCTAGAAAGCTGCTTGGACTCTCCCAGAGCACGTACATTGACAAAGTGTTGAAGAGATTCAACATGGATCAGTCCAAGAGGGGACTGTTGCCAGTGTCATATGGCGTCACTCTATCTAAGGACATGTGTCCTAAAACTCAAGATGAGAGAGATAGCATCAGTCGGATATCATTCGCCTCGGCAGTCGGATCGATCATGTATGACATGATATGTACGCGACCTGATGTCTCGTATTCTTTGAGCATGTGTAGTCGCTATCAGGCGGATCTAGGTGATGGCCACTGGATGGCGGTTAAGAATATCCTTAAGTATCTTAGACGAACTAATGATGCTTTCTTAATCTATGGAGATTGAGAACTTGAGGTAACTGGGTATAGCGATGCAAGTTTCCAAACCGAAAAAGACGACTGTAAGTCGCAATCCGGGTACATGTTTTGTTTGAATAACAGAGTAATAAGCTGGAAATCTTCCAAGCAAGAGATTGTTGCCGATTCAACAACAGAAGCGGAGTACATTGCTGCAGCTGAAGCAGCAAAAGAGGCAGTTTGGATCCGTAAATTCCTAATTGGATTTGGAGTAGTTCCGTTATACTGTGACAATAACGGGGCTATAGCGCAAGCTAAGGAACCGCGGTCTCATCAACGATCCAAGCATGTTCTTCGACATTTCCATCTAATTCGTGAGATCATACATCGTGGCGATGTGAAGATCGAGAAGGTCGCATCAGAGGACAACATTGCAGATCCGCTAATGAAAGCTATTCCTCAGTAAAAGTTTGAGCGACATGTACATAGTTCAGGTATTAGATGCTTGAGTGACTGGCTATAGGCCAAGTGGGACATTGTGGTTTTTGTACAAATTATGACCCATAGCGTCACTATTTGTAAAAGACATTGTGGTTTTTGTACAAATTAACTATGTAGCAATGGAAATTGCATTTTATCATTTTGTAATTTGATTACTTAAATATATAAATGATAAAAGTCCTTATGATTAGTTCCAGATTATAAGATATGAGACAGTATCAATCCATAACGGTTTAATCATTAAATATCCCTAGTCGTAGTATTATCGAGATTGGACATCGATAATGCGGAATATACTAGTATTGTACTTGTGTTTGTTATGGAGGCGTAACAACATAGTTCTCATATATTTAAGTACTGGATACTTATGCAAGTGTGATAGGACGATGTGTTTACCGATGGTACGGAAACAGCTTCGCTCTGGATAAACCCCGTGGAATCCCATTGGTAGTATGACTATGTGTCTATGGGAATCCGCATCAGGGTATGTGTATTTGGTCTTAACCTGAGACTTGCATCGCTAGTACTTGTGACAATCAATACGCTTTGGTTTTGGTCTTCCAGGACTTTAACAGGTTCTGTGTACGCCTCTTCTGGGTTTATTGAGAATCGTAGTGTATTGGGTGTGATGTCAAGATGGAAGTATCACTTCAGTCATATGGAGATGATGATCACGCAGTGATACAGAACTGGTACTCTAAATGGTTGCAACCATCGGGATAATATGACATGGTCGTGATTATCCGATTAAAGAGACTAGTTGCTTGTGATCCGATATATGCTTCGTATGGGGCAGACACTATTTCAGCCCCAGGCCTTGCATGTGACATCCGATACCAGATCACAATACGCAATACTATGTATACTACGCCTGACAAAGATTATATATTCCATTAAGAATATTTCTGGAGAATTGGGTAGGCACGGTGATTTGCTAGAAGCCAACCATATCTCGTAAATCGGTAAAAACGTAGTACAAGGTACGTACGTGTTCGGATAGTCCGACGACCGGATTTACTGCCAACATATCCAGGGATCTCATTGGTCGCTTCCCGAAGATTCACCGATGACGTATGATTCGAACAGAATTAATCTGGGATTAATTACAGAGAGATTTTATCTGGGATAAAATACTATTTGAAGAGAGAGAACGATTAATTTGGAATTAATCGATAAAATAATATATTCGATATATTAAACGAAATTAGATTTCGACGCGGAATTAAAATTGGATTTTAATTCGGGCAAACGAATTAATTAAGAATCGCGAGCGACGTGAATAGTAATTTTGCTAGGCATAATTATTTAATTAAATTTGATTTAATTACGTCGCAACGGAAAATTCGTTAATTTAGAATTAGCGAACCCGAGCCCGGGAGTGTTTGCGGGCCCACTCGGATTTTGAATTTAGTGGGACCCACATGTCACATCACTTGTCACTTTAATTACTTTTTGGTGATGGGTTTTGGTGAAGGAATGATGGTGACTTGTATAACGCATTTGTGTGTAATGATGGGAATGACTTTTACCAAAATTTGAGATTTGGTATATCATTTGATTTTTTGAAAATCAAATACACAAGTCAACAATACAACTTCATCTCACTCTCTCTCATTCACGCCCATGTGCAGTTTTTTCTCTCCAAAATTTTCTTAGGCTTGGCTGAATTTCACAAGAGAAAAATTGAAGATTTGTTGCAAATTTTCAAAGGTGCTAGCACATCAAAGGATCATTCTTGGTGATAGGGAAACCTATCCTAGAGCTTGGAATCAACTCAAAAGCTTGGAGCTTGGATTTCATCCCCAAATGAGGAGCTTGGCCGAAACTAGGAGGAGGCAAAAGTTTCGTTTTTGACACATCCAATATCCGATCAAAGAGAGTATTATTCCGTAAATTCTTATTTGAGTATTCACATGTTTCATTGCTTAAATTGATCTTGGGACACTTTAGAAACCCAACAGACGGATCCTTTCTTGATACACACAAGATATCTTGAGCGTCAATCCACACCCAATGAATAGACGAAGGTCTGATCTAAATAGATCGGTAACATGACTGCCATCTAAGTGTGGAGGATAACTCATATTCCATAGTGGTATCTCAAGTCAAAGTATCACTATACTCACTCAACCTGAGAAGATTCTTATTGACGTTGGTGTACCATTCATTAAGAATCTTCGGTGAGTCATTCAGTGTTTATCCATTATAAACACCTACACATCTATACGAGTCTCCAAGAATCATGGTTCCTTGAGAAACCATTGGAATCCAAGATTCCAATATACGACATGTACCAGTCTCAACGGGTTTACTTTACTGACCAAGTAGTGTAAACCTTGACCAGGAACTGTCTAAGAATGACAACGTCATGATACAATTCAATGTCAATTGCGATGCTTTTGCAACAGTATCATAACTAATCATTCTAAGGTCTGTTATGTCTTTATCATATAAAAAGAGATGTTATATAATAGAAACTGTTTATTTTATTCATAATAAAATATTACATAAGTATTTACAGGGAAATACATAAGAAAATTGGTGCTCCAAGCACCAACCCTAACAATGACACTATCTTATCCAAATACGGCCTGACATACTGAGCTATGGTATAATTAGTCTTTTCGGGTAAAAAATGAGTGCACTTGGTCAACCGGTCTATAATCACCCAAAGAGAATCATACCTTTTCGAGGTGCGTGGAAGCCCATCTACAAAATCCATAGTAATCTTCTCTCATTTCCATTCAGGAACATCAAAACTTTGGAGTTTCCCTACTGGCCTCTGATGCTCTGCTTTAACTTGCTGACACGTGAGGCATTTTGCAACAAACTCCGCTACATCTCTCGTCATACCATCCCACCAATAGAGATCTTTAAGGTCATGATACATTTTAGTGATTCCAGGATGCCTGGTATAGGATGAGACGTGAGCTTTCTCCAATAATAAACGTCTCAACTCTGGAATTGGGGGAACAACAATCTTGTTTTGCTTTCTAAAGAGGCCCTCAACATCGATGCAATACTCATCATCCCCACCTTGCTCCAATTTGGTCCTTGATTATGCCCAAAAAGTACTTGCGGTTATCACAATATAGCTGGGGTGTCGATTGTCATAGAGATAATTACGAAGAAACTGGATCACTTAATATGAACGTTAACAATAACTAAATTAAAGAACAAGATTTAATTGGAAAATTAAAGTAATAATTATGAAAAATACTTGAGGATTATCAATGAAAGAAAGAAAGCAAAGCATCAGGAATCCTTCTTGTATCGTGTCCCTATATTTAGTACTTTATTCCTTTTATTACTCAATTGAGGGTTTCCCTTCTCAAACCAACAATCAAAAAATAATTCAGTTTAAAACATATTAAATTCTAAGATAATTGATAAATTAATTTCTCTATATTAACAGCACACTATGTTATCATTATGACTTATCTAACGTCGACAATACACCTAAAGGAAATACTGCATCAGAATATTAACTCATAAAATAATAATACCAATTACACTTGGGTTCCCCAATCACACATAGGAAAAGCAAGACTATTCCTATATGAAAATTAGTAAAACACAATCTCTGGATTAAATATCAATCAAAAGATAATAGAGAACAACAAAATATCAATTGTATTAAACAGTAAAGATCATTCAGGAATCAAAAACATAAATATAAGAATTTAAATACAAGAATTCATCCATAGTTTTGCCTATGAGATTAGTTCTCCATAAAAGAAAGAAACATTGTCTGCAACAGATGAAGAAACATGTTCAGCTCTGTGCAGGAATTTTGAGTTTGTAGCTTCCCAATATTTAGAACTCTTTTTTTGTGTCTTTTTTCTTCCCTCACCTAGGGTTTTGGACGAGCTTATGTATTTATAGAAAAGTCTTGGAGTCCTTGTGTTTGTAAAATATGACATAATTAGGATTCTAAAAATTCACCGCAGCGTCGCGATGCAAGAATTGGCATCGCGACGCCTCGCTTTTGGGAAATTATGTCTTCAGTAATGTGGGGCGTCGCGACGCAAAGAGATGAGCATTGTAATGCCCATCCAATTTCCTAGATAATGATTTCTGCATTTTTTACTTTTCCCTCGTGCTTCCGATGTGTCCGTAAGCTCCCAATTCCTATAATAATAAAGGAAAATTACTAAATTAGCTGAAATACTGAAAACTTTCTAAATTATTGTATTGATAAAAATTATATCACAAAATATAAGATATAAGACTAAATACTTAGCAATAAACCCGAAGATAGAGTCGGGAGTCATAAAGGTAAACCTTTTGGTTTGGCTCATAGTTCTTCCTCATGATCTATCTATCATGGGCAACTTTAATCTTGGCTTTGTGGATGCGAGAGTTGTCATAAGAATCATTCCTAAGTTCTGCAAGTTCTGTCAGTTGCAGCTTCCGCTGTGTGCCTACAGTACTCAAATCAAAGTTAAAAGCTTTAATAGCCTAATAAGCTTTATGTTCTAACTCAACTGGTAAATGACACACCTTTCAAAATACAAGTATATAAGGAGACATCACAAGTGGGGATTTGTAAGTTGTACGGTATGCCCAAAGTGCATCTGGGAGTCGTAATGACCAATCCTTGCGGTTGGGGTTTACCGTTTTCTCCAATATTTATTTTATCTCCCTATTTGCTAACTCTGCTTGCCCATTTGTATGTGGATGATAGGCAGTGGAAATTTTATACACTACATTGTACCTGCACATCAAAGCCTCAAAAGATCAATTACAAAAATATTTCCCTTGATCGCTAATAATGACACGTGGCATACCAAAACGTGACAGTACATGTTCCTTTAGGAATTTAACCAAAGTGGTGTTGTTATTAGCTTGGCACGTCACTGCCTCAACCCATTTAGATATATAGTCTACTGCAAGAAGAATGTAAAGATATCCAAAAGAAGGCGGGAAAGGTCCAATAAAATCAATACCCCAACAATAAAATATTTCAATGACAAAAATAAGGTTAAGAGGCGCACCTAATTTTTGACACCTTTCACAGAAACGACAGAAATCATTTGTATCTTTAAATAAACTAGGCCAATAGAAACCACACTGCAGGATTTTTACAGCAGTTTTCTTTACGAAATAATGGCCTACACAAGCGTGGAAATGACAAAATGTAAGTGCACTTAAAAATTCATCCTCAGGATTGGTCAGGGCAATATTTAAATAAATATGGATCATCCCAATAAAAATTACGTACCTCGACCAAGAACTTACGCTTATCTTGTGCATTCTAAATAGATGGACACTCACCAGAAAATAAGTAGTTTACAATATGCGCATACCATGGTACTTGTGTAATAGCAAAGAGGTGTTCATCAGGGAAATCATCACGAATAGGAAGGCCATTGGCGGAGTCATTAAACGCTATACGAGATAAGTGATCTGCCACTACATTTTCAACACCCTTATTATCCTTGATAGTTAAATAAAATTCCTGTAACAGCAAAATCTACCTAATCAATCGTGCCTTAGCATCCTTCTTACAAAAGAGGTACTTTAGGGCTGCATGGTCAATGAAAACAGTTATAGGTGAGCCAATAAGATAAGCACGAAATTTATCCAAAGCAAAAACTACAACTAACAGTTGTTTTTCAGTTGTGGAATAGTTCACTTAAGCACTATTTAAGGTTCTGCTAGCATAGTAAACAACAAAAGGTTTCCCTTCCCTCATTGACCCAAAACTGCTCCAACTATATAGTCACTAGCATCACACATAATTTCGAAAGGTAAGTCCCAATCAAGTGACTGCATAATTGGGGCAGAAGTGAGTTTAGTAACTAATATTATGAAGGCATCTTCACACTCCTCGTGTCCATTCAAACAAGGAATCTTTAACAATAAGGTTACACAATGGTCTAGATATAAAAGAAAAATTTTGTATAAACCTTCCATAGAAACCAGCATGCCCAGGAAAAGATCGAATATCTTTCACAGTCTTAGGTATAGGTAACTTGGATATTAAATCATTTTTTGATTTATCTACTTCAATACCCCTAGAAGAAATAATATGACCTAATATAATACCTGAAGAAACCATGAAGTGACATTTTCCCCAATTTAAAACATGACTTTTTTCTTGATATCGAGCTAACACTGCCTTTAGATTAAGTAAACATGCATCAAAAAATTACCAAAGATAGTTAAGTCATCCATAAATACTTCCATTTATTTCTCAATCATATCACTAAAAATACTCAACATGCATCTTTGAAATGTAGTAGGTGCATTACATAAACCAAATGGCATACGACGAAAAGCATAAGTACCAAACAGACATGTGAATGTGGTTTTATCTTGATCTTCTAAAGATATTTCAATTTGATAATATCCAGAATAACCATCTAAAAAGCAATAGAATGGGTGACCTGCTACCCGCTCAAGAATCTGGTCAATAAAAAGAAGTGAGAAATGTTCTTTTCAGGTGGTGGCATTTAACTTCCTATAATCTATACACATGCGCTCCCGGGACTACCTTGGTAGGAAAGAATTATCCTGCCTCATTCTGCACAACAGTAACACCTGATTTTTTAGGGACAACCTGCGTAGAACTAACCCATTTTCTATCAGCAATTGAGTACATAATACACATATCTAATAATTTTATCACTTCATTTCTCACAACTTCTTTGATAGTAGGGTTAAGTCTATATTAGGGGTCTCTGCGAGGAACATATCCCTATTTTAGATGAATCTTATGGGAGAAAATATATGGGCTAATACCTTTAATGTCGCCTATGGTCTAACCAAGTAGAGATTTATACTCACTCAATATGTCAAGTAGTTTCTTACTTTGTGATGCACTTAGTTAAGATGAAATAATAACATGAAAGGTATCACTTGGTCCGATAAATGCATTCTGAAGACCTTCTGGTAATGGCTTTAGTTCAACCTTTGGCATTTCAACTGTGGAAGGCTTCGGTTTCTCTCTGTCTCCTGGTAGAGCCTCAAATTGTGGCTACCATACTATTGTTCCATGATTCTGCAAAGTAGAAAAGCCAGTAGAGATATAAAATTTTAGAATTAAGAAGAATGTGTTCAGGAAGGTTAGAGTCATGTTGTATAGAGGCTATCCCCGGCAACGGCTACAAAATTTGATTACGCCTAAAAAGTACTTGCGGTTATCGCTGTATAACTGAGGTGTCGATTCCTCAGAGAGATGGTTACGAAGGTATTGAATCACTTAATACGAACGTTAATAATAACTAAATTAAAGAACAAAATTTAATTGAAAAATTAAAGTAACAATTATGAAAAATGCTTGAGGATTATCAATGAAATAAATACAGCAAAGCATCAGAAATCCTTTTTGTATCGCGTCTCTATATTCAGCAGTTGATTCCTTTTATTACTCAATTGAGGGTTTCACTTCTCAAACCACCAATTGGAAAATATTTCAGTTTAAAACATATTAAATTCTAAGGTAATTGATAAATTACTTTCTCTACATTAACAGCACACTATGTTATCATTATGACTTATCTAACATCGATAATATACCTAAAGGTAATACTGAAGCAAAAGATTAACTCATAAAAGAATAATATCAGTTACAACTGGGTTCTGTTGGACAATTATGACCCATAGCGTCACTATTTGTACAGATCATGGTGTTGTTGTACAAATTAACTATGTGACAAATGAGATTTCTCTCTTATCATTTTAATTAGATCACCAAGATGTATAAATGATAGGAGGTCCCTGTGATTTGTTCCTGGATGGAGAAGATATGAGACAGTATCAATCCACAAAGGATAATTCATTAAATATCCATAGTCAGAGTATTATCGAGATTGGACATCGATAATGCGTAAAAGACTAGTATTACACTTGTGCGCGTTGTGAAGGCATAACGACATAGTTCTCATATATTTGGGTATAGGATACTCATGCAAGTGTAATAGGAGGTTATGTTTTACCGATGGTACGGAAAACAGCTTCGCTCTGGATAGACCCCCTCGGAATTCCATTGGTAGTATGACTATGTGTCTATGGAAGTCCGAAATCAGGGTAGGTGTATTTGGTCTTAACCTGAGACTTGCACCGCTAATACTTGCGACAATCAATATACTTTGGTTTTGGTCGTCCAGGGCTTCAACCAGTTTCTGTGTACGCCTCTTCTAGGTATATCGAGAATCGTAGTGTGTTGGGTGTGATGTCAAGATGGAAGTGTCACTCCAGTCATATGGGGATGATGGTCACATAGGATACGGTACTGGTTCTCTTAAGTACTGCAGTCATCGAGATATTATGACTAGGTCATGTATATCCGATTATAGAGACTAGTTACCAGACATCTAACATGTGATTCCTACGGGGCAGACACAATTCCAGCCCCAGGCCTAGCACGTGACAACCGATACTGGATCGAAATACACAATACTATGTATACTACGCCTGATATAGATCGTTATATTCCTGTAAGGATATTTCTGGAGAATTGGGTAGGCATAGCGCTTTGCTAGAAGCCAACCTTGTCTTGTAAATCGGTAAAACGTAGTACTTGGTACTTACGTGTTCGGATAGTCCGACGACCGTATTTACTGCCAACATATCCGGGGATCTCATGGGCCGCTTCCCGAAGATTCACCGATGACGTATGACTCGCACTTTTATTAATCTGGGATTAATTAGATGAGAGAGAAAATTAATCTGGGATTAATTGCGGAGATATTTTATCTGGGATAAAATATCAATTAAAGAGAGATAACGATTAATTTGGAATTAATCAATAAAATAATATATTCGATATATTATACGAAATTGGATTTCGACGCGGAATTAAAATTAGATTTTAATTCGGGCGAACGAGTTAATTTAGAATTAATTCATTAGCGATGTGAATAGTGATTTCGCTAGGCGTAATTATTTAATTACGTCGCAACGAAAAATTCGTTAATTTGGAATTAGCGAACCCGAGCCCGGAAGTGATTGCGAGCGCATTCGCATTTCAAATTCGAGTGCGGCACGCAAGTCACATCAAGCGTCAAATCACTAGTCGCATCAAGCGTCAAATCATTAGTTACTTTGAGTGATGTGACAACTTGTCACATTGATTGATTGAGTGATTTGACTTGATGGGAGTTGTTGGACAAGCTTTTGAAAGCTTGAAAGACATTTATCATTTATTTATTAAATGGTATTTGACTTTTATTTTTTTGGTATTTGATATACAAAAACCACACAACTTATATTCTTTCTCCTTAGCTCACGTTTTTTGGAGCCAAGAATCTTCATCTCTCTCTCTCGGCCAAAAAGGCCATTTCTTCTTCTCTCATTCACTAGTTTGACCGTGAAACACAAATGGAAGCAATGGAAATTTGTGGCAAATTTCTTAAGTGCTAGCACACCATTGGAGACATACAAAGGTGATAGGGAACTCATTTCATGAGCTTGGAATCACCATCAACCAAAGCTTGGAGCTTGGAGGAAGATGAAGACCACACATGGCAGAATCTTGGAGAGGGAAATCAGTGGACTGTCGATCTTGACAGTGGGCAGAAAATGAGTTTGTTCATCACCGCATCGACTCAACCGATCATTGTGAGTATTCCGCAACTCCCTCGTTGTATTCGCACTTATTTTCAATGCTTGAAATGATCTTGGGATGCTTAGAGAATTCCAACAATGGTATCAGAGCAAGGTTGAGCATGAAAATATTTTAGGGTTAAAATTGGGTAAAATGAATTTGAGCATGATTTAATGAAATTGGATGATTTAGTATGCTTAAATGTTGTTGAATTGAAGATTGATTGGATCAATTTCAAGAAATTTTGTTTGGAACAATTTTCCCCAATTTTGGATGGCTTGGCCGAATGTCACTATGCCCTAATGTCTTGGAATTTTGATTTTTTGATCATTGGATGTGTTGGAAATCATTTGGAAATGTTGATTTAATGTTGAATTTGATTCAATTGGATTGGATTTAAAATTGGACAAATAAATCACCATATTGCCGAGACAAATTGAGCATGTATTGGGTTTGATTTTTGATTAAATTGTGTTGGACACTATTTGATGTTAAAGAGCATGATTAGTTGTGTAAATTGATGATTTGGAAATGTTGATTTATGTAATTAATTATGTTATACACTTTAGATTAATTAAATTGTGACAGTGGATTTTTGTAATTTAATTAATTGGGCCTTAAATTGGATTTGGGCTTTAATGTTGTAAATGGGCTTATTGGTCTTGGTTGTACCAAGTTGGGTTTAGGCTAAAATTGGTTGGATCCAATTGGGCCCAAAACCGCTTCCATAAAGCCCAAATGCGACTAATGGACCTTAATAAATTTAATTGGGCCTAATGGGCCTAAATTGATTTCTAGGCTTATGGGGTTACTCCTTGATTGGACTTTGGTTATTGGGTTTGACCCGAGTTGACCAAAAGTCCACGCCTCAAAGAAATTAATTAAAAGCCCATTGGACTTTAATTAAATTCACGTTGGACGTTCATCGGGCTTTGAGACCCGTAACGATTAAATTTGGAATTTAAATCGTAAAGGTTCGTTAATAAAGTGTAGTATTTAATTTGGAATTAAATAGCGAATTAGTATTAAATACAAATTGAATTGGATTTAATTTTGTAGTTTAATTTAATTCGAGAATTCGTACTTTGAGTACTTATTCGCAAAACGAGTTTGACTCGCGCAAAATCAAATCATTGTTTGAATATTGGATGGTCATTAATTATCAGATTAATTAATTTGATTAGATTGATTGATAACATGCTTGTGTGAATACATGGTTGCGATGCATGAATAATGTATATCGGATGGATATTAGATGAGTGGGGCAATTTTAGAAATTGTTGTAATAAATTTAGAAATTATTAATTAGACCTGCGTGTCCAGCCTATTACCTCCTTACTCTATGTATTTCTCTTCTCACCTATTCCCCTCAATGTAAATGAGGTTTCTTTAGAAGTGTAGTGTAACGGGTAAAAGTAAATACATGTGCTAGCGGGAGAGAGGAAAGGGAGAGATTTGATCTAGGATCAATGTGTAAAGTATCCATCCGCATATCATTATTATTTTATTCATATGCGCTTTATTATGTGTTTAGAATGCATGTTTAAGGGTGTATGATGATGAGACCTTAACAAAGATAATAAATTGGTTTCCAATTTGCACGTGAAAAACCCTCATACAATATTAAGCATTTTTCCTTCCATTGAGTGATTCTTACTCAAGATCTAAGACTGGCATTGGCTTGTTGGCCAAAGTCAAGGCCTTTGTCCGTCGAGGATGTGTTTGAATCACGAGAGCTTTGTTCCATATCAGTGTCTTGTCCAAGTTGTGGTTTGTTGGCCAAAGTCAAGACCACTTCTTGTCCATCGACATTGATTACGAAGCTTTCCATGGTCAATGGTTTCGCTTAACTGGGATCACTAAGTTTGTTGTGCCAAAGCCAAGGCTTAGTTGGTTCAGAGGAAAAAGTTAGGCAATATATTGGATATATTGGCATATATAAGATATATGTTTCGGACTTGGATGTCCCCCTACTGGATCTAGGAATTGGATTGGATCCAATTGATCTTAGAGATCTACCTAGTTAATTATCATACAATTTGTTGGCCAAAGTCAAGATTGTATGATATTTAACGGGATCCTAGCCCGCTAGGAAACACGGTTTTCTTGAGTACTCGACAGAGGGTTAGAGGCTCGCCTGAAAAATAGTGGGAGGCAAGAATTGAATTTGAAATATTCGTTTAATTACTTGCCATACGCGCTAAAAAAAATATCATTCGTCAAATAAATTAAATGTTAGTTGGACTAATATTTAAATCGTTGTTTTAATTAACAGTTGGACTGTATTCAAACAATTAAATTATAATTGATTAAATAGTTGGACTATAGTAATCATTATAATAAATAGTACATATATCATTGATTAAATAGTTGGACTATTAGAATCAAGATAAAATTGAAAGTTTAGCATTTAAAATATAATCCTAGGGAAAATGTATTTAAATGGTTTAATTTTCAAATTGGGAATAAAATTTCAGGATAGTCCTGGAAAACTAATAAGTTACTTTATTTGATAAAATAACATATTAGGCCTAAGCCCATAGTTAAGCAAATAGTAGAGAATAATCTTTGGAAGATTTATGTGATGATAACTTTAGTGCTTAATCTATTAAGCTTGCCAAAATAGACTCCTTATTTTCTTAATCAGAACTAAGGGTTAGATCCTTAAAGTATGATAAAGAAATTGAAGGATCTTCATAGATCTATTCTTAGATCTTAGAAGTTTATATTGCAATAGTAAACTCTGGGAGAGTTAATGACTATTCTCAAGGAGACAAAGTCAAACTTTGCAATAAGGCAAGAAGCGCAAAACGCACCTTACTTCGATATTCTAGAAACCCGAGGCTATGCCAAAGGCTTCTGGAATGTGGAAAAGGGCAAAGGCAAAATCATTATAGTCTTCTGGGAAGATAAATGACATATCCCAAAATGTCTGCCTAAAATGTGGCAAACGGGATCGCGGAAGCGTGACTGCCGTTTGAACAAGGCAGACATGAAGAAATTGAAGACGGGCTAGGCTCTGACTTCAAATATGTTTGTCATAAATATGTTCACTACTAGTATTAAAATTGGATTTTAAATACTTAGTGTGATACATAAATATATAATGATGTTCAGAATCTGCTATGAGCAGGATACTGACTTCAGTTGAGATATATCTGCGAATTGGAAATGGGACGAAAGTCGCTGTTTTAATCGTAGGTACCTATATTTAGGAACTACCCTCGGGTGTGTACCTAAATTTGGAAACTGTTATAATGTAACTAGTTTGACTAGATACATTATCTCTATATCAGTGTATAACCCGCTGCGGGTGTACCTTTATATCCTAGAACACTAAAGTGTTTTATTATATAAAGATGATATTGAGATAATCACATCAGATGTGAATAACATAATTTATATTTTGAATATAAATAAAATCTCAAACATAAGACATGACAAACAAATAGCTCAAACTGATTTGAACAGAAGAAACTTAAAAGTGGCATTGTTGTCTGGGACACAATTAAACAAGACTCGTATATCCACACTTTCGAAGAGTGGGTACTAGGACAAATTTGATTCAATTCAAATAAAGTCTACGAATCTAGTTTATTGGGCAAAATGCCTATAACACTATTTACTTGGTAAAAGTGCAAATGCCATTGATCTGTTAGCTCTAGTTCATAGTGAAGCAAGTGGGCCTATGTCTAGCTAGGCTAGAGGTGGATATGAATATTTCGTTACCTTTACGGATGTGGCATCGCGTTATGGTTATGTCTTTCTTCTGAAACACAAATCGGAAACTTTTAAAGTTTCGACACGAAATAGACAAACAGATCGGCTAAAGTATTAAATAGTCACGGTTAGACCATGATGAAAATACTTAAGCAATAAGTTTCTTAAATACTTGAAAGAGTATAGTATTCTTTCAATGAGGACTCCTCCCGGAACACGTCAATTGACGGTGTGTCCGAAGTGACTAACCGAATTATGTTAGACATGATAAGGCTAATCATGAGTCGCTCTGAGCTACCATTTCCTTCAACGGATACACATTAACAGTGCAATACTTATTTTGAATAAGGTTCCATAAAAATCTGTTTGACAGACTTCATATTAGATATAAACAGGAAAGAAACCGGGTTTCTCATTCCTGAAAATTTGAGAATGATGGGCATATGTTTGGATGATACCAAACTAAAACCCAAATAGGATAAGTGCCAATTGTAGGTTATCCAAAGGATACCAAAGTATAGTACTTATACAACTCACAAGAGAACAATTTAATTGTTGCTCACCATGCGGTTTTCCTAAGAGGAATACCGATATGCAGTGGTAAGTGGGAGGATAGTAAAACTCGATGAAAATAAGAGTAATACTATTCCAAGCACCGATTCCTAATGGAACACAACTAGTTCATCAAGGATGAAACTATGCCATTAATCTTCGAATACACAAGAACCGTGTAGGTCAGAGAGAGTCAGAAAACAACCTGGGGTATGAGTTTCTGATCTCACCTCGTAAAGATGTCAATCTTTTGAGGTATACCAACTGACTACGTATGAGGAAGTGATATAAGGTATCGACTCCCTTATTATGGCAAAGTGCCATGATATCCGAAATGGATTCCATGTAAATCAACAAGTTTGGATACTAGTTAATGTACCGCAAGGCATTGTGCCTATTGGTACTTATAAGTCTTCAAGGAAGACATACATGGATGGCAACATACCAACATACAAAGCTAGGCTTTTAGCGGAAATGTATAGTTATCAACATTGTGTTGATTACGATTCAACCCTTTTACTTGTTGCCACAGTAAATCCATTTGGATAATGCTTGCTAATGCTGCATGTTTCATTTAGGAAATATGGAAACCTTTTGGAGGATGTTTACAAAATCCTGTCGGTTTTGTCGTACCAAAACTAGCAAACAAGGTTTGCAGGTTATTCGATCCATGTTTGGATTGAAGCAAGCATTAGGTTTTTAGAATTATCGTTTTGATGTAATCATAATAGTTTATGATTTAATTCAAAACGAAAATGATTCTTGTGTATATAAGGAGGTTAGTGGGAGCACACTGACAGTGGTTGCCCTATAAAATAATGATATGTCATTTCTTGGAAATGATATTCCCATAAAACAATCGGTGAAAGCTTGGCTTTCATGAAAAATCTCTGGGAAATAGTACATCGAAAATGTACGCGACCTGATGTCTCATACGTTTTGAGCATATGGATTCACAAACAGGCCAATCCAAGTGATAGTCACTGGACTGATATTAAGAACATCCATTAGTATCTTATAGATCTAAGGATGCTGTCTTAATCTATGGAGAAAAAGAACTTGAAGTGACTGGGATCACTACTGCAAGTTTCCCAACCGATAAAACGACTATGAGTCGCAAAACGGTACTATACAGTTTGAAATAACGGTACAGTGAGCTGGAAATCTTCCAAGCAAGATATTGTTACCGAATAAACAACAAACGCGGGTTATTGCTGCAGCTGAGGCAGCAATAGAATCCATTTGGGTCGATAACAAATCTGATTAGATTAGATATAGTTCTTTTAGCAGCTGAGCTAGGCTACATCACATGCTAAAAAATTAATGGTCTCATCAACGATCCAGATATATACTTCGATATTCATCTGATTCGTTCGGACCATACATCGTGGCGATGTGATGATCGAATAAATCACATCAGATGATAATCATGTAAATCTGCTGACGAAAATATTTGGGGATGATGGTCACATAGGATACGGTACTGGTTCTCTTAAGTACTGCAGTCATCGGGATATTATGACTAGGTCATGTATATCCGATTATAGAGACTAGTTACCAGACATCTGACATGTGCTTCGTACGGGGCAGACACAATTCCAGCCCCAGGCCTAGCACGTGACATCCGATACTGGATCAAAATACGCAATACTACGTATACTACACCTGATATAGATCGATATATTCCTGTAAGGATATTTCTGGAGAATTGGGTAGGCATGACATTTTGCTAGAAGCCAACCTTGCCTTGTAAATCGGTAAAACGTAGTACTTGGTTCTTACGTGTTCGGATAGTCCGACGACCGTATTTACTACCAACATATCTGGGGATCTCATGGGTCGCTTCCCGAAGATTCACCGATGACGTATGACTCGCAATTTTATTAATCTGGGATTAATTAGATGAGAGAGAAAATTAATCTGAGATTAATTGCGGAGATATTTTATCTGGGATAAAATATCAATTAAAGAGAGATAACGATTAATTTGGAATTAATCAATAAAATAATATATTCGATATATTATACGAAATTGGATTTCGACGAGGAATTAAAATTAGATTTTAATTCGGGCAAACGAGTTAATTTAGAATTAATCTGTTAGTGACGTGAATAGTGATTTCGCTAGGCGTAATTATTTAATTACGTCGCAACGAAAAATTCGTTAATTTGGAATTAGCGAACCCGAGCCCGGGAGTGATTGCGAGCGCATTCGCATTTCGAATTCAAGTACGGCACGCAAGTCACATCAAGCGTCAAATCACTAGTCGCATCAAACGTCAAATCATTAGTCACTTTGAGTGATGTGACAACTTGACACATTGATTGATTGAGTGAGGTGACTTGATGGGAGTTGTTGGACAAGCTTTTGAAAGCTTGAAAGACATTTATCATTTATTTATTAAATGGTATTTGACTTTTATTTTTTTGGTATTTGATATGCAAAAACCACACAACTTATATTCTCTCTCCTTAGCTCACGTTTTTTGGAGCCAAGAATCTTCATCTCTCTCTCTCGGCCAAACAGGCCATTTCTTCTTCTCTCCTTCACTGGTTTGACCATGAAACACAAAGGGAAACAAAGGAAATTTGTGGCAAATTTCTTAAGTGCTAGCACACCATTGGAGACATACAAAGGTGATAGGGAACTCACTTCATGAGCTTGGAATCACCATCAACCAAAGCTTGGAGCTTGGAGAAAGATGAAGACCACACATGGCCAAATCTTGGAGAGGGAAATCAGTGGACTGCCGAGCTTGACAGTGGGCAGAAAATGAGTTTTGTTCATCACCGCATCGACTCAACCAATCATTGTGAGTATTCCGCAACTCCCTCGTTGTATTCGCACTTATTTTCAATGCTTGAAATGATCTTGGGATGCTTAGAGAATTCCAACAGGTTCTCCAATCACACATAGAAAAAATAAGACTATTCCTATATGAAAATTAGTAAAACACAATCTATGGATTAATTATAAATCAAACGATAATAGAGAACAATAAAATATCAATTGTATTAAACATTAAAGATCATTCAGGAATCAAAAACATAAATATAAGAATTTAAATACAAGAATTCATCCCTAGTTTTTCCTAGGAGATTAGTTCTCCAAAAAAGAAAGAAACATAGCCTGCAACAGATGAAGAAATATGTTCAGCTCGGTGCAGGACTTTTGAGTTTGTAGCTTCCCAATAATTAGAACTATTTTTATGTCTTTTTTACTCTCTCCCCTAGGGTTTTGGACGAGCTTATGTATTTATATAAAACTCCTAGAGTCTTTGTGCTTGTAAAATATGACCTAATTAGGATCATGAAACTTGGCCGCATCGTCGTGACGTAAGAATTGGAGTCGCGACGTCTCGCTCTCGAGAAATTATGTCTTCAGCAACTTGGGGCTTCGCGACCCAAAGCAATGAGTGTCGCGACGCCCAACCGATTTCCAGGATAATGATTTCTATATTTTTCGTGTTTCCCGTGTACTTCCGATGTGTCTGTAAGCTCCCAATTCCTACAATAATAAAGGAAAATTACTAAATTAGCTTAAATACTGAACACTTCCTAAATTAATGTAATGATAAAAATTATACAACAAAATATAAGATATATGACTAAATACTTAACAATAAACTCGAATAAATGATCTTCAAAATACATTTTTGTGCACTTATCAGTCCTAACCTACTGTAATTGAGGGTCCACTTCCTAGGCTACTCTGATCTCATCTATTAGAGTGGATCATACATGTATATGTGCCAGCAATGCTCCATGGGTTTTTGTTTGCAAACTCACTCCATCTAGAATATATTTCTGCATTTATCTAACTGGATGCCACTTTTCAATCGAAAAATGAGCTAAGCTTCCCATGGATTTCCTGCTTAAATCATCAGCTACCACATTAGCCTTACTATGGTAATACTGAATCGAACAATCATAATTCTTCAATAATTCAATTCATCGCCTCTGCCTCAAGTTAAGATCCTTTTGACTCTGGATATACTTGAGACTTTTATGAGTAGTGAAAATCTCAAACTTTTCACCGTACAAGTAATGTCGCCATATCTTCAAGGCAAAGATTATCACCGCCATTTCTAAATCATGAGTCAGATAGTTCTATTCATAGGGCTTTAGTTATCTGGAAGCATAAGCAATAACTTTCCCTCTTTGCATTAGCATACATCCTAACCACACTCTAGAAGCATCACAGTACACTATAAACCCTTATGATCCTGACGGCAGGGCCGGAAAAGGAGCGGTAGTGAAGCGCAGCTTAAGCTCCTAGAAACTCTTTTCACATGCCTCTGACCACTCCAACATTACATTCTTCTGTGTCAGTCGTGTTAACGGGGCAGCTATTCTGGAGAAGTTTTCTACAAACCTCATGTAGTATCCTGCTAACCCCAAGAAACTACGAATCTCCATCACACTGGTAGGTCGATGCCAATTGTGAATAGCTTTTATTTTCTGAGCATCTACACTGATTCCTGCTTTCGATACAACATGCCCTAGAAATACCACACTAGTCAGCAAAAATTCACATTTTGAGAATTTGGCATACAGCTTATATTCCTTCAGTGTCTGTAGCACCTGGTGTAAATGCTCTACATGCTCCTGCTGACTACATGAGTACACTATAATATCGTCAATGAAAACTATCACAAATAAATCTAGAAAGGGTGTAAACACTATATTCATCAAATCCATGAAAGCCGTGGGGGCGTTAGTCAGGCCAAACGACATTACCAATGACTCGTAATGTCCATATCTGGTTCAGAAGGCTGTCTTCGGAACATCATTATCCATAATCTTCAACTGGTGATATCCTAACCGAATATCAATCTTTGAGAAACATTAGACCATTGCAACTGGTCAAACAAGGCATTAAGTCTTGGTAACAGATACTTATTCTTGATTGTCATTTTATTCAGATGTCGGTAATCTATACACAGCCGAAGTTTTCCATCCTTCTTCTTAATGAACAATATTGGATCGCACCAAAGAGACACACTAGGGTGAATAAAACCCTTATCCAACAAGTCTTGCAAATGTGCCTTCAATTCCTTGAGTTCTGCATGGGCATCCTATATGGAGGAATCGATATAGGTTGAGTGCCTGGAAGTATATCTATACAGAACTCGATCTCTCTATCCCGTGATAATCCTGACAACTCATCTGGGAAAACATCAGGATACTCTCTTACCGCTGAAATCTGCTCAAAGCCTATCTCTTCCACTCTGTTATCCGTCACATAAGCCAAATAACCCACGTTTTGCTTCTGAAGAAGCTTACACGCTTGCATTGCAGATATCACGTTATAAGGCACTACACTCATATCCCTCTGATAAACTTTAACTGGTTTATCCGGATTATGTAAAGTGATGTTCTTCTTCTGGAAATCTAATATTGCATGGCAAGTTGCTAACCAGTCCATCCCCAAGATAACATCAAATCCCAAGATGCTTAATACCACTAAATCGACGAAATACGTATAACCATCAACCTCAACTGGACAAGCCCTCACTCACTGGGTAGTCTCTTTAGGATCCCCTACTAGTGTGGCTATAATGCAGGGTGAATCTATCGGCTCGGCTCTCTACCCAGGTAGATCACAAAATATGGTGATATGAAGGAATGGGTGGTACCCGAATCAAATAATACTCTAGCGTGCCCTGAACCATTTGATAGCTTACCTGTGACAACTGCATTAAATGCCTACGCACCCTGAGCTCTACTAGAAGTAGCATATCCTCGGTCACCCACTGGTTGACCTCTTCCTCCAGTTGTCTGATCCATATCTACTAATCTCTGCTCTCCTCCTGCCATACTCCTACTAGGTTATGGTTGGGGTGTAGATGGAGTAATATTGGAAGGTGGCAACTGATCTGTTGGTACTGGACAATCCCTTTTTAGATGACACATCGGTAACAACCTCTAATCCATAATCTACAAGTTCCTGAATGAGGTTGTCCACATGTCATGCACGCTGGGTGATTACACCCCGGCTGGGCTACTGATAGAGCAGAAACTGCATGAGAGGTAGCACTCTGAGTAGGACTACGATCTGAACCTACCTGAGTCGGGCCCTGATCGGTGCGTAATCACATTCGTATAACGCAAGCGCACGAATCGTTCAAGTAGTATAAAAATATCGATCCCACGATGACTTTATTCCTACTGTTGTTATTAATTATTGATACTATTTATTTACAGGTATCTAATTAAAGGGAGAAGATAATGATTGATGTTTGGATGGTTGATTGAGGATTTGATAAATAAATAAAATAAATAAAGACACAAAAGAAAATACTAAGGAAAATAAACAAAAGACACAAATATCTAGGGTTGTGATTCCACACAATATTATTCTAAAGATGAATTGATTCTCTCATATATGTGTAATAAATTAATTTGCTAACCTGGAACACGAAGTTATGCAAAAACCTCTGTCGATGGTCAGACGCAAATACCTAAATAACCCAATTAATCATATGTCTATGTTAACCAAATTATCTGAATTCATTAAGTTCAAGTTCCAATTATGGCTACCCACGCCCGACAGGTATATGTCTATCATGTAAGGAAATCTATTAAAGGGTTATCTATCCTCAAGGAAGATCGTGAGCTATTGAATCTAAGGATAAAACCTAAAATTTCTTTTCCAAGTTCATTTTAAGTTTACCATATCAATCTTATTGGTGATCAGGCAACAAGAAGCATTAAGCTTAAGACTCAATAAACAAACTAAAGAATTACCCATAATATAATTAAATCAATTATTAAGCTTATTGATATTGTGTTTCATCACTTCCCTAGAATAAAAATAAAATGCTGGGGGTTAGGGGATCCACCTTTAGAAATCTCACTTTATTATAATATGGAAATTACCACTATTACCCAATTTAGTCGAACCAGCCATAAAGGCGGTGTTATTATTTATCCATAAACCAGCCATATAGGCGGTAATCATATGTCACCTAAAGACCGTCCTATAAGCGGTGTCACATTATGTTACATAATTAAAACCAGCCATTAAGGCGGTATCAACTTTTAATCCATATTATTAAATTACAATTTTCATATTATAAATAGAAGTGAAATTAATCTACCTTTACTATTTCTAATTTAGAAATCTCCCTTATTATAATATATAAATTTTGCATGATAATTACCAACCGACCAATATGGCGGTATCCTGATTAAATTAAATTTATAATTAATTACCAACCGACCAATATGGCGGTATCCATGTTTTGTCAGGTTAAAACCAATTTCAATAAATACCAACTGACCAATATGGCGGTATCCTCATTAAGTCAGATTTTAACTAGTTTATATGTTATAATTAAGGGAGATTAATCTAAATTATCAAAAGTAAAAAGCTTCATCCTTCCCCAGCAGAAATTTCACTACTAAACATAAAAGAAAAGAAAAGTAAAATACTGAAATTAAATTAAAAATAAAAATACATAATTTAAATATTACAAATATTTATAAAATAGATGCAATTCATTTAAAGTCTATAAAAAAAAACCCAAAGAAAGCATGAAGCAAATGAAGAGCAAATGGCCTCAATTTATAGGCATCTGGACAGGCCTGCGTCGCGATGCGAAAGGTGTTCTTGCGTCGCGATGCGGCAACGAGTTGAAAAGTCGAATGCATGTTGAATTGTTGACTTTCTGATGTGGCACGCGGCTTTGACTGTCGAATGCTGACGTGGTACGTGATTTCTGTCGGTCCAATAGAATTATGACACGTGGCATGTGACAGATTTCAGTCCACTGAGATGGTAACACGTGGTACGTAATGATTGGCTGATGATGACGTGTCGTCCACGTATGATGTTGACTGGCATGCAGCTGAGGTGGCGGACACGTGTCAGACACGTAGATGATATGTGGCTGACATGTATCACACGGTTGTTGCGGTCGAATAGGAAGATGTCACATGACACGCAGAATGTCGGCACCATATGATTATGACACGTGGCACGGCGCACGTTAGCATGATTTACTGTGATGTTGACATGTGGCAGGCGCACGTTAGTAACCGACATATTTTAGCAGCTGCGCATTTTAGCAAACTTCTCAGATTTTGACACGTGTCCCGGCGTATTTTAGTAGGACTCAGTGCACGTTAGCGGTCGCGACGCAGAAGGCTTGCGCGTCGCGATGCTAAAAATGACAATTTTGCCATTTTGTCCGTTTTTTGTTGTTTTGGCCCTGATTTGATTCCAGAGAGTCCTGAAACTTTATTTATCTACAAAACAACACAAAACACATCAAAATATTCACAAAACTAAAAAACTATATAAAATATTAGGTCAAATGAGTGGGAAATAGTGATACATTTGCCACTCATCACACCTCCAAACATAACATTTTGCTAGTCCACGAGCAAAACAACAAAATAAAAATAACATAAACACCTTTAAAATATAATTAAACTAAGCCACTTTCGTAGGGATCATGGTTGCATTTAGCATATGCAACAAGCCTTTAAACCCCTAGGTGTCCCTAGTGGACGAGTTGTAGTCTCGTGAGGGCTTACAGCAACGATACCTACAAACGTTTTATAAAAACAAAAAGATAATTAAAACTAATGCACACAAAAACAAAAAGACTAGAGAAAAGAGAATAAAGAAGTTAGTGACTAAACAGTTGAAACTTCTTATCCAAGTTAAAAGTTGTCTTCTTTCTTTCTAAATTAACGAAAAAGTAAATTCTCCGATTAATTTTCCATTCTCCATATACACAGCCAACAAAATATTAATCAACTCCTTTTTGCCCACAATAGTCACAAGTTTAGTTGAGAAGAGAGTAATATTTTTGTCCTGAAGTTATATCAGAATTCAAACATTTTTTAAGCAATGGAATATTTTTATGATTTTTTTTATCCCATCACTTTTTTTTAGATGCTTCCTCCAATTAAACTAAAGCACTGAATATTACAAACTCGTCAATTACGACTCATGTCCGTGTGTTACTATGTATGTTGATAATACATGTCAACTAAACATATGAAGATTCATTTTAGTCAGTTTTATGGAGAATTCACAAATTAAATAATTCAAAAGGAAATAAACAAAAATGAACTTGTTCCGAAATAGGTTGAGATACATCTCAGGAATGGAAATTCATTACACAGCTATCTCACACCAATTTCACCTGATTAATCAAGTTAAAAACACAAAAACACAATTTTTTTTTTAATTTTTTGTAAAATTTTTTAATTTTTTTTTTTGAATTTTTCAAAAATTTTGGACTAAAAATAATAATAAAAAAAAATACTACAACTATTCCCCACCCCCAAACCTAAATGAGACATTGTCCCCAATGTCTTAAAAAAGTAGAAGATGTGTTTAGAAGATAGTACCTGGTTAGCTGAAATTCTACATCTAAAATGAAAATTAAAGGTTAAGATCCAGATTTATCTGACGCTTCTTACCACGATCATTATCAGACCAGTTTATCTTGGAAAGGATAGGGTCAATTTGAGGTTCAAATTCTAAGATTTGGTCAATTAAGTCCTGGGCAGTTCTGGCAGTGAAGAGGAGTTCTTTTACAGGCTTTGACATGAACCCATTTCTCCAGGCATCATCAAGAAATATACAAAGAAAATCATAAAATCCATCAGCGTTAAACAGTACAAGTGGTTTCTGGTGTATGTTCAAGTTCGCCCAAGATAGTACTGTAAAAATTTCCTCCAATGTGCCCAAGCCTCCTGGCAAAGCAATAAAAGCATTAGCACGGTTAATAATTTCAACCAGTCGTTCAGACATACCTAGCACGATCAGTTTCTCTCTGTTTGATGATCCTATCAGATTCGCCTAGCAGAAATTTAACTACTAAACATAAAAGAAAAGAAAAGTAAAATACTGAAATTAAAATTAAAATTAAAATTACATAATTTAAATATTAAAAATATTTATAAAATAGATGCAATTCCTTTAAAGTCTATAAAAATCCCAAGGAAAGCACGAAGCAAATGAAGTGCAAATGGCCTCAATTTATAGGCATCTGGACAGGCCCGCATCACTACGCGAAAGGTGTTCTTGCGTCGCAATGCGGCAATGAGTTGAAAAGTCAAATATGTGTTGAATTGTTGACTTACTGACGTGGCACGCGATTTTTGTCAGCCCAATAGAATTATGACACGTGGCACATGGCAAATTTCGGTCCACTTAGATGGTAACACATGGCAGGCGATGATTGGCTGATGATGACGTGTCATCCACGTGTGATGTTGACTTGGCATGCAGCTGAGGTGGCAGACACGTAGATGACACATGGCTGACACGTGTCACGAGATTATTGCGGTCGAATAGGAAGATGACACGTGGCACGTGGAGTGTCGGCACCATATGATTATGACATGTGGCACAACGCACGTTAGCATGATTTGATGTGATGTTGACACGTGGCAGGTTCATGTTAGCATCCGGTGTATTTTAGTGGCGCATTTTAGCTGCTGCACATTTTAGCAAACTTCTCAGATTTTGACACGTGTCTTGGTGCATTTTAGTAGGACTCTGCGCATGTTAGCAGTCGCAACGCAAAAGGCTTGCGCGTCGCGACGTTAAAAATGATAATTTTGCCCTTTTGTCCGTTTTTCGTTGTTTTGGCCCTGATTTGATTCCAGATAGTCCTGAAACTTTCTTTATCTACAAAACAACACAAAACACATCAAAATATTCACAAAACTCAAGAAACTATACAAAATATTAGGTCAAATGAGTGGGAAATAGTGATACATTTACCACTCATCAGGCCTATATCTCATCGTGTCGTGGGAGGGTTGGACATATGTTGCTGTCTACTCGGGCCACCTTATTGTGGCCTAGCTCTCTCCTCCGATCTTGGCCTCTTTCGAGACACTTTCTCTGCCTGTCTCTCCCTAACTCACGCCTCAAATTGGAGAGCAGCTTCTAAAACGTGAGTATAAGTGGTGGTCTCTGTAAATTGGATGGACCGAAACATGTAATCCTGAAGCCCATTGAAAAATCACTTCACTTTCATTTCTTCAGTGCTAACCAAATGTGGGGTATACCGGGATAATCAGGTAAAATGTATATCAAACTGAAAGACCGTCATCTAGTCCCCCTGAACTAACCGTTCGAACTCTCGAGCTCTGGCATTTCTAACACTTTATGGCATAAATCTATACAAGAATATTGTACTAAACTCTGTCCAAGTCAATGGAGGAACACCCCGCTGCCGATCATCTCGGAAAGCCATGAACCAAGTATTTGCTACATCCCTTAACTGAAAGCTGACCAATTCAACTGCCCTCTCCGATGAACATCCTAAAACGATACATATATGGTTAGTGTACTCAATAAATCCACATGGGTCATGAGATGACTCTATTTCTAAAAATATCGGTGATGAAGCTTCCGAAAATCATGCAAGGAAACCAGCAACTGCCGACGCTGCGATGCTTGAACTACTTCTGGGGTAAGTCCATGAGGTAAGGTGGAGGGTCCTATTTGAAAAGCTATATGATCTGGTCTAACTGGGGGAATTACTGTCTTGTGAGCCAATGAAGGTCCTAGTGGTGGAGTTGGAATGGGAACTGCAGCTCTCGGCTCTGGGCCTGAAGGCTGCTGCTATTGGGGAATCAATTGAACAAGGGCTTCTTCAGAGCGTTGGATATGCTACAAACATGCAGCTACTACATCATCAGTTTGAACCATTGGTCCTCCCCTATCATCACCTACACCACCCTCATGCACAGATTCCACTATCTGTCTTCTATTTGGCTCAGATAGAGGTGCCACTGATCTCTAATCTGTATATACACCCTGGGGTGCCCTACCACGTTTGGGTCTATCTCTGACTCCGGTTCTTCCTTTGGGTGGCATGATATCTAATCAATCAAGAAAGGAAGGTGATCATTTACATTCTAAGGAAATTATAATTAAAGGAATGAGACATACCTCGTGATAAGTATACTAGAAGAACAATGTCTTATATATTAGTATCCCGGGTATACTACATATAAGACATCGCTACTCTTCCACTGCAATCATTGACTCCCTAGACCATGCTCTGATACCATCTTTATAACATCCCTAATTTGGGAAGCTACCGGGATTTGACGGATTCCACTGCCGCCTAAGCCACTGACTATTAACTAGAAATATTGATATTTTTTTATCTGAAGTAACTTTTTCATTATCAATATGCAAGTACACACATTTTATAAATATAAGTTAACACATAAACCATAAGTACATACATAGCCTGAATACTTTATACAAGCAACAAATATGTCATGCAACACAAGGAAACAAAAGAGACTACATTCTAAGTGAATGTAGATCTGACATGATGGACCCTTGAGACTTGTGACTACAGTGCTGCTCTTGTCCCTGGCCAATGTCTCCAAAATATAGTTGTGGCTCACCAGTGGAATAGTCGTGTAAGAACTTGAGAGGGGGTGAGTCCTAAAGAACTCAGTGAGTGGAGCTATAAAAATTGAAAAAGAACAAAAGTATTATTAGATGCTCAGAAATAGTTCATCAACATCTGAATTTATAAAACATAAATCGGTTTTCCTTTAAAAGCTATAGTGATAAATCATTTCCAAAAATTAAATATATCTATCTGTGAATCTGCTGATAATCTGGCGCTCGGGAGCGTCCCCCATACGCATAATCTGGTGGTCTTGGGGCGCTACGTCTCACTGTCCCCAAGCCACAAATTTGGTGTCGGGTGTGGATCTATGCTACTTTCCTGACTCAAAAATCTGGGATCTAAGGGTATCAACCATCCCTAGTCCGAATCTGCGTGTGCACATGGTATCTATATCCGTCAATTCCATGGTTGTACAAAGTTACATCTGAAGTAGGTTTTTCCCCATGCCTCCATAAAATCATGAAAAATATGTTTAGAAAATATTTTCATACTCAAAACATATATTTGATAATATATTGTACTAAATCTGTTTCTGTTTAATTCATAACTCTCATTTCAGTATGAAACTTATCTCAAAGAAAATGAAACTGAAGTTCAATAAGCCTTAATAAAAAAGAAACATTTAAAGATCATAACATAATTTTGAGTAAATACTCCACTCACAGTGCTACGGTAGGTCGGGTGCGGTGCACGACGGTGGAATCTTCGATTGCTTTGACGTCGATCTATTGGCCAAAGACATTGTTAGTTTTCTAGTAATAAATAGAAGCATATGCAATATGTGGTTGATGTTTTGTGCTTATGATATGACTTATTGTGTGTTTACACACTTGTAGGAGATCCTTAGAGTGCCCTCTAACATCTCAGGATAAAACTGGAATTGAAAAAAAAATTGATCTTGGAAATCTGGTCGCGCATCGCGACACTGGGCATGGGCGTCGTGACGCTCACCCAATCCGGTAAGGCAGTGAGCAACCTCTGTTCTCCGCGTCATGATGCAAGGATTGGGCGTCGCGACTCTCTCACGCATCACAGCGCTAAGAGTTGAGCGTCACGACTTCCACTAGACAGCATCGAGGCAGTAAGCCTCCTCTGCTTTCTACGTTGTGATGCTCGTCCTTTTGTGTCGTGATGCTAAACTTACGGAGCCACATCAGGGGCAATTCCCAGTACACGTCGCGAAGTCGGGTGTGCACGTCGCGACGCCAGGCTGTTTTCAAGGCCCAAATTTAATTCCTTCTTCACTCTAGACTTCCACAACACTACTCAAGCTATACTCATAACAGACACTCAAATTATCATCAATTGCATCCTCCGCTCCATCTCATATTCATTCTATAGGTGCCATCTAGTTTCATAATTAGGGATTATATAATTTGGGGTTCCACTAAACCTTAGTTCCCTTGACTCAATAACCATTTATACATCATCAACTCAAGCTAACAACACCCCTCAAACATCAAAATAACAACATCCCAAGATTTCAGTCAAGACTTTCTTACCTCAAATTCAAATCTTCTTCACCAATAGAGTCTCCATGCTCCTTTTTCTCCTTCCTAGGTTTAATTTGTGGTGGATAACTCTAGGTTATTCTTGGAAATTAGCTAGGAAAAAGTAGATTTCTTCTTCTTCTTTTCTTCTTGAAGTCACGGTAGAGGGGAAAATGGGAAGTTTCTCCCTTTCTAACTCTCTTTTAAATGACTTAAGTTAATTAAAGAAAATTCTTGAAATTTTTAGATTTCTTTAGAAATGGGAATATAGAATTTTAGTTGGGCCTAGACTTGAGTTAATCTTAGTTCAATTTAATTATAACCCACATATGTAATAAAATTAGTTGGGCTTGAATTAAGGTTAGGCCCACTAAGTCGTCTCGATAATTCCGCTAATGTTCGGAGAAAATAATCTAAGTCGCCAAGTTACTATTCTAGTTGAGTTATATAATTTTGTGTCGTTACAATTATAAAATACAAAATCATATCAACATATAATGATTTATAAAAGGAAAGTATTCTGCAGTGGACTATTTTTGATATATGTAAGTTGTGTTCTGCTTATATTCTTAAACTAACATCGTATTACTACAAAGTATTCTGCAGTGTAGAATTAAAAATTTATTATGAGGGATTTTAAATAACCGTAATAAAATTGTAGAATAATAATGACAGTTTAAAAAATAAACAGATATTAAATTTAGTAAGATAGAAATAATAAAGATTTATAACAGAACCGACCTAATTATTAATAATATTTAATGATGGTTTTTATAAAAGGCCGTCATTAAATATTTACTCGATAATTACGACGGTTATTTTGTAAATTCTATCATCATATACCAATAAAACGATGACGGTTATGATATAACCGTCCTAATTTACTTTTAATAAGATGACGATTTTCATGTAATAACCATCATCTTTTTGCTATTAAAAATATTAACTCGATTAAAATCTCTAACTCCCTAAATTACACAAGACAACCTCAAAACAGGGACTGCGACTGCAACTGTTCAAAGTCTTCATTTTTGGGCTTCTATACAATCTCTTTAATGAATTTCTTTTATTAGCTTCAATTTATTTTTAATCAAATCCTTAGCCATGTTTATTATATTTCTTTATTTGACTTCAAATATGAGTTGATATGGTATTTTTGAAGGGGAGTTTTTTTTGAATATGTGGTGGTTGATTTTTGAGATATTGTGTTGAAAATATATGATTTAGAGTTCTTTTGTACTCAATTGCTTATGTTGGGGCAGTTATGGAACCCCTAGGGTCAGATTTGTGCCCCGCACAGCGGAAGTGGATCTAATCCGTGAATATCTAGCATGGGTGTATTTTTAAAATTAATAAAATATAATATTTTATTTTTCAAGTGTTTTAGGGAAAACTAGAAATAAATCTGGATCCGAAAAAATCTATTCAAGATAAAAATCGGACATTTCAAAATTTTCGGACCTGTACGCACTTAGTGCGCTCGCAGCGTGCGTTGCATGGGCAAAATGCGCTGCAACGCTTCCCTCTCAGGAAAAACATGGCTGAGCCAATTTTTTTTATTTTTTATTTTTTTTTAATATTTTCTAAAAACAAAAAAAAAAAACTTTAAAACACTTTAAAAATCACCCAAAATAAATTTATTTTCAAAACCAACCACAACACATATTATAAAATAAACATATATAAATTATATATATATATATATATATAATATATATATATATATAATATATATATATATATATATATATATGCGTTTCTTTGAATCAAATTACAACCCAAAATAGAATCCCAATAAGAAATATCTCATTAACAATTTTAGGTCACCCAAAAGTGGTCAAGTGATTCTAGAATGGTAGCCATAACTCTAAGCTTTAATCTAGAGTTCCAAACTCTTATTAATTGTGTAACGACTGATAGATTTTACAACAGTATACAACTATAATGCTACGTACGGGACGTAGACACACAAGATAAATTATGTTGAGACTCAAATGTACTCATGGAATGATTTTGGGTACGATCGGATAATCCTTCGAAGTCCCAGGACGAGACTGTACAGTGTTCCCTTTGATCAGCCCAGGGTATTTTGGGCGTAACTTTTTCGTATGAACTTCGATTTTTATGATTTTATATCGTCGAAAAGTTGAGACCGAAACCTACAACTTATGCGTTGAACAGTTTCCCAAATTTGAATCAGAAGCGGGATAAAAATACAAGTCAAAATCTTGATGAATAGTAAATTCTGACCCAAATTTAAAAATCTCAAACTTACTTCAAACTTCCACACTCTTCTCAAAGTTTCCAAATATCATACACCCTCCACTATAAATACAACACACTATTCACAAATACAAAAAATTTGAAGAAAATAGGAAAGAAAGAAGAGAAGAAACCGAGAGAGGGAAAAGAGAAGAAGAGAAAGGAGAGAAAAAAGAAAGAGAAGAGGAAGAAGAGAAGAAAAGAATAAGAAAAGGAAGAAGAGAGATAGGGATGAGTTTGGGAATCCTTGGAGGACTTAGAGAATGGAGAAATCCAAGGAAAAGAGGTAAGAATCCAAAACCCAAATTTTAGATATTTTGCAATTCGATTGTTGTGAGATGGTGGTAAGATGGTGACTTGAAAAAATGGAAGTTTGGGTAGTTTTGTATTGATAAAATGGGTGTTTGGGTAGTTTTAGAGTTGTTATTTAAGTTGATTAATTTTGAAAGAATGATGGAATTTGATGATGTTTGAGTATTGGGAGTGTGTTATAATGATAAACTAAATGTTATATTAGCTTGTGAATGTATTGTGGATTTAGTATTTTGATTTGGATTGTGTGGGTTTTGATTTGGGGACTGCCTTCGGCAGGGCAGAATCTGCCCATGAAGATGACAGCGCGTCGCGACCCGCAGCTTGCGCCGCGTCGCGATGCTGCGACCAGAAACCAGAAATTTTTTTTAGCGAACGCGACGCGTAACCAAAAGTCAGGGTATCATTTTACAATTCATTGGGGGGATAAAAAGGTTCTAATAAAGAAATCCGATTAGATTAAGGAAATTTATTTGATTATGAATCGTATTTTATAACTGTTGATTGTAATTAAGTTCTGATCATAGGATATCCACAGGAACCGCATTCTCCTTCGACCAAGGATCCAATCCCAGCCAGATTCAATCACAGTGAGTGTGCACTCTTTCTTTAAATTGATTTTTTATTTTATTGTTTTGATAACAAACTTATACTTTACGCTTTAGGGCGTTATAAGATCTCTTTTTCAGTTATTATTCATATACAGTTATGTTTTGAGAAAGTAAATTATTTTTAGAAACATTGTTTATAGTTTTAAGATTCAAAGTATGATTTTCATATTTTTCGGGGCATGAGGGAAAAACTCACCCGAGTATGTAACTTGACAGAGATGGAATTGACGGATATAGAGACATGTGCACATGTAGATGACCGGCGTAAACACACACGTATAACGCAAGCGCACATATCGTTCAAGTAGTATAAAAATATCGATCCCACGAAGACTTAATTCCTACTGTTGGTATTAATTATTGAATCTATTTATTTACAAATATCTAATTGAGGGTGAAGAGAATGATTGTTTGATTGATTGAAAGTGGTTTTACAAAATAAATAAATAAATAAAAGACAAAAGAAAATACTAAGGAAAATAACAAAAGACACAAAGATCTAGGGTTGTGAATCCTTCTAATATCTTTTAAAAGATGAAGTGATTATTTTATTTTTGTGTAATAAATCAGTTTACTAACCTGGAACACTAAATTATGTAAAAGCCTATGTCGATGGTCAGACGCAAATACCCAGTTTAACCCAATTGAACCATATGTCTATGTCAACCAAATTATATGGATTCATTAAGTTTAAGTTCCAATTATGGCTACCCCCGCCCGACAGTATATTCCTATCCTGTAAGGAAATCTATTAAAGGGTTATCTATCCTCAAGGAAGATCGTGGGCTATTAAGTCTAAGGCTGAAACCTAAAATCTCTATGTCTAGTTCATTTTAGATTTACCACATCAATATTATTGGTGATCAGACAACAAGAAGCATTAAGCTTAAGACTTAATAAGTAAACCTTTAAATTACCCAACTCTAAAATAACCCCTTATAAACCGGTGATATTAGAATTCATCACAACCCCAGATAACTAACACATAACTAGGGCTAGTAACAACTTAAAAGTAAAAGACATAAAGTAAAAATACTGAAAAGTAAAAGACATAAAGTAAAACTGAAAAGTAAAATAAAATAAAATGCTAAGGTAAAAGGAATTACTTTTACTACTACTAATTTAGATATCTCCCATAAAATAATATATAAACTTATGATTCTTTTTCCAACCAGTCATATAGGCGGTAACCTGATTAAGTCAAATTAAGTCCAACCAGCCATAAAGGCGGAACCAAAATTAAATTGCCAACCGACCAATCTGGCGGTATCCTTTATTAGTCAGGTTTAAACCAGATTAAAATGAATTACCAACCGACCAATTTGGCTGTATCCTTTTTAAGTCAATATTTTAAATGGTGAATATATTATTTTTAAGGGAGATTAATCTAAATAGTAATAGTAAAAGAATTACCTTTCACCCTAGCTGGGGAAGTTACCTTCTCATGGTAAATAGTAAAAACTGTAAAAAGTAAAAAGTAAAAATTAAAAATTAAATTTCTATTATTACAAAACGTAATTAAAATTATTTACAAAACTAAAAATTAAAAACTAAAAAACTAAAAAACTAAAAGAATCTAGAGAGAGAAACTCTCTCTTTAGAAAGAATATAAGAGAGAGAGTGGTGCCCTGAATTCTGAAATCTCGAGCTCAATTTATAGGCCTCGGTAGGATCCAGCATCGCGACGCCAGGTCCTCAGCGTCGCTACGCCAGATTTGTCGACGTGGCACGCTCTGGTTCGCCGGTTTGAAGATTCTGGATAAGCTGATAAGATGACACGTGGCAGAGTGGTTGGGCTTCAATTATTGTGACACGTGGCGGCTTCTGATTGGTCGTTGAGATTCTTATCCACCACGTGTCAGATAAGGATTAGATACTCAATTATTGATGCTGACGTGGCGATGACGTGGTGGTGACGTGGCGACGACGTGGCGACACGTGGGAAAGAGACTGTCGGCACCATAGAATTGCGACACATGTCACTTCCTGATTGGCTGATGATGATGTGGCACGACACGTGGCAATTTTGACTTGTTGACTTGCTGACGTGGCTGATGACATGGAGACACGTAGGCTGACACGTGGCACATGTGGCGATGATGACTGTCGGCACCGTAGGATGCTGACACGTGTCACGGCGCATGTTAGCAGATCGGCTGTGATGGTGACACGTGGCACGGCGCATTTTAACAAAGTCAAACTTTTCTCAGATTCTGATTTATGGACCCGGCGCACGTTAGCACTGTTCGGCGCATTTTAGACGTCGCGACGCGGAAGGCTTGTTGTCGCGACGCTATTAAGACCAAAATATCTGTTGACTCATTTTTGTCCGTTTTTGCCCCAAATTGCCTCCAATGCTTTCCAACACTTTATTTATCTACAAAATAACACAAAATATTCAAAACGTTCACAAAACTCAAGAAACTATACAAAATATTAGGTCAAATGAGTGGGAATAGTGATATAAATACCACTCATCACACCCCCCCAAACCTAACATTTTGCTAGTCCTCGAGCAAAACATAAAATAAAATAACATGAAAATAAAATTAACTAAGCCACTTTCGTAGGGATCACGATTGCATTTAGCGTATGCAACAAGCCTTTAAACCCCTAGGTGTCCCTAGTAGACGAGTTGTAGTCTCGTGAGGGTTTACAGCAATGATACCCACAAACATTTCTACAAAAGTAAAAAGTAAGTTAAAACTAATGCACACAAAAGCAAAAAGACAAGCGAAAAGAGAATAAAGATGTTAGTGACTAATCAGGTGAAACTTCTACTCCAAGTTACTAGTTGTTTTGTTTCATTTTAAATTACTGAATAAGTAAATTCTCCGATTATATTTATCATTCTCCATATAGTTGTTTTGATTTTTTTTTTATTTATATACAATATCTTCCATCTATGTAGCGAGTGTTGGGTCGGTGACTCCCAAACCAGTTGGTTTTAGGGCACCAGGTGTTAAGACACCCCTACGGACTTAATTACTCAGACTTCAGATATATATATTTTTTGCAGCATCTTCGATCCATGTAACGAGCTTTGGGCCAGTGACTCCCAAACCAGTTGGTTTTAGGGCACTAGGTGTTAAAACACCCTAACAGACTTAATAACTCGGATCTCAGACGTTTTTTTTTTTTTTTTTTTTTTACTCCACTGCTTTTTGAGATGCTTCCTCCAATTAAACTAGAGCACTGAATATTACAAACTTTTCAATTTTAACTCATGTCCGTATATTACTATATATGTTGATAATACCTGTCAACTGAGCATATGAAGATCCATTTTAGTCCGTTTTTATGGAGAATTTACAATTAAATAATTCAAAATGAAATAAACAAAAATTAACTTGTTTCAAAAATGGTTTTAGATACGTCTCAGGAGTGGAAACTCCTTACTCAGCTATCTCTTACCAATTTCACCTTTTTAGTCAAAATAAAAACACAAAAAACACAAAAACACAAAATATTTTTGTAATTTTTTCAATTTTTCGAAAAATTTTGGCCTAAAATTAAAAACAACACACAAACTAAAAAAAAAAAACAAAGTACTGATCAACTAATTCCCTCCCCCAAACCTAAATGAGACATTGTCCCCAATGCCTTAAACAGTAAAAGGAGAGAGTTAAGAAGGTCGTACATGGTTAGATGAAATCTACAGGAAATTAAGGTTAAGATCCAGATTAATTCTACGCCTCTTACCACGATCGTCCTCAAACCAATTTATTTTTGAAAGGATAGGGTCAACTTGTGGTTCATAGGCTATGAGTTGGTCTATTAGATCCGGAGCAGTTCTGGCAGTAAAGAGGAGCTCTTTCAAAGGTTTTGACACGAACCTATTTCTCCGAGCATCATCAAGAAACACACAAAGAAAATCATAAAATCCATCAACGTTGAGCAGTCCAAGCGGTTTCTGGTGTATGTTCAGGTTCGCCCAAGATAGAACTATAAAAATTTCCTCCAATGTACCCAAGCCACCTGGCAAAGCGATAAAAGCATCAGCACGGTTAATCATTTCTACCAGTCGTTCAGACATACCTGGCACGATCAGTTCCTCTCCGTTTGATGATCCAATAAGATTTGCCTCTGCCAAGGGTTTTGGGATGATTCCCAAAACATGACTGCCTCCTTCCTGTACAGCCTTTGAAATGATCCCAATAAGTCCGAGATTGCCTCCGCCAATATAAGTGGCATATTCCTTGCTGCTAAGACTCGACCCATTCATTTGCTTGCCTCTACGTATTGTGGCTTAGTACCAATACTAGTACGCAAAACACAGATGTTTTCAACTCGTCTTCTTGAAGTGGCTTCCATTTTTTTATGTATTTCTTTTTCAATCAGGATGCCTTCAAAAGTGTAATGACGGGCTGAATTTATAGTACCTGAAAAAGGGTGAGTAATAATAGCACTAATATCTTCCAAAGGACGATTGTTAGCTAAACAACAAAAGAAATCGTGAAAGGTCAAAAAGTCTGGATCCTGTCTACGAAAATAAAGATAATTACAATAGAAAAGCGAATCAAAGCAATTATTAAGACAACGGGATTGTGTACGCAATACGCTACTCGTTTGGTATATAAATCCATTAGGAGCGTCTCAAGAATCCATTCATTATTCAGCCATCGCTAATGAATTAGCTTTCATTTTTGCCAAACACCATTCCTGCTGTCTAAAAATGCTCCGTTTGTGCTTTTCCCTACAAAAATATAACACACAAAATTAAAAAAAAAATTTCTAACAACATTTATACACAAAATATAAAAAAAATTCAACAAATTGCATGGGTTGCCTCCCTGCTAGAACTAAATTTTTCATCTTCAGCCAGACGTGACTGAAATTCATCTGTTAAGGAGGTTTCAATGTCGTTTTAGATGTCCGATCAAAAACAATCCTGTGAGCGTTGCTTTTGAAGGGTCTCTTCCAACGGTAATGTGGCAAAAAGAGTTTTGTCTCATTCAGTGCTCGTGCCACCTTTTTGCTCCTTGTTGTTCCAGTGGTTCCTGCAAAGAAAGAAAGAAAATCAGGAGGTCTCATATGGTGCTTGACTTGGAATGGAAGTTCCATTCTGTCAAGCTTCTGGGTGATATCTTTGATTTGTACTCCCCAAAACAGCGATGTTTCTCCTGAATGCTCTGGATCTTTATTAAGGTTAGACATTTGCTCCTCCATTTGCTCTGCTTCTTGCTCCACCTTTTCTTCACAGATGTATTGTAAAATTTTTGTATTCAGCTCTTCATCTGTCATCTGTGAAATACATGCTCCATAAGTATCCTTCAGAGGATGACAGATCAAATGAGACAATTAACAGAAAACCATAACATCATACCTCAAGAAGCATTTTTAGATGACACTGATGAAGCCTTCGAGTACCCAGAGATCCACAATGACACCTTAATAGAGGAGGAGGCTGAGCAGTATCAACAACCAGAGGTATCAGTTCAGGAGCCCGAACCGGCAAAGTCTCAATTTGACTTTTATTATTCAGATTCTGACGAGGATGAAGCTGATCTATTTGTACCACTGCACCAACAATGGAGGATCAAACTTTCAATCCTCAAAATGAAGATCTTGGAGCATGCTTTACTATGATGTTTGAAGAAGATCTATCTGAACCATCCATTCCAGTCGTATCAGAGGATGAAAAACCTAATGACAAAAACATCTTTACATCCTCAGGCAGATACTTATGGAGCATGTATTTCACAGATGACAGATGAAGAGCTGAATACAAAAATTTTACAATACATATGTGAAGAAAATGTGGAGCAAGAAGCAGAGCAAATGAGAGAAGCAAATGTATGACCTTAATAAAGATCCAGAGCATTCAGGAGAAACATCGCTGTTTTGGGGAGTACAAATCAAAGATATCACCCAGAAGCTTAAATGCTCTGGATCTTTAATATTGAATTTTCTTAAAACCTATTTTCGACAATTTTATTTACTTGTTTTTAAATTTAGAATCGTCACCATTTCAAATCAATCAATCAACCTGTTAGATACTAGTAATCATTTGACTCATATAAAATTAATAGATTAGATATTAAGTCCTCGTGGGATCGATATTTTTATACTACTTGAACGATACGTGCGCTTGCGTTATACGTGTGTGTTTACGCCGGTCAAGTTTTTGGCGCCGTTGCCGGGGACTTATTTATCTTTTACTATTAGTTTAGGGGTTAGATACGTTACTTGTATCTAATTTCTTTTTACTTATTGTTTTTGTTTTCTTGTGTTTCAGGTTCTCAGAAACTACATGAGACGAACCAGAAGCTTTGAACTTCGACCGCTTGACCCAGAAATTAAGAAAGAACCAAAGACAATTGAGAAGGGAAAGGCGAGAAGGCCAAGAAGCTTTAGTCAACATGGAACCTGAACCTTTGAACGTTGCACCACCAATTCCCATTCGAGATAGAACCATTCCGGTGGTTGACAGACTCATTTCTTGCACTGTACTTCCTCCATTACCAGCAAATGCGTGTGACATCAAAACATGCATTCAGATGATTCAGCAGTCAGTTCAATTCGGGGGGAATGCAACTGAAGATCCTAATTCCCACATCAGCAACTTCCTGGAAGTTTGCGGCACTTTTAACTACAACAGAGCATCAGAAGAAGCAATGAGACTGCGAGTTTTTCCATATTCCCTGAAGGACAAAGGTAAAGCTTGGCTACATTCACTACCAGTAGGTTCTATCACAACTTGGAACACTTTAGCCACCAAATTTCTTGCAAAGTACTTTCCACCAGCCAGAACCGGAAAATTGAGGAATGAAATCACATCCTTTGTACAACAAGATTCAGAATCCCTCTGCGAAGCTTGGGAAAGGTACAAAGATTTACTCCGGAAATGTCTTCACCATGGGATTCCAAAGTGGCTACAAGTTCAGACCTTCTACAATGGACTTTCTGGAATAATGAGAACCACAATCGATGCTGCTGCCGGATGAGCCTTGATGGCAAAAGGAGAAGATCAAGCCTGGGACCTAATCGAAGAAATGGCCAACAACAATTCCTTGTGGCCAACAGAAAGGAGCATGATCCAAAGAATTGCAGGAATTTATGAAAGTGGAGTCAATACAACAGTCAACGCCAAGCTAGATCAGATATGCAAATTTATGGAGACTCTTACCACTGGATCCACAAGTTCACCATATGGAGGAGCACCAGAGTCAAACCAACTTGAAGAAACGGTGAATTATGTCAATAATTTCAACAGACAATGGAACAATCCATATTCCAACACCTACAACCCAGGGTGGAGGAATCATCCCAATTTTTCATGGAGCAACAATTCAGGCCAACAGCAAAACTATCCACCACCTGAATTCCAACAACAGAACAAAAGCCAGGAGCAGGCAAATGAACCAGGAATAACAGAAGTGTTGACCCACTTGAAAAAGTTAGAAGCAAAACACGACTCTCAAGCAGCAAGATATGATGCTATGTTTCAATCCCAATTAGCATTAATTCAAAGTCAATATGCTTCTATTAAAGCACTGGAGAATCAAATGGGACAACTGGCAAATGCTCAGAGTTACAGACCGCCAGGTACCATTCCTAGCAACACTGAGCCAAATCCAAGAAACATGGGGAATGAGCAATGTCATGCCATCATGTTAAAAAGCGGTACTGAAATCAACAATGATGTTGGAGCCAAAACAGCTGCTGAGGAAGTTCCAAAAGAAACAAAGCAACAGATGGAGGAAAAAGAAGCAAAGGAAAAAGAACAGATCATTCCACCTCCACTTTTTCCTCAACGTCTTCAGAAGAACAAATTGGACAAGAAATTTTCTCGGTCCTGGAGATCTTCAAAAAGCTGCATATCAACATTCCATTTGCAGAAGCGTTGGAACAAATGCCCACCTATGCCAATTCATGAAAGATATTCTTTCACGAAAGTGGAGATTGGGAGATTACGAGACAATAGCATTAACAGAAGAATGCAGTGCCATCATTCAGAGGAAACTTCCCCCGAAGTTGAAAGATCCTGGCAGTTTCACTGTTCCTTGCGTCATAGGAGAACATAACTTTGGTAAGGCTTTGTGTGATTTAGGTGCGAGTGTTAACTTGATGCATTTCTCTATTTTCAGGAAATTACAGATTGGAGAAACAATGCCAACTTCAGTCTCACTGCAACTTGCTGATAGAACGCTCGTATTTCCAAGAGGCGTAGTGAGGATGTGCTGGTCAAGGTTGACAAATTCATTTTCCCAGCAGATTTATTGTCCTTGATATGGAAGAAGACGCAGACGTGCCAATCATCTTGGGAGACCATTCTTGGCTATAGGTCGAACCATTATTGATGTACAAAAATGAGAATTAACCATGAGGGTACAGGACCAAGAAGTAACATTCAATGTTTTCAAGGCCATGAATTTCCCAGATGATGAAAAGAAGGAGGAATGTTTCAGACTTGATGTGATACACAGTACCATTCAGAACTCTGATGAAAGACAAAGTTCTACTGACAAACTTAAAACATGTCAATTGCCTGTGGAGCCTAAAGATAAATCGTCTTTTGTACTGAAGGAGCCAATTCTTGTACTACAAGCAACAGAAGAGAAAAAGTTCCACCAGCTCAACGAATTGGAGGAATTTCACAATCAGCCTTTTGAAGATGCCAAATTGTACAAAGAAAAGGGCAAGAAAAGACATGATGAGAAGTTAGTGCGCATACAACTGGAACCAGGGCAGAAGGTACTGTTAAACAAATCAAGGGTGAAATTCTTCCCATGGAAGCCAAAATCACGGTGGTCAGGTCCATTTGTGATCACCAAAGTTTTACCAAATAGAGCCGTTGAGATACATGATCCTGACGCTAACAAAACTTTCAAGGTTAAAAACAAGCGTGTCAAGCACTACTGGGGAGAATCATTTGAGCGACAAAAAGAAAGTGTTACACTTTCAGATCCAGCTTAACGTTCGAGAAGTCAAGTCTGGCTGACGATTTAAACTTAGCGCTAGCAGGGAGGCAAATGGGTGTTTGTTACAAATGTATATATTGTGATTTGGTGTGATTTAATTTTGTGTGTTTAGTTTTTTGCAGGTTAAGACATTTCAAGATGGAAGAAGCTCTCGCAAATCTTCACAAGCAATTTCCTTCTCTCTCTCAAAAATCTCTAATGAAAGTTTACAAAGCTCCCTTGGAACGGATGAGGTTCTGATGATCCATGGTGTTCCCAATGACATTTGTTGGGTAATTGAAGCACGAGTCCGATTGGCAGGTGAGTCTTCAGACTCTTTTATTTCACATCTGCCTGTTTTGGAGAAGAAGCCTATGCAAAGAAACGAAGAGCTAAGCAAATGGGTGTTTGTTACAAATGTGCACGTTGGAATTGCAATACTCGTGTCGTTATTTAGGAATTGTGTCTAATAATCGCGAAGAAAAAATTAAATTCATTAGGGATGGCTTGAGTAAGGAGTCTTTAGATGATATATCTTCGACTCTTTAGACGCATCCCAATGGATATGTTCACATAGCCTTTCGCAGATTACATACACAATTTCAAAAAGAAAGACAACAGTTAAGTCTTGGGAATCTGACTCAAAAAGACCCTGTTTGCCAATTTATAAGAAAATTGGATGGGAAACTTGTCCTTGACGCATAGACGTTAATCAAGCTCTAATTCTTGTACATATTATATCTCTTGTCTTTTCCTAATAATTTTGATTTGTTTTTTTGTTGTTTCTTTTATTTCTCCGACAGGATCCAGACCTTTTTGACCATATCACGATCTATTTTACTATTTTGTTACTAATCGTCCTTGGAAGATACTTGTGCTATTTTTACTCACCCTTTCAGGTACTATAAATTCAGCTCGTCAATGCACTTTTGAAGGCATCCTGATTTGAGAAAGAAATACATAAAAACATGGAAGCCACTTCAAGAAGACGAGTTGAAAATTTGTGTGTTTTGCGGTAGTAGTAGTGTGGTACTAAACCACAATACATAGAAGCAGCACAGGAATTGGGCCGAGTCTTAGCTGCAAGGAATATGCACTTAATATATGGCGGAGGCAATCTTGGACTTATGGGGATCGTTTCAAAGGCTGTACATGAAGGAGGCAGTCATGTTTTGGGAATCATCCCAAAACCCTTGGCAGAGGCAAATCTTATTGGATCATCAAACGGAGAGGAACTGATCGTGCCAGGTATGTCTGAATGACTGGTAGAAATGATTAACCGTGCTGATGCTTTTATCCCTTTGCCAGGTGGCTTGGGCACATTGGAGGAAATTTTTATTGTATTATCTTGGGCGAACCTGAACATACACCAGAAACCAATTGGGTTATTTAACGTTGATGGATTTTATGATTTTCTTTGTTTGTTTCTTGATGATGCTCGGAGAAATGGGTTCGTGTCAAAACCTGTGAAAGAACTTCTCTTTACTGCCAGAACTGCTCCGGATCTAATAGACCAACTCATAGCCTATGAACCACAAGTTGACCCTATCCTTTCAAAGATAAATTGGTCCGAGGACGATCGTGGTAAGAGACGTAGGATTAATCTGGATCTTAACCTTTAATTTCCTGTAGATTTTAAGCTAACCAGGTACGACCTTCTTAACTCTCCTTTTACTGTTTAAGACATTGGGGACAATGTCTCATTTAGGTTTGGGGGAGGAAATTAGTTGATTAGTACCTTGTTTTAGTTTGTGTGTTATTTTTATTTTTAGTCCAAATTTTTTCGAAAAATACAAAAAAAAATTGAAAAATTTTCAAAAAATTTTCAAAAATATTTTGCGTTTTGTATTTTTATTTTGACTAAAAGGGTGAAATTGGTAAAAGGTAGCTGAGTAAGGAGTTTCCACTCCTGAGACGTATCTCAAGCCTATTTTCGAAACAAGTTAATTTTTGTTTATTTCCTTTTGAATTATTTAATTTGTGAATTCTCATTAAAACGGACTAAAATGGATCTTCATATGCTCAGTTGACAGGTATTATCAACATATATAGTAACATACGGACATGAGTTAAAATCGAAAAGTTTGTAATATTCAGTGCTCTAGTTTAATTGGAGGGGAAGCATCTCAAAAAGCAGAGTGGAGTAAAAAAAAAAAAAAAAAAAACGTCTGAGATCCGAGTTATTAAGTCTGTAAGGGTGTTTTAACACATAGTGCCCTAAAACCAACTGGTTTGGGAGTCACTGGCCCAAAGCTCGTTACATGGATCGAAGATGTTGCAAAAAATATATATATCTGAAGTCTGAGTAATTAAGTCCGTAGGGGTGTCTTAACACCTGGTGCCCTAAAGCCAACTGGTTTGGGAGTCACCGACCCAACACTCGCTACATAGATGGAAGATTGTATATAAATAAAAAATAGTGAAAAATCAAAGAAAAAATCAGAAAAATGAGAAAAATTATTCCATTGCTTCAAAAAGGTGTGATGAAATCTGATAGAACTTTATGACAAAAATATTACTCTCTTATCAACTGCACTTATGACTGTTGTGGGCAAAATGAGTTGATTAATATTTTGTTGGCTGTGTATATGGAGAATGATAAATATAATCGGAGAGAATTTACTTTGGTAATTAGAATGAAACAAAACAACTAGTAACTTGGAGTAGAAGTTTCACCTGATTAGTCACTAACATCTTTATTCTCTTTTCGCTTGTCTTTTTGCTTTTGTGTGCATTAGTTTTATTACTTTTTTTTTTACTTTTGTAAAATGTTTGTAGGTATCATTGCTGTAAACCCTCACGAGACTACAACTCGTCCACTAGGGACACCTAGGGGTTTAAAGGCTTGTTGCATACGCTAAATGCAATCTTGATCCCTACGAAAGTGGCTTAGTTAATTTTATTTTCATGTTATTTTATTTTATGTTTTGCTCGAGGACTAGCAAAATGTTAGGTTTGGGGGTGTGATGAGTGGTATTTATATAACTTATTCCCACTCATTTGACCTAATATTTTGTATAGTTTCTTGAGTTTTGTGAACGTTTTGATATGTTTTGTGTTATTTTGTAGATAAATAAAGTTTGGAAAGCATTGGAGGCAATTTGGGCCAAAAACGGACAAAAATGCGTCAACAGGGATATTTTGGTCTTTAGCGCGTCGCGACGCCAAGCCTTCGTGTCGCGACGTCTAAAATGCGCTGAACAGGCTAACGTGCGCCGAGTCCACAAATCTGAATCTGAGAAAAGTTTGACTTTGCTAAAATGCGCCGTGACACGTGTCACCATCACATCCGATCTGCTAACATGCGCCGTGCCACGTGTCAGCATCCTACGGTGCCGACAGTCATCATCGCCACGTGTGCCACGTGTCATCCTACGTGTCTCCATGTCATCAGCCACGTCAGCAAGTCAACAAGTCAAAATTGCCACATGTCGTGCCACATCATCATCAGCCAATCAGTAAGTGACACGTGTCGCAATTCTACGGTGCCGACAGTCTCTTTCCCACGTGTCGCCACATCGTCACCACGTCACCGCCACGTCATCGCCACGTCAGCATCAATAATTGAGTATCTAATCCTTATCTGACACGTGGCGGATAAGAATCTCAGCGCCCAATCAGAAGCCGCCACGTGTCACAATAATTGAAGCCCAACCACCGCGCCACGTGTCACCTTATCAGCTTATCCAAAATCTTCAAACCAGCGAACCAGAGCGTGCCACGTCGACAAAATCTGGCGTAGCGACGCTGAGGTCCCTGCCGTCGCGACTCTGGAAGCCTACCGAGGCCTATAAATTTAGCTCGAGATTTCAGAATTCAGTGCACCACTCTCTCTCTTATAATCTTTCTAAAGAGAGAGTTTCTCTCTCTACTTTCTTTTAATTTTTAGTTTTTTAGTTTTTTAAAAGTAAAAGACATAAAGTAAAAATACTAAAAAGTAAAAGACATAAAGTAAAACTGAAAAGTAAAATAAAATAAAATGCTAAGGTAAAAGGAATTACTTTTACTACTACTAATTTAGATATCTCCCATAAAATAATATATAAACTTATGATTCTTTTTCCAACCAGTCATATAGGCGGTAACCTGATTAAGTCAAATTAAGTCCAACCAGCCATAAAGGCGGAACCAAAATTAAATTACCAACCGACCAATCTGGCGGTATCCTTTATTAGTCAGGTTTAAACCAGATTAAAATGAATTACCAACCGACCAATCTGGCGGTATCCTTTTTAAGTCAATATTTTAAATAGTGAATATATTATTTTTAAGGGAGATTAATCTAAATAGTAACAGTAAAAGAATTACCTTTCACCTTACCTGGGGAAGTTACCTTCTCATGGTAAATAGTAAAAAAACTGTAAAAAGTAAAAAGTAAAAATTAAATTAATTACTTATTACAAAACGTAATTAAAATTATTTACAAAACTTAAAATTAAAAACTAAAAAAACTAAAAACTAAAAGAATCTAGAGAGAGAAACTCTCTCTTTAGAAAGAATATCAGAGAGAGAGTGGTTGCCCTGAATTCTGAAATCTCGAGCTCAATTTATAGGCCTCGGTAGGATCCAGCATCGCGACGCTAGGTCCTCAGCGTCGCTACCCCAGATTTGTCGACGTGGCACGCTCTGGTTCGCCGGTTTGAAGATTCTGGATAAGCTAATAAGGTGACACGTGGCAGAGTGGTTGGGCTTCAATTATTGTGACACGTGGCGGCTTCTGATTGGTCGCTGAGATTCTTATCCGCCACGTGTCAGATAGGATTAGATACTCAATTATTGATGCTGACGTGGCGATGATGTGGCAGTGACATGGCGACGACGTGACGACACGTGGGAAAGAGACTGTCGGCACCATAGAATTGCGACACGTGTCACTTCCTGATTGGCTGATGATGATGTGGCACGACACGTGGCAATTTTGACTTGTTGACTTGCTGACGTGGCTGATGACATGGAGACACGTAGGCTGACACGTGGCACACGTGGCTATGATGACTGTCGGCACCGTAGGATGCTGACACGTGTCACGGCGCATGTTAGCAGATCGGCTGTGATGGTGACACGTGGCACGGTGCATTTTAGCAAAGTCAAACTTTTCTCATATTCTGATTTGTGGACCCGGCGCACGTTAGCACTGTTCGGCGCATTTTAGACGTCGCGACGCGGAAGGCTTGGCGTCGCGACGCTATTAAGACCAAAATATCCCTGTTGACTCATTTTTGTCCGTTTTTGCCCCAAATTGCCTCCAATGCTTTCCAAACTTTATTTATCTACAAAATAACACAAAACATATCAAAACGTTCACAAAACTCAAGAAACTATACAAAATATTATGTCAAATGAGTGGGAATAAGTGATATAAATACCACTCATCAGTAGAGGACTGATGAGCGGAAAATATATCAATATTACCGCCCCTTTTACTTAATATTTTGTTTAGTATCTCGGGTTTGATGAACGTTTTGATATGTTTTATTTTTATTTTGCAGATAAAATAATATCGGGACTCAATGAAATCATTTAGGACGAAATGTGGATCAAATAAGGGCAATTATTGGACTTGATATATTAATTTTGGAGATTGGAAACTTGAAAGGGCGTTTTGACGAAGTGCAGTTTTGGAAATTCCAGTTTTGCGCATCTGTGTATTTTGGGCATAACTTCTTACTCAGATATCGGATTGGGCTGATTCAAGTTCCAGATTACAGAAGACTCCAAGATCTACAACTTTGAAAGAGAAAAATTTTCAAATTCGGATGATTTCATGACCGAAATTGATGAACCATCCAGAAGTGTGTGGAGTGTAATTATAAAAGTCATTATCAATCATTTTCAAAGCAAAATATTAATTAATAAATAATTAATAAAAATTATCAAATCACCACCAAACAAGATAAGAAATTAGTGGAGCAATAATGGATTTGGTGGAGCAATTAGATAAGCAATTAGTGGAGCAATTAATAATTTATTTGGTGGATGATTTGATGGTGGCAAAATTTTGCCTATAAATACCAAGCCATTTCATTTGTAAAATTCATACTTTCTTCTAAGGAATTCCTTAAGAATACTAAGAAGATTGTATCTTGTTTGTTTATTTATAGCTTTTAGTAATTAATTTCCGCTTTCGCACTTTCTTTTCTTTACTTTCAGTTTTTACTTTCCGCAATTTACTTTATGCACAACGTACTTTTCTTTCTTTAATTTTCAGCAATTTACTTTTCAGCAATTTCTTTCAGCAATTTACTTTCAGCATTTACTTTTCAGCAATTTACTTTTCAGCTTTTACTTTATGTCTTTTACTTTTCAGCATTTTTATTTTATGTCTTTTATTTTAAGTTTTTACTAGCCCTAGTAGTATGTGTTAGTTATCTGGGGTTGTGATGAATTCTAATATCACCGATTTATAAGGGGTTATTTATAGTTGGGTAATTTAAAGGTTTACTTATTAAGTCTTAAGCTTAATGCTTCTTGTTGTCTGATCACCAATAAGATTGATGTGGTAAATCTAAAATGAACTAGACATAGGGATTTTAGGTTTCAGCCTTAGACTTAATAGCCCACGATCTTCCTTGAGGATAGATAACCCTTTAATAGATTTCCTTACAGGATAGGAATATACCTGTCGGGCGGGGGTAGCCATAATTGGAACTTAAACTTAATGAATCCAGATAATTTGATTGACATTGACATATGATTCAATTAGGTTAAACTGGGTATTTGCGTCTGACCATCGACAGAGGCTTTTGCATAATTAGTGTTCCAGGTTAGTAAACTGATTTATTACACAAACATAAAATAACCACTTCATCTTTTAAATGATATTAGAATGATTCACGACCCTAGATCTTTGTGTCTTTTGTTATTTTCCTTAGTATTTTCTTTTGTCTTTTTATTTATTTATTTTGTAAAACCACATTCAACCAATCAAACATCATTCTCTTCTCCATTTAATTAGATATTGTAAATAAATAGATTCAACAATTAATAACAACAGTAGGAATTAAGTCCTCGTGGGATCGATATTTTTATACTACTTGAACGATACGTGCGCTTGCGTTATACGTGTGTGTTTACGCCGGTCAAGGACTAGGGGGATGGCGATACGTAACGCCCTTAGATCCTAGTTTCAGTGCCAGGATGATGGCATAGTTTCGTTTACCTAGAGTCTAGTTCAGAGCTTGGGTGGTAGCATAGATCCGCACCCCCAGTTCTAGTTTGTGGCTTGGGGGACGACGATACGTAACGCCCCAAGACCACCAGTTACAAAGACGCCCAGTTGAGTCGTTTTCCTGGGCGTAGAGTAGTACTAGTTTCAAACACGTCCAGTTGAGTCATTTTCCTGGGTGTAGACCACCAGTTACAGAGACCCGATTGAGTTATTCCTGGACACGTCCAGTTGAGTCGTTTTCCTGGGCGTAGAGCACTAGAGACATCTTTTTCAGAAGTATTCAGAAAAATATTTTCAGATAAAAGAATAGTGTGGTTTTCAAGTAAGTTTTCAGAAGCAGAGTTTTTCACATAAAAGATGTTTTGGAACTTATGTTTTGAAACTAAAAGTTTTCATATTAGTTTTCAGTTTTTGTCCACTCACTTAGATCGTATAGCGATCTAACCCCTACCCCAGTCTTTGTATCTTGCAGGTTTCCTAGAGGACAAGCTTCGGAGGACGGATACTGATGCTGTGACTGGTGATGAAGTCCACCAGCACATAGTCAGATAGCATGAGAGTTCAGTCAGAGTCAAAGTAAAGTTGCATGTATACATTAGTGTTGTATAAGTCATTATAAGTGTCTGATAATGTTTTGTAAAGAAGAGAACATTTGAGTATTCAGTTTTGAGAATTAAAAGCATTTTATATTATTGAGTTGGGCTATGGTCCCAGAGCATGATCTTGCATTTAGACAGTTTAGGATATAGTCGGGAAGTCAAAGGCTTATGGGGTTAGTACTGCTATCCCCTGCCGGTAACATCTCCCAGATAGGGGATGTTACAAATATGGTATCAGAGCATGGTCTAGGGATTCAGTGACTGCAATGGGTAGAGTGTTCGAGGTTTTGTATACATAGTATGTCCGGGATACTAGTATGCATGACACTACCTCTCCAATATCTGATCCTCGAGTACGTCCTCAAGATCCACATACAGGTTAGTAAGTATCCCCAAGCCATTTGAATCCTTTTCCTCACTCTCGTTAAGGATCATTCCGTAAACATCCTAGATTACTTCCCGAAGTCCAGTACCAGCTAGGAAACCAGATAGTAAGGTTCTAAAGAAAGCCATTCAAGAAAGTAAAAGAGAAAGAGAAAGCTAGAAGAGAAGTAAGGGAAGTGTAAAAGTGAGGAAGTAGTCAGAAGTAAGAAAATATAGAGATATAGGATTAGATCAGTAAGAAAGTATAGGAACCTATAGTAGCCAAGAGAAAAGAGAAAGCTTCAGCAAGTATTAAATATGTCTAGTAGAAGTAAGACTCATTTCCTCCTTAGGAAATTCTTTCAAATGAATCCCATACCCTTCGAGATCTTCCTATAGCTAGTGAATTCCCTGAGTAACGAAGAATAACTAGATAGATAACAGAAATAAGAAACTCAAATTAGCCCAGAAAGCCCCAACGGACTTAGATGTCAAAAGGATTTAGAGAACTCCAGATACCCAAAGCCCGATCCAGATCCCCAAGCAAGAAATAGAAACGATTAGTTACTTTACCCTCAACAATCTGATAGAGACAAGACTTGAAACTATCTAGTCGTCAAACCCCCAAGGCACCAGATAAGGAAAGTTGCCCTGATAGAGTCTACCTCATACCTACCTTACATGAGAAATAGACCCTACCAGGGCACAGAGCATCAGAATAAGGATATCGAAGCCCGTCGAGGCATAAAATATTTACCCTAGTCCCTACCAGCATAGGCATAAACAACTATAAGAAAACTGACGAGAACTATAAGAAAACTAACGAGAGTTCACGTATGATCTCAGAAGATTAATTACCCGGAAAAATATTAAAGAAGATTTGAGGATATTAGGAAGAAACCCCAGTGTAGCCCAGAGAATAAGACAAGTCAGTATAAGGTTTGCAGTGCTAGAAAAGTCCACAGGATATACCAATACGGTAGAACTTAAGGATCAGCCCATCAGCCAGTAGAAAACTATGGAGATATAAAAGTACAGACCCGTGAGATTGAGAATATTTAGAAGTGATAAATTTATTAGTATGGATCATAGAACAAAGTGCCACAGTAGCGATTTGTGGCAAGAGCAAAGAGCAGAGATTTAGGAAATAGCCATGAGGGCGAACCACCACTAGCCACAGTAACATGGTGCAGAGCCAAGGAATAGAATATAGAGATAGTAAGAAGGAAACAAAAGTGACAAGAAGATTCAGTATGAATAATGGAATAAGAAGAGAAGTTTGGAGACAGTAAGATAAGTGAATACTTCAAAGTAATTAGTAAAGAGTAATGAATCTTAAGACATTAAGTAGATTATTAGGTCCTCGCGGAACCAATGACGACCCTCCCTTCCAGAAAACCTCAATTCTAAGAAACGTGCAAATACCTAATCAAAATGTTATCAAACTTAAGTGTAAATAGAAGTGTGTATTTGAAGATCCTTATGGAAGGAATATGCTCAACTTGGAACCTAGTAAGATGAGGAATAGTAAAGAAGAGCAATTGATAGGTTAGGTAAAATTCGAGACAGCTAGACAGCCAATCAATGATTTTAAAAAGACATAGATAAGTAGCATAAGCCAGAATTGTTGAAGTCACAATGAGTTGAGCTAGCCTAGAGGCTATTATTAAGTTAAGGAGCCTTTAAAAAGGTAAAGACTTAAAAATATCAAGAAATTCGGGGGATCAATTAAAGTGAAAAAAAAAACTTATCAAGGGACCCACGGTAATGAGAATGAGGAATTAGATAAAGAATGGTATTCGAACCCAAGGTTTAGTAAGCAATTAAAGATAAGAGAGTTTCCAGGGAAATAAGGATATAAGAAAATTCAAGGAACTAAGATGAGAAGGGAAAGGCTCGGTAAAAAGGCAATAACTGAATTGGAGATTTAGTACAAGATGTCCTAGACAATTGAGGCTGAAAGAGATTTTTCAGAAGAATATAGAAGTAAGAAGTTCAAGAAACTGAGAAAAGAAAGAAACTTACGCAGCATGGTAAGCTTATTAAGGAGAAATAACAACAGAGTGTAGAAATACTCAGAGAAAGAAAGTAAAAACTTTGGAAGCCTAAACATCAAAGATAAGATAGGAAAAAGTACAAAGCCAGTATGAGACAGCCCCAAGTTTAAGAATCAGAAAAGTTGTAAGACGGAATGGTATAAAGATAAGAAGTAATCAAGTGATGGTTGAGAAACAAATGAACCAGTATTAGGCACGGTAATGGGTAAAGAAAGGAAAGGATATCCTTCGGATAAGGAACCAGAGGCATAGACCACGGGTATGGGGTGGTTTGGTAGATGTGTAGCATAGTACAAAATCTAGGAAATAAGCTACTGTAGAGTTGCAACTAGTATATGGAGTGAAACCTTAGGGTATGACGCGTGTATGTATATTTGAGTGATGACCCTTGACAACACTAGACTTTGGAGAACAAATCAGTGAGGAACACTGCAACTAGACTTGCAGTAGCAGTAAAAATAAGGGAATGAAGAAAAGAATGGATTATAGTTGGCATTGTATCGCCAACGTCCCCGTCTACAGCAAGAGTGCAGTTTGAGTAGAAATGTGCATACAGTTCAGCCCCATCGAAACTCCCAAAGACAACTTTCTTAGTACAATTCATTAAAGTGGACAATAATAAATGAGAAGGTATATAAAGAGTGTAGACATTGCATTTTTGCATAAGGCTTGATGATGAGCCTCGTATGGAGGCACTACCCTTTAAGTTGCAGAAGTCGCGGGAAATGAACGTCGGAAGGGAAAATTCAAAAAATCAATACCTTGTCAGATTTCATTCGTTTGCTTGGCCTCGGGTTCACTCGAGTAATCTCTGTTTTAGCTATTAGACTCAACCCAAAAACCCCCGCAACCCACACCAAGCCCACACACCACCAACCCACACGCCCAAGCCCACCAAAGAACCAAGCTCCACACGCCCAAGCCCACAAAATCCCATCCAAAAATAATTAAAACACTAAACACATGTTAAAATCCAAACAAATCACATGCCTAAATTAAATAAATCAAATCGAATCACATGCCTAAATTAAATAAATCAAATCAAATCCCGTGAATCCCTTTTCTAAACTAAAACAAATCACCTTCCTAAATTGAATAGATCTTTTCCTTATAACAAACTAATTGAAGATACCCCTCATAATTGCATGATTTCTTTCCTACCCAAATAAGGACAACCCTAACCCTTTCTTATAAAAAGGAGCACAAACCAAACCCTTAGACCTCTAGAGCTCATTCACGGTCAGCACACAAGAAAACAACAAAAACACAAAAGAAACCCTAATCAGCCTCACGCCCTTCTCCCCTCCACTCATGAACCCACAAACCATTACCCCACTAACCTGCATGGGCCACCAAACAAGAAGTTAACTATTCAGCCCTCCACTCACCAACGTGAACCACACTATCAAGAACAATAACCCTAATCAGCCTCATGCCCTTCACGCAACACCTCACCAGCCCACTCACCCAGAAGCCATTCACGTAACACCTCACTAGCCAACCTCACCGTACAACTCACACAAACCTGGACTCCACTCACACAAATATTCAACTCACACAAACCTGGACGCCACTCATACACACCGACACACACATTCAACACACACGGAAGCACATCTTCACGCCACAAACAGCTATCGGCAAGCTAACACACAAGCAGCACTCGGTCCTCTTTTTTTTTTCTTACACCCACTTACGGCCTCCCTCTCTCTCCTTCTCTCCATCAACCAACATGAAATCAGACTCCTAAAACCCTTGAACCGTGAGCAACAAACCCTAAACAAAATACCAGCCTTCAACCGACACACTAAACACACCCAAATACAGCAAAATAGCAGCCCCAAACAGTCCCAAATTCACCTCAAATAGCAGCCCCAAAATAGTCCCCAAATCGCAAAAACAATCACCCAAAACAGCCTCAAATTACCGCAAACAGTAACCAAAAACAACGACCAAAAACAGAGAAAACAGCAGCCCAAAACAGCGAGGCAACGAAGGAAAACATTGAATCAGTGAACTGGAGGAGTTGCGGAGCATTAACCCTTCCGAATTCCGTGTAACGCACTTCCAAGAGGCAACTTAAAAGGTAAGACCTGAGGGCACCCTTTTGTTTATTCTCGTCCATCTTTTTAATTATTTATTAGTATTTCTTCGCTTGCGTATTGTTGGTTCATGTATGTTATTGTTGTTGGATGAATGATTTTGTGCTATCTCTCGTGGTATATCGGATGGAAACCCAGATATAAATTCCGTAGCCGAATCCGAATGGACAGTAGTGCGGTCTGAACTTGGGATACAACTCCACGTACCGCTTGAGAAATGCACATATTTCGTTTCATCTAATCTTGTGTTTATCCATTGTTTATTAGAAATAGCACGTTATTTCCATGCATGATTTAGTTATCCCTTTCGCATTAGGCACTTAATGATATCTCTTCCATGTTCGTGGTTAGACAATTATTTATTTATATTTCCATGATTTATCAATTTAATGTGTTCATGAAATTGTGTGCTTGCCGTTATTTCGACTTACTTTTATGCATGCGAACTTAGATATAGGTTGTATGTGAACTTAGATATAGGTTGTATCCAAACTTAGATGTAGGTTATTCTTGCGTATGTATGTTGCGTAGACTTGGTTATATTATCGCTTAAATCCGTTGCTTACAAGAGGCATAAGTAAGGGACCATTCCGAACCCAACGGTTTGAGGTATTCCCTCACGAGGGGTGAGTGCGGCCTTAAATCATTTCCCAGTTCACACTGGGTGGCGACTCCATTTATTTCTCCGATTTAGTTCCCCGCGGGCTACTCCGTACTCCCGACTGGGCCGCGAGCCTGGAACAGCGTCGTCGATTTCTGTGTCCTACAGTCTGGTGACTCCACTGGGGATAGAGAATCGACCCCGAAATAATGTCTTGTAATGTTTGCGATTTTTTGTTTAGTTAACCGTGTCTACAAGTGGGTTGGGACCAAAGGTTTAACCAAAGGCATTATTAGAGTTAGTTAATGATTTGGTGTCTTCCTTCACTCACTGCCTTTTTATAGCCAAAAGGAAAAACTGTGAAGACACCAAGATAATCATTTACTCAAAGCTTACCTTGATGGACTAATTTGGAGGATCTATTGTTTATTCATGTCACCAAGGCGATAAGAGCCTAAGAGGTAATGGTATTTAAGAGAGTTCGCTCCACCCTCCCTCTGGGGAATCTTCAATAGAGAAATTCATTTGACAGTCCTTCATGTACCGAGAAGTTGTTTCACTCGAAGCAGTGGATCGTTATATGGTATCATTGCTCGTTGGCACGTACCTTAGGGTATAAAAAGGTGCGTTCACTTGGTCAGTCGAACCCTTGAGTGGGGAGACCTAGTTGTGCGCAATCCTTCACCGGCAGGAGCCTTTGTCTATACTCATATAAACCCGTATGTGAACCATAGTTGTATGACCTATAGAAGCCACCGTTTCATGCTTGTGTTTGGGACCATCATTATTTGGATTCAGTTGGACTTCTTGTTATGAGATGTGGACTTGTTGGGCCATTTAAACTGGGACGAGTTTGTGTCTTATGACAATTGGGCCAAAAGCTTCTAAAATACCGATGGACCACTTTGTGTTTGGGCCCATATCATTTGAAGTTGTTTAGCCACGTTATCGCAAAAGTGTAAACCTGTTGGGCCTTTCCCAGTTCACAATGGGTGGCGACTCCATTTATTTCTCTGGTTTAGTCCCCCGCGGCTACTCCGTACTCCCGACCGGGCCGCGAGCCTGGAACAGCGTCGCCAATTTCTGTGTCCTACAGTTTGGCGACTCCACTAGGGACTTCATGTATGGTTGAAAATAAAAGAAAAGTCTCTAAAGAAAAGAATTAAACCACCTATAACCGATAAGCGTGAAGCTACCCATGGGGGAGTATTAGGACCACCATGAGGAGAAATGCTAACTTAAAGGGTAGGTGTGTTGAAAAAAAAGGTTCAAAACGAAAAGAAAAAAAGAGAGACAAAAGAGAAAGAAAACCATACCACATTGAGCACAGAAAAGCAAATGCAGGCATAATTGAGACATCTAGGTTGGTTTGACCCATCGATCCTATTTTTTGACAAAATCATTGAGTTGGCTTACCTGGGATGAATCTGCAAAGGAACCTTTGCACACACACACTGGGAGTCTGGCTTAGATCATTTATTCAAAGACTTGGATTTGAGTTGCATTGAATGTTTTGAAGTTTCTCTGGTTTCAATACTGGGCATTCTTTGAGGGCAATAATATGTGCAACTATTGGGACTATTTCGTAGCATGTTGACCGGCGTAAACACACACGTATAACGCAAGCGCACATATCGTTCAAGTAGTATAAAAATATCGATCCCACGAGGACTTAATTCCTACTGTTGTTATTAATTGTTGATACTATTTATTTACAGATATCTAATTATAGGGAGAAGGGAATTGATTGCTTGAAATGATTTGGTTTGTAGAGTTGCTAATAAATAAATAAATAAAAGACAAAAGAAAATACTAAGGAAAATAAAAAGACTTAAAGATCTAGGGTTGTGAATCTTTCTAATATCAATTAAAAGATGAAGTAGTTTAAATCATAGTTGGGTAATTATTGAATTATTAATCTGGAACACTAAATTATGTAAAAGCCTCTTCCGAATGATCATTTACAAATACCTAGTATAATCCAATTGAACCATATGTCTATGTCAATTAAATTACCTAGATTCATTAAGATTGAGTTCCAATTAAGACTACCCCCGCCCGACAGGTATATTTGATGAGTGATAAATGTATCACTATTTCCCACTCATTTAACTTGATATTTTGTATAGTTTCTTGAGTTTTGTGAATATTTTGATGTGTTTTGTGTTATTTTGCAGATAAATAAAGATTCAGGACATTTTAGAGGTGATTTGGAGCAAAACTGTGAAATTTGGCAAAAAGGGTATTTTGGTCATTTTGGACGTCCCGACACAAATTTTGGTAATTTTGGGCATCCCGACACCAAAATAAAGTTTCAAGATATTCTGGAGGTGATTTGGAGCAAAATTGTGAAATTTGGCAAAAAGGGTATTTTGGTAATTTTGGGCGTCCCGACACCGAGGGTATTTTGGTAATTGCACCACCATGCCACATGTCGAAGATTCAACGAGCCGTCATTTTTAGCACACCATGACACGTGTCGAAAATACAGCGATCCAAAAAAAATAATAATAAAATAATAAAATAATAAAGTAATAAAAATCAGAAAAATAATAATAAAAAATTAGATTTTTTTGCCTATAAATAGATTTCGAATTTTTAGTTTCAAATGTACCTCTTCCTCTGAAATCCTTATAAATAAATTGAGAGTTCTTCATATTTTCTTCTTTTATTCAGTTTTATTTACGC
>SKCR01031742.1:0-176184 GCA_019454045.1 Zanthoxylum bungeanum | reverse complement strand
AAAATATGTAACAATTGTTTATAAAGAACAATTGACTATCCAATAGTCGCAAGTTATATTCAAATATCAAAACAATCGTTAACCAATATTTCAAATAACTAGACAGGAGATCTGGTATCCAATACCTATAGTTGTAGTATTGTGAAAATCGATATTTTCTATACACAAATATACGCATCTCCTTTCTTTAGCTTTACTATTTGCATTCAATTATTCACAACAATTGTAAATAACTGATTAGCAAATTGTGTCAGACACATTACCTTAAAGGTAATTAAAGCTTAGAAACGTCATTACTAGATAAACAAATACCTAATAGGGCTTTCTAAATGCCAGTCAAGAATCTCGAGACATGAACTAATTCAAGTCAATTCTTACTACATAAGAAACTATTGTCTCTAAAGTATTATATCCTAAAGGGGATATCTATCTAGAGTATCTATTATGACTTAGAAACTAAGTCATTAACCATCTTTATTATTAAAAAAAAACGGAACAACAGTTCCGGATGGTTTAGACTAATCTATAATATCCTAGTCTATTAGTATCTAGAACCTATTCTAGAATAACTGCAACCACGAGTCAAGTCAGATAACATATCAAAATATGTTGCAGTAAGTAAATAAAAGTTTAATTCTATATAAACAATAGAATAAGGAAACAAACAAGCGACAATTTCCATAACAACATACACTGGCCTAAGTTATGGAATATTTTAAACTTAGCAGTGCCTCCCACTATTTTACGTAATCCGTAATCCCCAACGGAAAGACGAGAATTCAATAATTAAATCGAATTCCATAGTGGAAAGAGGACCCCATGAATATATTTCGACTCACATCAGAGGCACGGTCTCGCCTACGTATATTCACAGGTAGACAACTAATTGTCAATCACTCACCAGTGACTCCGAGGTTCCGGTCCTGGTCGTTTCTCGTTGTCGCTGCGAAGGTAGGCCCACAAGGAGACGTACCAAGGTTAAAACTTGTCAATGATAAACTCAAGTTACTTGCGTAACCCTGACAGCTAGGGCACGTTCAGGATTCCGCTTTCGCTTGAATTTATCTAGTATCTAATATACATTCGGCATATAAATAAATTTCTATCAGCTACACCCTCATAGCAGAGGCACGGTCTCGGATGTAGTCAACGAAAAGATATTTATAAACCGTATTGACAAGACGGACCAAGAAACAAGTATTCCAAATACTAGTTACTATTAAAACCTTATTAAGCGGGGATATTCCATTAAGTGTCATACAACCTAAATCTAATCAAATTAGATTATAACAAGCATGTATAAAGTCAAGAAAACATGATTAAACATTGAATAAAACAAGCTAATCATTATGGAGGCCTAGAATCAGACTCGCTCTGATACCATTTTGAAAGGTTTTTTTTAGGGGGTGAATCCGGTAACGCAGCGGAAAGGGTGGAAAATCGTATTTTTTCCGATTTCAAAAACTTTTTCTTGGATTAATTAAATAAACATATTTATTTAATTATCCAATAATCAAATTATGAAATAAAATTCAAATAAATCATATTTAAGTGAATTTACCAAATTACCCTTACTTTAGTATTTTGTCCATTTTAGTCCGAAATTGATCTAATCAATTTTGAATGATTCTAAATCATTTCTAAGATGAACTTAGCATGTTCAAAACATCAAAACACCAAAAGCACCAAAAATCCCAAATTTTTTAATCCTTGGCCGAATGCACCTCCAAGGTGCCATTTTGTGCACTTTGTCATTTCATGCATCAAAACACATCAAGATGTAATCCAATGAACATGAAACTTTATATGCATCATATACACATCCAAATACACAACATATATGAAAACCCCCAAATTTGGAATTGGTCATGAACCCTAATTTTTCAATTTCTTCAAATTGGACAAATTAGACCAAATTGGTTAAATAAACACTTCAATCATCTTTCTTCCATCCAATCAAAGTCTCAACACAATGAAACAACTCAAGATCAAATCTAGGTCATCTAAGAGTGGGTCAACAACTCTAGATTAGCAACATGGTTTCCAAAACCTTAAAAGAAAGCTTACAAACTACAATAGTCACAACCTTCCTTCATCATACATGCTCAACACTTCCATCAAAACTTCCATCAACAAAAATACAAGGAATAAAGAAAGAAATAACCTAAGAACATCATATGTTAAAGCCTAGATCCTAAGGAACATTTTCCTTTCTAATAGCAAGTTGGAAAAACTCACTAAAATCCAAGCTTTCTTTGATTTCTTCTTTCTTTCTCACAAGCTTCCTTTGCTTCCATTAATGGAGTTTTTATTGAAATGTATTAGGTTATCAAATGAAAATGAAATGAAAACAATATATACTTGTTTTACTTTAGCCTTGGCCGAAATTGGCTAAGCCAAATACAAGAAAAATAATTTCAATTTCATTTCACTTTACATTTAGTCAACTTGCATAAATATCTTAATAACACTTTATTAGATATTTAATTAAGTCAAAAAATGCAACTAAGATAAATATAACTCTTATATTTAAGGTATTGGCCGAAATTAATGGAAAATAAAGGAAAAAGATATTTTAATTTTTCAAACAATTTGAACAAATATCTTAAGAAGTCAAAATCAATTTGACAACCTTTTCCTTTAATGTAAAGTCAAACATTTACACTTACAATCATTTCCTAACTTTATCATTTGGTGATATATTTATATTTTAATTATATTAATCATTTAACAATTAAATAATTAATTAATTAATTAAATACAAATATATCAAATATATGTATTATATTTACTTTAAATATCTCAAATACATATATTGATGATATATGTCAAATACCTTTATTTGACCATTTATTAATGTGTATTTAATAATATCATATATTAAATACAAATACATTAATTAGGAAATGACGGTTCGGCCCGTTCGCATGTATTTTTCGTTTAACGATTAAACGATTTATAAATAATCATCATTATTCAAATGTTGCTCTAGTGCTCTACGAGTATGTTTCATTATTGAGACTCTCTAGATTCAGGTATATCCGTCACGAAATCCAATTTCATGTCCATAATCTATCCACCCGTAGATTATGACGATCACGGATAAACTAGCTGAATCATACAGGTCGAGGTCATTGCATACGTATAATCCCTCCGTCACAGGTATCCAGATAATCCCAGAGATATAGATGTAAACGTCAAATCTCTATAGGTATTATCTCGTCGACGTATCTATTAGCAATCTCTAAATAACACTCGGAACTTACTTCCGATGTATACTGTGGCCACAGATTTAACAGACTACTAATAGTATATGGACTACCTATGCTCTGTACACAGAACTAACAGATCCTATCTTGACACACACAGGATATCCTGAGGATCGATCCACACCCAACGAACAGGCGGAGGTCTGATCTAAATAGATCGGTGACGTGACTGCCATCTAAGTGTGGAGGATGTCTCATACATCCACAGTGGTATCTCAAGTCGAAGGACCACTATGCTACTCAACCCGAGAAGATTCTTATTGACGTTGGCGTACCATCCATTAAGAATCTTCGGTGAGCCGTTCAGTGTTTATCCATTATAAACACCTACACGTCTATACGAGTCTCCCTAGACTCATGGTTCATTGGGATAAACCATCGGACCAAGTCTCGATATACGACATGTACTGGTCTCAACGGATTTGACTAACCGACCCGTGTTAGCAAATCTTGACCAGGAACTATGTTTGATAATATACATATAGCAGTGACACTTCCCAATGTCAATTACAAACTAACTTTGTAACTGTGTACTGCATTATATATTATCGGGCCTTTGTCTAATATATACATATCACTAAACCACATTTAGTTTCAATCTTAATCGTAATCAGATCGAATACGTATATAAGAACAAGAGGTGCAACCATAAATAAGTAATATTATGGAATAAGGGGATGTTCGTATTCATGAATCAGACATAAATACGGTCCGGATTGGCGCTCTGAGCACCAACCCCAACATACCGTCCATTCGTATTCGGCTACGAAATTTACGTCTGGGTTTCCATCCTATATACCACAAGAGACGACACATTTTCCATTCATCCAATAGCCACAACACACATTAACCAACGACTCTCATACGAAGATAATTCAATAAATAGTTAAAAGACGAATAAAAATAAATAAGAAAGGTGCCCTCAGGTCTAACCTTTTATGTCGACTCTTGGAAGTGCGTCACAAGGCCATCGGAAGGGCTAACACTCTGCAACTCTTCCGGTTCGCTGGTTCATGTTCTTTCCTCGCTGTTTCGCTGTTTAGGCTACTGTTTTTATTCCGTTTTGCTACCGTTTTGCTGCTATTTTGGTTGTATTTTCTGGTCACAATTTTTATTGTATTAAGGGACTGTTTTTGCGGTTTCTAAGGGGATTAGGGCTGCTATTTTGTGTGTTAATTTAAGGGTTTGGGGCTGCAGTTTTTGGTGCAGTTTTTAGGTGCAGTTTTGCGATAAAAATCTGTACTGTTTCAGGGAGTATTTTCAGTGGTCTGGGGATGTGATTTCAGTGCAGTTTTCGGTGGTTAGGGACTGTATTTTCAGTACAGTTTTCAGTGATCTTAAGGGTACAGTTTACGGGACTGTTGTGCAGTGTTTAAGGGTGGTTTGTGGTAGTTTTTTGGATGCAGTTTAGGGGAGGTTTCACGGTAAATTAGGGGGCTGTTTTGATGCGTGAGTTGAGTTGGCAGGCTTGAAAGCTTACGTGAGGGTTGAGGACAGTAACGTGCCCAGTGGGAGCTGGTGTGTGGCTTTGAGGGCAGTAACGTGCTGAGTGCTTTTCGTTGATTGGGGGTGCAACATGGGGGTGATGTGTGTGTTGCTGTCGGTGAGGGTCTTATGAGTAAAGGGGCAGGTGGCGTGTGTGGTTTAGGGCGTGAGTGAAGGCTATGCGTGAAGATGGTTATTTAAGGCAGTGAGTGGGGCTTATGTAAGAAGAGTTTATTGCAGGCTGTGAGTTCTTTGTGCGCGCAGTGAGAGATAAAAGAATTTAGGGTTTTGTGTTATTTTTATAGTGATGTATTAGGGTTATGCATGGGTTTTGAAAAGGAAACAAATCAATTAATTTTAAAAAGGGAAATAAATTATGTAATTTTGGTGGGGAATATCTTTAAATTTGGTGAGTGAATTGTTTAATTGAATTTAAATCTTTGGTAATTAGGAAGGTGATTTATTTAATTTTGGAATGAGATTTAATTTGATTTTAATTTAATTTAATATCAATTTAATTGGTTTTAATTTAATTTGTTGGATTGGGCTTGGGTGAGATGGGCTTGGTGTGTGTCTTGCGGGGGTTTGAGCTAAGAATGTGTTTTAAAATAGAGGTCCAACAAGCGAACCCGAAGCTAAACAAGCGAATAAAATACAACAAAATACTGATTTCTTACTTTTCCCTTCCGACGTCCGTTTCCCGCGATTTCTGTGGCTTAAAAAGTAGTGCCTCTAAATGAGACTGATCATAGGGACTTACATGCAAAAATGCAGTGCCTACAATGCCATGTTTGGTGGTGGCAAAATTTTACCAATAAATACCAAGCCATTTCATTTGTAAATTTCATACTTTCCTTTGTTTCTTGATAAGGAATTAAGGATTGTATCTTGTGTGTTTTATTTAATAGTTTTGTAATGTATTTTTATTTTTATTTTTATTTTTATTAGTAATAATAGTTTGTGTGTTTTTACTTTCTTTTATGTTTAGCAATTAATTTCCGCTGGGGAAGGGTGAAACCTTTAATATGATAATCTAGGTTAATCTCACCTATATTATAATATAGAAATTGTAATTTAGTAATATGGATTAATGTTGATATCGCCTATATGGCTGGTTTTATTTATTTGACATAATGTGACACCGCCTATATGGTCGGTCTTTAGGTTACATATGATTACCGCCTATATGGCTTTTTTATGGACAAATAATAACACCGCCTTTATGGCTGGTTCGACTTAATTAATCGGATAACACTGATAATTTCTATAATATAATAAAGTGAGATTCCTAGGTTTGAAATATTAAAGGTGGATCCCCAACCCCAGCATTTTATTTTTAATCTAGGGAAGTGATGAAGCACAATATTCACGAGTTTAATAATTGATTTTTTTTATAATGTGTGGTGTTTTGGCTTGTTTATTGAATCTTAATCTTAATGCTTCTTGTTGACTGATCACTAATAAGAATGATATGGTAAACTTAAAATGAACTTGGAAAAGAGATTTTAGGTTTCAGCCTTAGATTCAATAGCTTACGATCTCACTTTAGGGATTTCCTTACATGATAGGAATATACATGTCGGGCGTGGGTAGTCATAATTGGAACTTGACCTTAATGAATTCGGGTAAATTAGTTAACATAGGAATATAGTTAATTGGGTTACTTTGGTCATTTTCATTCGACCATCAGAAGAGGCTTATGTATATCTTCGTGTTCCAAGTTAACAAACTAATTTATTACACATGTATAGGAGAATCAATTCATCATTAGAGTAATATTAGGCAGAATCACAACCCTAGATGTTTTGTGTTTTATTATTAATTTTCTTTAATTTTATTTTATATTTTTTATTTAATCAAATCCAACTTCAACCAACGAACAATCCTTTCCGACCTCAATTAGATACTAGTAAACATTTAGCGTCAATAATTAATAATCGTAGAAATTAAGTCATCGTGGGATCGATATTTTTATACTAATTGAGCGATACGTGCGCTTGCGTAACGTGTGTGATTTCACCGATCAAATATGGATATTTATGATAAAAAGTATAGATGTATGATTTCATGTTCCACGTGATTGAAGTGAATTTGATATTAAACGATATACTCTATGATATTTGAGCTTTGTTTTGTATGTTTTGAACGTTAGCTATAAGATTGGCACATATGTAGACATGAAAATATGAAAATTTGACATGGAGAAAGTAAAAAGGATAACAAATGTTGATAACTCTGAACACGTCGTAACTTAGTAATTTTGAAAAAAAAAATCTAATGAAATTGATTTTAAATGTTCTGTTTGTAGTACAAGCATAGTTATTTACTAAGTTTTATAACTCACATCAAACCTATTTGCTAGTTTTGCAGGTTGGCTTCCAGATGGGTCAACCACTTCAGCTTCGGAAGTCATACTTGAGACGCGAATCACTTAAGCAGCAGTCACTCTCGCAAATGTCCTGGAAGAAGTTTAGAACTTTAAGATATTTAGTTATTGCTTTATTTGTCGTGCTGAGCACGCTGTTTGTATATACATTAAGTAAATGTTTTGATTGTTTATGGTGTGGTGGGCACAGAGCCCTTGAGTGTTGATAGATGATGTGAGCAGAGCCCTTAGGATATGATTTTGATAATATTTGTGTGGACCTGAGGTCTTTTTCTTTGTTTGAAGTCTTCTTAGATTCCCTTTGATACTGGACTGTGATCCAGGTTGTCCTGTTTTAGGATACATCATGCCGAATTTTCGGTAAATTCATAGGCTTATGGAGATGAGTCAATATTGTCTCTTGCCGGTAGCATCCTCCCTCTAGCGGGGTTGTAGACACTGCATTTTTGAATGTAAGACCCGATGATAAGTCTCATTTGGAGGCACTACCTTTTAAGTCGCGGGAGCCGCGGGAAACGGACGTCGGAAGGGAACCGGTATTTTTTGTTAGATTTTAGTCGCTTGTTTAGCTTCAGGCTCGCTTGTTGGACATCCGTTATTAAAATACACCCTTAGCCTTGGCCCAAAACTACACCAAGCCCAATCCAATAAATAAATTAAAACATTTAAAATGCATGTCCCAAATTAAATTAAATTAAATAAATTAAAGTTAACTAATTTAAAGTAAATTAAAATACAATTAAAACCAATTAAAAATTTTAATTTACTTAAAACTTCATCAAATCTAGCATCTTCAGGCCATGACAGAACAAGATAGCTTAGTAAGCTTTTAGTAGCATATTAGTTTTTAGCAGAAGCGAGGCGTCATCAAACATCTCAAATAGCCAAATTTAATCAGCAAAGTCATTCCAACAAAATTCGACAATGTTCATAGTCTAGGAAGGGAAAAAAGAATCATATTTTCCATTGTCCTAGACAGTGTAAAATCTGACCAAAGTGTAGAACTGCAGAATGAAAAATTCTTTATGGCATAACTAAAAAAGCTCAATCAGTGAACTTTAACTCAAATCATATCATTCAAGTTAAACAAGAAGTCTATGAGTCTATCATCATACTCTACCCATACAATAGTCTGCTCAAACAGAAAGTGCAAATTATAGCTTGAGTATTGATGATAAAGTGCATATTATATCTTGAGTATTAATTATAATAATCCCAAAACAATTATCAATTGAATGACTCAAAAACCAATCCCAACCCACAACTCTATAAAACCAAAACCATCAGACGCAAATGAAAGCAGAGAAATAAACTTAACACTCAATGCTGCATCAATCAAGCGGCTATGAGGAGTCAAAATCTGAAATAGAAAACAAAAATTGAATCAAAAACTTGAATCAAATATTGGATTAGGGTCACATAAAAAGCAGATTCAAAATGGGCAAAATAAAAATTAATAATCATTAAGCTAAACGACAGTTACTTATTTAGAAGCTATAATTCATTTCCCCACTAAATTTTCGCCAAGCTATAATCAATTTTATTGTAGTGAATTTGTTTGTGCTATGTGTCATTAATACCTCATGAATTGAGATATCTCTTTGATATTATCAATTTCCAATTGAGATAGCTCTCTGCTGAAGTTTTCTCTCAGCTCTTTCTGCAGCATTTGCTGCTTCTCTTTCAGCTGCAGCAATACACCATAAAGAAATGATCATGAGCAAATGGAAACAAAAAGAATAAACAGTAAATAGAAGAACATTATGAGGACAAATGAAATAAACACGCAAAAGTTGTGTGAGAAGCAATCGAAATCTAAGATTTAATAAAAGAAGCTGAGATCAATATTTACCTTTCAGACCAGGTTTCCTTTCCACCTTTGTTTTGTTCAGTCTATTAACAATCTCATTTATTTTCTTTTCCACTTTCACCGCCCGAACCTATATTAAGCTTCAAAAGCGGACAAACATCTATCCATCCACAAACACTCAACCCATAAAAGCAACCAAGTCTCAAAGCTTAAAACTGTCATAGAAATACGCGCACACACACATAACAAAGGGACATACTCACAATCTTCGGATTGTGGAAACCAACTTGGCCAGTATAAACAACATCAATGTTATTCACCTTGTTGCCTGCCACACAATTAAACAAAATCAAACAAACAGATCATTACATTGCTTACGCACTATAAAATGCTCACATTTTCTTTCCATTACTGTGGGCTCTATCTCGTAAGAGCCACCGAGATAAAATCTACCCATCTGAGACTGTTGTGTTTCAACCTAACTTTGAAAGCATAACATCTAATATATTTTGTAAACACCCACTTCTACTCGATAGTTAATGCCTAATGTTTAACATCCGCTTAAATTTCTGTAGCTAGTGATTCCACCCCACAACACCTCAATCCCAAACACGCATTATAACTCAATGATGGCATAAGAATTCATATTTACATAGTAAAATCTATTTGCTAAACTACCTAAAAAATAAAAAATAAATAAATCAATGAATGATAAAATAATAATAAGGAAATATGGGTAAAACGAATTTGCCTTGAATAGAATTAGCTCCAACAGAACTCGTATTTGAAGCTTCCTTTCACTAATTTCATCCTTCAATTTCTGCATGTGCTCCTACATCAACCATAACCACCATTAAATTTCACTCATTATCTGCAAGAAATTTATTCAATGTCTTCATTATTGAAGAAGAGGACATAACAGCTCACTATAAGTTGCGAATAGTGCCAAAAAAAAAAAACAGCAGTTCATAGAGCTCCAATGAAAATCGGTGCTCCTCTCTTGATGCTATCCACACTACAAGAAAATTGAAATCAATACCCAGTTGCAAATCTCTCAACAAAATCAAAAACTCAAATTACCACATCAAAAAATATAATCTTGCAATGGCTAAAATCAGAGTTGAAATAAGTTAGGGTTTTGTTTAGGAAAGCAGAGGCTTCAACGAGCCTATCACCGTCGATTTAAGAGTTGAAAGGGCTAGGGTTTCATTTTATGAAGAAAAAAATTAAGGATTAGTTTTAGTGCTAGCGGAAGAAGCAAATTTTTTGTTTCAATAGAAAGCCCATATCAAACAAAAATAAGCACGATTACTCACTCTATCACTTGAAGTTTGCTTGGCTATGGCTGAAATGAACGAAAGAGAGGGATGATGAAGCTATGAACGAAAGAGAGGGATGGTGAAGCTGTGAAGTGGCGCGATTTGTAAATGAAGTGGCGCGATTTGTAAAAATTTAGTTTCATTTTTAGTGGGGAAATTAAAATTCGCCACTAAAAATCTACATTTAGTGGCGAATTTTAATTTCGTCACTAATTTCGTCATTAAAAGTGTATATTTAGTGGGGAAATTTTATTTCGCCACTAAAAGTCTACATTTAGTGGCGAAATTCAATTTCGCCGCTAAATATAGACTTTTAGTGGCGAAATTTATTTCCCCACTAAATTTTCGTCACTAAAAGTCAGTTTTCTTGTAGTGAATCCAACACAAATAAATACCAATTAAATTAAATCTAAATAAATCAAACTAATATTTAATTAAAATCTAATACCAAAATTAAAATAAATCACTTCCTAATTTAATAAATCACTCACCAATAAATAATCACCTACCTAATTAACAAATTAAGTGCCTAAATAAAACAAATATCATGCCTAATTAAAAGTCAATCAAATATATAACCTTCCTAAACAAACAAATCATGTCCCCAATTAATTTGATTTCTTTCCTTAAAAAATGCATGCAAACCCTAATCCTAATCTCTCACTATAAATATAACACAAAATCCAACCCTAGAAGGACTCCCAACGGCAATAACACAAAAAAATCACAAAAACACTAAACAAACCAACCCCATTCCTCTAGACTCTCACGGCAGTAACCAAAAAACCCAGAAACAAACTAACGTATTCACGAAAATCACAAGAAATTCAAGCCCCTTCATCGCCGCAAATAGCCTCCTAAATTGCCTTCATCTTAACGCACCATAAGCCACCACAACACAGGACCCACTCACTCCCATAAACCCTTCACGCTAATTGCCTCCACCTCACGCCATTTGCTCAGAGCCTCACGTATCTGCCAACAACAAACCACAGCACAGCACTCAGCCTTCCACTCACACACCTCCAACGGCCCCATGGCAATTCACGCCACTTGCCCTCACTAATCTTCACTAAACTCAATCTCACAGCCCAATCTGCCACACCTGAACCCTACTGCATGCACACATCACCTTGACTCTCAACGCACGTAGCCCTCCCCTCTACTCGCACCAGCCCTCATCTAGTAACAACACACACATCCGCACCTAAGACCACTGCCCACTGCCGACTACAAAAGCCACGCACACCGCACAACCTGACTGAAACAGTCACTGAAACTGCACCCAAAACTACCCTAAAACAGTCCCCGAAAATACCCCAAAACAGTCCCAAAATCAAGCCAAAACAGTAGCCTTAACACACCTGAAACAGTGACCAGAAAATAAAGAGAAAACAGCAGCAAAACGGAAGGAAAATAGTGACCAAAACAGCAAAACAGCGAGCTAAGACATTAATCCAGTGAACCGAAAGAGTTGCGGAGTGATAGCCCTTCCGACGACCGTGAAATGCAAGTCCAAAAGTCGACATAAAAGGTTAGACCTGAGGGTAATTTTCCTATTATTTCCATCTATCTTTTTAATTGTTTTATTCATTTTTATCGCATGAGAGTCGTTTATTGATGCATGATTGTGGCCATTGAATAGATAGTAAATGCATGTATTGTGGAATGATGCATGTTGTGGCCCTTGAGTAAAACGAAAATGCGTCCCCTCTTGTGGTATATAGGATGGAAACCCGGACATAAATTTCATAGCCGATTCCGAATGGACGGTAGTATGATCTGTACTCGGGATACAACTCCACTAACCACTTGAGTAAACGACGCATATTTCATTTTATGTTGTTTTGATTTGTTTATTATTCGCTACTGGATTTCCGCATGTTATTTTGTATAATGATGTGATCGAGCGCATGGGCTTAGTAAGTTGGATTAAAGGTCCCCTATTTTGAGGGGTTAAAATCCTTTACCACGATGATTTGCCGCACCGGTTGATGTATATTTGGTTGAATGTAAGATGTGTTCAATCGGGTATACGAAGTCTGATGTTGTTGTCTTTATTTTTTATATGAATGATGTGATCGAGCGCATTGGCTTAGTAAGTTCGATTAAAGGTCCCCTATTTTGAGGGGTTAAAACCCTTTACCACGATGCTTTTCCGCGCCGATTGATGTATATTCGGTTGAATGTAAGATGTGTTCAATCGGGTATACGAAGTCCGATATTATTGTCTTTATTTTTATATGCATGATGTGATCGAGCGCATGGGCTTAGTAAGTTGGATTAAAGGTCCCATATTTTGAGGGGTTAAAATCATTTACCACGATGTTTTGCCGCGCCGGTTGATGTATATTCGGTTGAATGTAAGATGTGTTCAATCGGGTATACGAAGTCTGATATTATTGTCTTTATTTTTATATGCATTATGTGATCGAGCGCATGGGTTTAGTAAGTTGGATTAAAGGTCCCCTATTCTGAGGGGTTAAAATCCTTTTCCACGATGTTTTTCCGCGCCGGTTGATGTATATTCGGTTGAATGTAAGATGTGTTCAATCGGGTATACGAAGTCTGATATTGTTGTCTTCATCTTTGTACGCATTGTAATGAAAAGCGCATGGGCTTATTGTGTTGGACTAAAAGGTTCTCCATTTGGGGGAAGAAAAGCCTAAAAGGCTACCTTTACCACGATATTTGTCGCGTCTTCCATCCATTGATTGCATCATCTACCCTTGTCTTAGCTTGATATATTGTCACTCGTATATCCCTATTATGATAGCATTTGGGTATTATTTCTCGCGGTATATAGGATGGAAACCCATACATAAATTTCGTAGCCGATTCCGAATGGACGGTAGTGCGGTCTGTACTTGGGATACAATTCCACGTACCACTTGAAAAATGTCCACGTGTGTGTCAATCTTAGATATCATATTCTGTATCACGTCATTGCACGTCTATTCTGTATTCATAATTGCCTCTTCAGTTGTTTATTTTCATTATGCGCCTAATTGTCTTTCCTTAATATGCATGTTTGAATGGATGTCATTTGTTTGCGCTTCTGTGTCTACCAATGTGAAATTGTATGATTTCCGTATGTCAATTTATCTTTATGCATGCAAATTCGGACATAGATTATATGCAAATAGGTTGTATGCAAATTTGGAAATAGATTATATGCAAATAGGTTGTATGCAAATATGAAGATGTGTTACATGTGAACTTGGATGAACTTTTGATTTATGCATGTGAAATAGAATACCCTTGGGAATGTATGTTGCTAGATTCGATTAAATTATTGCACAAATCATATCATTACAAGTGGCATAAGTAAGAGACCATTCCGAACTCAATGGTTTGAGGTCTTCCCTTGCGAGGGATGAGTGCGGCCTTAAATCTTTGTCCCGGTTCACACCGGGTGGCGACTCCATTATTCTCCGATTTAGTCCCCCACGGGCTACTCCGTACTCCCACCCGGGCCATGAGCCCGGGACAGCATGCGTCGCCCAGTTTGTGTTCCCACAGGGGTATTACAATATATATATATATATATATATATATATATATATATATAATATATATATATATATATATATATATATATGTATATTAAATATTTTTAAGTTTTCTCATCACATCACATGTCACTTATTCTTTATAATTAATTTTTGTATTATCTATTATATTAAGAATATATATTATAATCTTATATTAAAATAAAAATTTATATGTGGCACATAATCTCTATAATTAATTTTTTATTAAATTATAAAATAAAAATAAAAAACATATTACAATATAAAAATATAATCTTCTATTACAATAAGAAATCTAAATAGTAATCGCTCACAAAACCTAGTTAATTTTTTAGATTTCGGGTCTATTGTTATTTGTTATTTTATTTTGAATGAATTTTATAAATTTTTTTTATTTCATGAATTTTTTATTATTTATTATGCTTCATGATGCAGTATCTGACTATTAGCTCTTGCACATTGAATTAGAAATATTATTTGAGAACTGAAAGATAAACAAATGAAATATAAATATTACGTGTAAATAAATCAATTATCAGCTTAAAATATATGTCAAACCAGCATAAAGCATGGGGCATGTGCTAGTTTTAATAAATAAATAAATAAATATCATAGATTTAGAAACTAAAAAAAAAAAAAAAAAAAAAAAAAAAAAAAAAAAAGACAAGCCATCAACTACGCACCAGTTTCGCCCACGAACCAGCCTTCATTTCAGTGCAATAATCAATTCTTTCTCCACTAACAATCAATGAGTTTTTTTTTTTTTAACTTCTCTTTCTCTCCACCATCTTCCTCTCTTCTACAAAACAAACAAAACCCTAAAAAATAATTTTATTATTATGGTGTTTTGCATGGAAGCAAGAGCCTTGAAACCAAGTTTACGCAGAGAACTTTCGTTTTTAAAATCCACCCAGCAAGTCTTTTTCGATGAAATTTCTTGTGTTTCAAATGAAGATTTTTCTGTTGATGATCTTCTTGATTTCTCTAATGGTGATTTTGAAGAAGATGAAGAAGGGCATTGATGACAAGGATGATTCATTTTCTTTACATGACCCTTTGATGATGATAATAATTCTAACTCCGGTAGCTTTTCTTCTGACCAATCTCTCCTCACAAATGAACTTTTTGAACCGGTAAATTATTTATGTCAGTCTCTCTCTTTTAAATTAAAAAATGTCTTCTTGTTTTCTTTTTGTTGAAATGTAAAAAACCCATTTGTGTTTTATTTTTTAACAGGTTGATGATTTTGCAGAGCTTGAGTGGGTATCTCAGTTTGTAGACGATTCTTCATGTTCAGAACTCTCAATTTTGTACCCTAATAATTATGTAGAAACCCGGTTTGAATCGGTGGAAAAACCGTTTTTCCCATGCTTCCCTTTACCAGTTCCTTCAAGAGCAAGAACCAGACGTAGCAGCAGCTGGGTTTGGTCTTTTCGTTCACCGTTGTCTACGGAGTCAACTATAACGTCATCATCTTCTAATTCTTGTCCTATCTTTACCAGTGTTGTTCAAAATATTGAGTGGTTTAGTGGTTTTGACGAACCGGCTGTGAAAAAACCGAGGAAGAAACATGCGGTTCAAAGTGGGGGCTTGTTTCAGAGAAGGTGTAGCCACTGCCAAACCCAAAAGACTCCACAGTGGAGAACTGGCCCGCTTGGTCCAAAAACACTTTGTAATGCATGTGGGGTTCGGATTAAGTCCGGTCGGCTTTTTCCCGAATATAGACCAGCTTGTAGCCCAACGTTTTCGCTGGACATGCATTCCAATAGTCATAGAAAAGTGTTGGAGATGAGGAGGAAGAAAGAATCGGCTGGACCAGAGGTTGGGTTGAGCCATATGGTTCAGAGTTGTATTGAAATTTGAAAATTCTAGGTGTGACTAAACCGTGTTATACCGGTTTGAACTGTCGTCAGATGGTTTTGGTTTATAGGTGTATAATTTTAATATCACTTAGGCTATAGTCCATAGATAGCTAGTTAAAGATATGTCATATCCCAAGAATCATAGGGAGGCATTTAATTTTGATATTTTGTTTTATTTTAGTATTTATTTATCATTTTAATATTGAACGGCGTAATCACATGCATATAACGCAAGCGCACGTATCGTTCAAGTAGTATAAAAAGTATCGATCCCACGAGAACTCAATACCTAAGCTATTAATTTATGAAGCCAAATTATTACAAGTATCTAATGAATTGGATGGTGACTTTAAACTTAAAACAAGTAGATAAAATTGCATAAAAGTAAATTGATGAAAATTCAATATTATGAAATTATCCAGGGTTGTGAATCCTTCCAATATCTTTAAAAGATGAAATTGTTATCTTACGTTTGTGCAATATATTGGTTTATTAACCTGGAACACGAAAATATGTAAAAGCCTCTTCCGATGGTCAGATACAAATATTCAGTATAACCCAATTAATCATATTCATATGTCAACCAAGTTACATGAGTTCATTAAGATTAAGTTCTAATTATGGCTACCATCGCCCGACAGGTATATTCCTATCATGTAAGGAAATCTATTAAAGGGTTATCTATCCTCAAGGAAGATCGTGGTTATTGAGTCTAAGGTTTAAACCTAAAATTCATTTTCCAAGTTTATTTTAAGTTTACCAGATCAATCTTATTAATGGTCAGTTAACAAGAAGCATTAAGACAAAGACACAATAAATAAACATTTATATTACCCTAACCGTAAAATAACCCCTTATAAACCAGTGAAATTAGAAATCATCACAACCCCAGATAACGGGCTTAGTTACAACACATATCTAAGGCTAGTAAAAGCTTAAATAAAATAAAAGACATAAAGTAAAAGCTGGAAATTAAAAACGTAAATAAAACAATAATGAAAATACTGGGATTAGAGGATCTACTTTTAATATTTCAAAATTATAAATCTCTATTATTGTCAATGTTTACCGATTAATTAATTATATTTAACCAGACCACAAAGGCGGTAATTCCATTTGTCTCAATTAAATCCAATCGACCATACAGGCGGTAACAATGTTATTACCTAAGCCGACCATATAGGCTGAAACTACGTCTAAAATGTAAAACCGACCATATAGGCGGTAAATAAGGTTGTCACCTAAATCGACCATATAGGCGGTAACTAATTAATCCAAATTTTAATTAAAATAAGGGAGATTAATCTAATTTATTTTATTAAAAGTCTCACTTTTTCACCCCAGTAGAATGAGATTACCTGCTCATGCTGTAAATGAAAACACATAAAATTTTATTAATTAAATAAAAAGAAAATACAAGAAAACTTAAATAAGTAACACAAGACACTTTCCTTTAGGTTTTCATGGAGAAATTCCTCCAAAGAAAGCATGAAAAGTTTACAAAGTTTAGCTTGGTATTTATAGGCAAATATAAAGGCTTCCATCAATTTCTCCACCAATTTCTCCACCAAACATGACACCAAACATGGCACCAAATCTGACAATTTTTATTTTTTTATTTTATTATTTTTTTAAAAAATTTTGAAAATGACTTAAATAATTACACATAACATACTTCCGAATGTTTTATCAATTTCGGTCATGGAACCTTCATAATATGAAATTCTTATTAACTTCAAAGTTGTAGATCTTTGAGTTTTCTTTAATCTGAAACTTGAATCACCTCAATCCGATATCGGAGTAAAATTTATGGCCAAAATACCACAATTGTGAAAGTTAGAATTTCCAAAATTGTACTTCGTTAGAACGTCATTTCAAGTTTCCAATCTCCAAAATCAAAATGTCAAGTCCAATTTTTGCCTTTATTTGTTCCATATTTCGTCCAAAATGATTCCATTGAGTCCCAATTTTATTTTATCTGCAAAATAAACTAAAACACATCAAAACGTTCATCAAACCCGAGAAACTAAACAAAATATTAGGTAAAATGAGCGGTAAATATTGTTATATTTTCCGCTCATCACACCCCCAAACCTAAAATTTTGCTAGTTATTGAGAAAAATAACAAATAAAATACAATAAACTATTAAAATTAAACTAAGCCACTTTCGTAGGGATCACGGTTGCATTTAGCGTATGCAACAAGCCTTTAAACCCCTAGGTGTCCCCAGTGGACGAGTTGTAGTCTCATGAGGGCTTACAGTGACGATACCCACAAACGTCAATCTAATGGACACAGAAGTAAAAAGACTATCAAACAAGTTAGTGACTAAACATGTGAAACTTCTTATCCAACTTAATAGTTGTTTTCATTCTTTCTAAATTACCTAATAAGTAAATTCTCCTATTATTTTTTACCATTCTCCATATACACAACCAAAAAGGTATTAATCAAACCATTGTGCCCACAATAATCATAAGTGTAGTTGAAAAGAGAGTAATATTTTTGTCCTAAAGATATATCAGAATTCACAGCTTTTTTTTAGCAATGGAATATTTTTTTTTATTTTTATTTTTGATTTTTGATTTTTTTTATATACAATATCTTTCATTCATGTAGCAAGCTTTGGGTCAGTGACTCCCAAACCAGTTGGCTTTAGGGCACTAGGTATTAAGACACCTCTACGAACTTAATTACTAGGATTTCATATATATATATATATATATATTTGACATCTTAAATCCATGTAGCGAGTTTTGGGTCATTGACTCCCAAATCAGTTGGTTTTAGGGCACTAGGTGTTAAAACACCCATACGGACTTAATTTCTCGGATCTCAGATGTTTTTTTTATTTTTATTTTTAAACACATTTTTTTTCTTTTTTTTATTCTATTGCTTTTCAGATGCTTCCTCCAATTAAACTAGAGCACTGAATATTACAAAATTTTCAAATACATCTCATGGCTGTATGTTACCATGCATGTTGATAATACCTGTCAACTGAACATATGAAGATCCAATTAAGTCAGTATTATGGAGAATTCACAAATTAAATAATTCAAAAGGAAATAAACAAAAATTAACTTGTTACGAAATAGGTTGAGATACGTCTCAGAAGTGGAAATTCCTTACACAGCTATCTCACACCAATTTCACATGATTAATCAAATTAAAAACACAAAAAAATAATAATAATTTTTTTGAATTTTTTGAAATTTTTTTACTAAAAATAACACAATAAAAACAAGATAGTAGTCAACTATTCCCCTCCCCCAAACCTAAATGGACATTGTCCCCAATGTCTTAAAAAGTAGAAGATGAGTTTAGAAGATACTACCTGGTTAGTTGAAATTCTACATCTAAAAATATCAATTAAAGGTTAAGGTCCAGATTTATCCAACGCTTTTTACCACGATCGTTATCGGACCAGTTTATCTTGGAAAGGATATGGTCAATTTGTGGTTCAAAGGCTAAGATTTGGTCAATTAAATCTGGGGCAGTTTTGGCAGTAAATATGAGTTCTTTTACAGGTTTTGACACGAACCCATTTCTTCGGGCATCATCAAGAAATACACAAAGAAAATCATAAAATCCATCAGCGTTGAACAGTCCAATCGATTTCTGGTGTATGTTCAAGTTCACCCAAGATAACACTCTAAAAATTTCCTCCATCGTGCCCAAGCCACATGGCAAAGCAATAAAAGCATCAGCCCATTTTGATTTCAGTTTTCCAGGGAAAAGTTTCAACCATGAATCGTATAACAACACCTACTGCCCTGGCTCCAGTTGTCTACGCACTATTTTTTTTATCATGCCATTTATTCTTCTTTTCTTTGTATATTATGGCATTCTCATAAGCTTGTAGGTGAAATTCCTCCAATTCGTTAAGTTGGTGGAGCCGTTTTTCTTCTGCAGCTTGTGGATCAAGATTCAACTTCTTCAGTGCCCAGTACGCCTTGTGTTCAAGCTCAACTGGAAGATGGCACGCTTTCCCAAACACCATTCGATATGGGGACATACCAATAGGTGTATTATAAGTTATCCGGTAGGCCCATAGTGCATCATCCGGTTTTTCATACCAGTCATTCCTCGTTGATCCAACGGTTCTTTCCATAATTCTTTTGATCTCCCTGTTTGAAACTTCAACCTGTCCATTTGACTGTGGATGGTAAGCAGTTGTAACTTTATGAGTAACTTCGTATTTGGATAGGAGTGCATCGAAGTATCTGTTGCAGAAATGTGTGCCACCATCGATGATAATCACCCGAGGTCTTCCGAAGCGAGTGAAAATATTCTTTTTAAGGAATTTTATCACCACTTTTGAATCATTTGATGGCAGTGATATTGCTTCAACCCATTTGGAGACATAGTATACTACAACTAGTATGTACAGGTTTCCGAATGATGGAATAAAGGGTCCCATAAAATCAATCATTTATACATCAAATATCTCTATTTCTAGAATGTTTTGCAAAGGTCCTTCATTTCTCCTCGAAATATTTCCCGTCCTCTGGCATCTGTCACATTGAAGAGTGAATAGATAAGCATATTTAAAAAGAGTGGGCCAGAACAAACCTGATTGTAGGACTTTTGTTGCAGTTTTATTTCCGCTGAAGTGTCCGCCGTATGGTGATGAATGACAATGTTGCAGAACACTATTGACCTCATCATGTGGAACACAACGTCTCAGTAAATGATCAGCACATCGTTTGAACAGGTACGGCTCATCCCAGACATAGTGCTTGACTTCTTTGAAGAATTTATTCCGTTGTTGAGTTGTGCATTCCAACGGCCATTTTCCCGATACTATGTAGTTGACATAGTCAGCATACCAAGGGACATCAAGCTGTTTCATGGCGAACAACTGTTCATCTGGAAAAGTTTCTTTGATTGTCAGTTCATTTCTAGCTGTTTCTCCATTCTCGAGCCTCGATAAGTGATATGTCACTTGGTTTTTTGTCTTTTTCTTGTCTCTGATTCCACATCGAATTCTTGTAGTAGAAGTATCCAATGGATCAATATGGGTTTGGCATCTTTCTTCGCGATCAGGTATTTAATTACTGAATGATCTGTGTAGACCACCAATTTGGGACCCAACAGATATGAGCGAAATTTATCAAAAACAAACACAACTGCAAGCAACTTTTTTTTAGTGGTTGTGTAGTTGAGTTGTGCTTCATTCAGAGTTCTTCCGGAGTAGTAAATGGTATGGAAAATCTTTATTTTACGTTGTCCCAAAACTGCACCTACAACAAAGTCACTAGCATCGCACATTACCTCAAATGGAAGGGTCCAATATGGTGTTACTATGATGGGGGCAGATACCGACTTATATTTTGAGATCTTAAAAGCTTCATGGCATTCTTTGGTGAAGTTGAAAGGCACATCTTTCTCCATAAGATTGCACAGAGGTTTAGCAATCTTGGAGAAGTCTTTGATAAATCTCCTATAAAAGCCTGCATGTCCGAGAAAATTCCGAATCCCTTTGAAAAATGTTGGTGGAGGTAGTTTTTCAATTGTCTCGATCTTTGCTTTGTCTACCTCGATTCCCTTTTGTGAGATCCGATATCCCAGAACAATGCCCTCCTGCACTATGAAGTGACATTTCTCCCAATTGAGTACCAGGTTGGTATCTTCGCACATTTGTAACACTTGTTCCAGATTTTGCAAGCAGTGGTCGAAAGAGTCTCCAAACACAGAGAAATCATCCATGAAAATCTCCATACTTTGATCCAGCATGTCGGAGAAGATGGCCATCATACAACGTTGAAATGTGGCAGGAGCATTACATAGTCCAAATGGCATCCTACGGAAAGCAGAAGTACCATACTGACATGTAAAAGTTGTTTTCTCCTGATCTTCTGGGGCGATGGAAATCTGATTATACCCTGAGTATCCATCCAGAAAATAATAGAATTCATGTCCGCTAGTCTGTCTAGCATCTGATCAATGAATGGTAGCGGAAAATGATATTTCTTTATTGCTTTGTTCAGTTTCTTGTAGTCCATGCATACTCTCCATCCAGTCACTGTTATTGTTGGAATCAGCTCGTTCTTTTCATTTGTGACTACAGTAATTCCTCATTTCTTTGACACATATTGCATATGACTCACCCAAGTGTTTTCAGAGATGGGGTAGATGATGCCAACATCCAACCATTTGATAATTTCTTTATTTACGACCTCCTTCATGATTGGATTTAGTCTCCGTTGATGCTCCACTGTGGGTTTGTACTCGTCGTTCATCAGAATCTTGTGCATGAAAAATGATGGAATAATGCCTCGAATGTCTGCTAAAGTTCAGCCAATAGCTTTCTTTTACTCTCGTAACACTCTCAACAACTTTTTTCCTGCTCCAATGTTAGCGATGAAGATATAATCACATTTAATTTAGAATAATTTCCTAAAAATGCATACCTGAGATGGCTCGGAAGTAGCTTTAGCTCCAGCTGCGGTGGTTCTTCAATCGAAGGTTTGATTCGCTCATTTTTTGGTAGTTCTAGACTTTCCACTTGTGGTGTCGATTTGAAGTGAAATGACTTGTCAAGATAGTTGATACATTCCAGAATTTCAGTATCTAACTCGCTGTCAGTCATGTTGGTGATGCAAGCTTCAAGTTTATCCGTAGGAGGTGGCATTGCATCATTATCCTGGATGATACTATCAACAATGTCAATTCTGAAACATTCTTCCCCATTTTCATCACTCAGGAATTTCATGGCTTTGAAAACATTGAAGGTAACTTCTTGGTCCTGCACTTGTGGGAATGTATGCCCTAGAGCTACATGTGATGTAAACGATTTTATGAGTTTTGAAATAATACGATGCATTATTCATTTATCAAATTGTTTGTTTAATTTTCGCATATTATATATCATCTTAAATACCCTAGATTACTTATGTGCCTTCAGACTTAGTGTATGAGTGTCATACACAAGAGGATTTAAGTCTGAAGTTAGTAATCTTAAATAGTCCATAGAGAGTAAACAAAGCGGGTACTTTGTTTACAGTTTATCTATAGTTGCGGTCCATTCTATATTTGTATGGCGACCTTGATCCGAGATCGTCCATGTAGAGACATGGGAATGGAGGTACCTTGTATGATGTGATCATATAGGACTGGACCCATATGGAAATGACATTCTTATAATATCCCTTAAACTAAGAAAGTCATTTCGATCTACTAGATGGTCATATATGGATTGATCTTAATCCTGAGTGTACTACGAACTCCTGCATGGCAGGCCATGTCCTTTGATTTACAAAGGTGAGGTTGGTGTAGCAGTCCCGACCAATAGCTATGTACTTTGGGGGCATGGTCTGTTGTGTAGCTGGAAATGTTTTACATAGACATGGAGTTCACTCATTCTTGCGAGAAGTAGAGGAGTATCTTTCTTAAGGGTTGATTTGGTGCTTGAACGATTTGAGCGCTCAAGTCTTTCTATTACGAATAGAAAGATTAAAATTCATAATGGTTATGAATAAATCGTTCATTAGAGAATCAATGGTACTTAAGGTAAAAATAATTAGAGGGGTATACCAGACATTATGACCCGACTCTAATTACGAGATACTCGTGAAGGGTCAATTCGTATGTAATGACTATATCGATGGACACCGACTTAGTTCGGCTTAATATATCATCTACGGCAACGAGAGTGCAACTTCTGGTTTTTAATGGAATAACCCGGAGTTAATAATTCAGAATATTTAATTAAGAGCTTAATTAATATTTCGAGATTATTGGAGCTCGGAACCGTAGGTCCATTTGGTCCTCGTGCTAGCTCAATATACTATAGCGGATTTAGTATAAATGGATAGTCCAATTATATACTCACAGAAGAATAAATATTATTAATATGATTAATAATATTAATAATGTCACACTTGGAACTATATATTAAAAGTTAATATATGGTTTTAATAATTATATAATAATTTTTAAATGAATTAAATAAAATTTTATTTAATATAATTTAATAAGGCTAAAGTTGTAATTTCCAATTAAAGGGTTTTAGAAACTCTTAATTTAATTTTGGAAGTTACAAATACATTATGGCATTAATCCTTTTAATTTTGTAACACCTTTTGGCTTTATGGAAAGTTATTTTGTTGTTACAAAATTAATTAAGATAAATGAGATTTATTCCTATTTCCTTTAGGCTATTGCCAATTATTACACAAAGAAAATCGGAAGGGATTTGTTTGTTTTGGAAACAAATGATCCTTAATATTATTATGGAAGTTATGACTTTCAAAAGGTTAATTAAATATTTATTTTTGCAACATATATTATTAGCTTTATGGAAAGTTACAAAACTAATTATTTTGGTGCCTTGGCCGAATTTGGGAGAGAGGGAAAGGCATAGGGTTTGTTTTAATTTTGTAAAAATTAAACCTAAGTATAAAAAGAAAAAGATGTTTTTTCTTTTCCTAAGAACTCTCATTTCTTGAAAACCCTAGCCTCCATCTTCTTCCTCATTCTCTCTCAATTGTTGAGAAAGAAAAAATGAAGAAAAGAAGAAAACATAAGAAAAATATTATTGTGTGACAATGATCTCTAAAGAGTTTAGGGATTCATTTTGTGTGAGTCAAGCCCACACTTGTTTCCATTGGTTGTGAGACATAGCACGGAAGATCGATTGGTGACCGGATCGTTGAAACAAATCTCATGGAAATTGATCATCATGATCTAATGAAACCTACGCGCATATGATGATCAAAGCTCATGGAGTTGATGATTAAAAGCAAAATCAAAGGGTACTTGTTTTGTCCTTATTCTTTTCATTCAATTGATATTATCAAGCATGCATAGTGGCGCACAACATCAAATATTATTTTGTGTGTATTTTGCCTCATGCACGTCATTGTCCAATTAATTGGAAATGGAAGCCGAGAAGTCAAAGTCACATTACATACGCATATGTGGGCAAAGTGGCTGTATGCGTGGCAATTGTTTTATTCTATTTGAATCAATCTAATGATGCGTATGTGATCTGTTTTTGTTTGAAATAACCTGACGCATGGGAATATGAGCCATAACATATGAATGGCTTCATATGATGTTGGAAGATGAACAGTCACAACATTCACATCTACGGGCGCGACTGGTTCTGGCTCCATGGATGTGCGCGTGACTGGTTCTGGTTTCAGGCTTGAGCATTCGGCAGTGAATAAAAATATAAAGATCTATTCGGATCTATAATTTTTTGGCAGAACAATTCTGGATATAAATGAGAAGGGCAGAAAAATTTTCATGGTCGATCTCGGGTGCCTAAGCCGCTTCCGCTGCGCGAGGAAAGCGTTTCCTACAATTGGCATCAAGAGCGAGGTTGAAAAGTGTTCGTAACCCTTCTCTTTTTCATTTAAATTTTCTGTTTTTAATATATTTATATGAGTTATAAATATGATATGCATGTTTAGATGAGTGGGCACAATAAGATATTCATATTATGAATGTTTTTGTTATTTCATGTGATGAATGGATTTTGCATTGGTCGTAAATTTTTCCTACTCCTATTTTTGTAGTTGGTTTTGTTTTTGGGATGTAAGGCCATAAGGTCATTGTTTACATTTGTTGTAATTTTATTTTTCAATGTAAAATTTCAATTTTTGTAATTTGGAGCATCGAAGTCTCAAAAGGAGCCAACGCCACTTTGAAGCGAGATTTGAAGACTAATGGATGCCTTGGTGAATCTTATGTACTAATTAGATTAGTATATGAAAAATAAGAGCCCGGTCAATGCAAAATATTTTTTATGGTATATGTATGATTATTTCGAATTGTTTGAATAACATGTCATATAGCTTAGGGTGTCCACTCTTGCATTTTACATGCCATAACATGTTTTAGATGTATTATCATTATAGACATAAAAAAATGATTTTATGTAATTTAAAATGTTTAAATTAGAATATGATATGCATGGAAATCAATAAATTAGATTAATTGGATTTATGGTTTAAAATTTGAATTCTAATATATTGGGCTTAATTGGTGCATAATAAATTCCATTGGTATATAGGATGGAAACCCGGATATAAATTCCATAGCCGAATCCGAATGGACGGTAATATGGTCTGCACTCGGGATACAATTCCACGTACCATTGGATTTTATAACGCACTAAGATTTATTAAAATGTTTAATTAAGATTTTGACCTTTTTAGAATTCCATAAATTTTAAACTTATTAGTGTTCTAGTATTTTAAGAGTTAAAATATAATAGCTCACTAATACCACTCTAATTAAATTAGTTTAATTGAGTAAAACTATTAGTAGAGACTAATAGAATATTAGTGATACATTTTTTAAGAGTTAAAATTGGTTAGGTCACTTATGTTAAACTAGTGTAAATAAAAATTATGATTTAGCCGCCAAAAAGTTATCCACACTAGTTAAAATAAAATATTAGATATTTTATAGATAGAAACCTTATTTTAAAAATAGTGAGTGGGAGAGGGAATACGACAGTATATCCCGCGATCTCCGTTGTTAGTCCAAAAACGTGTGATTCAAAAGGCACCTCGAGACGGTTTTGCTTTCGTCCTCCTACGGATGGTGTCCATTTTGGGTCAATATCAGGTTTGGGTTCCGAGAGAATAGGGATTCTAGATGTATCTTGTGAACTGACCTACCTTAAGGCGGCACATCACTCGTTAAGTCCAAGAATCCCGAAACGATGGGTTACACTCACAAAGGAATAATTAACTGTTAATAAAATTCCTTGATCGAATGAAACAATAGTTGTTTAATATAGGAATAAGAGTTATTCCCGCATAAATTAAATTGACTGAGATTGTCTCGATCTATCATGCAAGTACTTGACCTACCCTACGGCGGCACTTACTTGTGGAATGATAGATTTCTGTGGCATAGTAATTCTTTAGGTTTCTAATTCATTATTCATGGTTAATGCATCATGTTTAATTTTATGCCAAAATTATTTGATGATTTTAATATGCGATGAATGAATGTTAAATGCATGTTTATTTTATTTTCAGCCATGGTTTCTCCAATTATTTCCATACTTTCAAACGATAAATTAACATGAGAAAACTATGTTAAGTGGAAAAGTAACATGAACGCTATCCTGGTCTGTGAAGACCTAAATTTGTCCTGACAGAGGAGAGTCCTCCCGAGCTGGCCAGAAATGCTGGCCAAACTGTGCACGATACCTACCAAAAATGGGTCGCAGCAAATGAGAAAGCCCGCTGCTACTTGTTAGCAGGGATGTCTGAGGTTCTTGCTACAAAGCATGAACCTATGGCTCTAACATCTCAGATGATGGAGTCATTGCAGGGCATGTTTGGGCAGCCTTTGGAGCGTCAATGCCATGAGGCGATGGTCTCAACGATGACTGCTAGGATGAAGGATGAGACACCAGTCCGAGAGCACGTCTTGAGGATGATGACCTATCTCAACACTGCTGAAACCCATGGAGCTCGTATTGACGAGCGTAGCCAGGTGACCATGATTATGGAAACTCTTCCGAAGAGTTTCCTGCAGTTTAAAAGCAACTATGTTATGAAAAAGTTGACTTTTACTTTGACCCAACTACTTAATGAGCTCACCCATTGCGAGTCCATACTTATGGATCCTCGTAGGTCCAGTGATGAGGCAAATATTGCCGAGTCTTCTAAATCTGCAAAGATGAAGAAGAATAACACTGGGAAGGCTAAAGGTACAGCTATTTGACATACGTAAAGACCTTGCTGAAGGTAATTTTACTATGAGAGTTAGGACAAGGGATGCTGTTTCAGTAAAACAGTGGGAGTTATCAATTTTCAATTTTTTTCAAATAAAAGTTATTTGAATTTAAACAAAGTTGTGTTTGTTCTTGTTTTGTCATGGAAATTTGATTTATATTTCAAAACTATAGCATGATAGTTATCATTTATCTAATAATAATAGTTATTATTTCATAAATGAATTACCTATATGCTAAGGAAACTAGAAGATAACTTGTATGTGTTAAGATCGTTAACACATAAGCCACTGCTCAATACTGAAATGTTTTGGGTTGAGAAACCTAAAACTAAATGGCAGAAGATTTCTCATGATGACACATATCTATGGCGTCTTAGACTTGGTCATATCAATCTTGACCAGATAAACAGATTGATAAAGAACGGAGCCTTAAACCAGTTAAAGCTCGGAACTTTACCAGTTTTCGAATCCCGTTTAGAAGGAAAAATGACCAAGAGACCTTTTACTGGAAAAGATATAAGAGCTAGTCAACCACTTGAGCTAATACATTTGGATATTTGCAGACCGATGAATGTAAGAGCCCAATGTGGTTATGAATACTTCGTCACATTCATTGACGATTATTCTAGATATTGGTATGTTTACCTAATGCATCACAAATCAGATACCTTTGAAAAGTTCAAAGAGTATCGTGCTGAGGTTGAGAACCAATTAGGTAAGACAATCAAAATTCTACGATCGGATCGTGGAGGAGAATACCTCGACAGAGATTTCGAGGAATTCTTAGTTTAGTATGAGATAGTATCCCAGCTCACAGCGCCTAGAACACCACAACAAAATGGTATTGCAGAGAGGAGAAATCGGACCCTACTAGACATGATGAGATCTATGTTTAGTTACAGCTCACTACCTAGTTCGTTCTGGGGATATGCACTGCAAACTGCAATGCTTATCCTTAATGTAGTTCCATCTAAATCTGTTCTTAAGACTCCCTTAGAGTTGTGGAATGGTCGTAAAACTAGTTTACGATATTTCCGCATATGGGGGTGTCCAACACATATGCTGAAGAATAAGACTACAAAGTTGGAGCCACGTTCTCATGTGTGCCTATTTGTAGGCTATCATAAGGAAACAATGGGTGGATTCTTCTATAGTCCTGATGATAATAAAATATTTGTATCTACAAATGCCACGTTTCTAGAGGAGGACTATATGAAGGAGTTCAAACCTCAGAGTAAGGTGTTACTCGAGGAGTTACTTGCTGGTTCGACCAGGACACCACAGTCAACAAAAGTTGACAAACACATAACACCTTCGACATCTGAGAGTCAGATGCAAGTTCGTTAGAATGATCTATCACCTAGACGTAGTGGGAGGGTTGTACGACAACCTAATCGCTACCTTGGGGTTGGAGACGCACAAGTTGTCACATCTAGCGATGGCATAGATGATCCATTGACCTATAGTAGTTCAATGGATGATTCTGACAAAGAGAAATGGCTCAAAGTCATGAACCTAGAGATGGAGTGCATGTACTCCAACTCAGTCTGGGAACTTGTAGACCAACCTGATGGGGTAAAACCCATAGGTTGCAAGTGGATCTACAAAAGGAAGAGGGGATCAGATGGGAAGGTACAAACCTTTAAGGCTAGACTAGTGGCCAAAGGTTATACCCAGAAAGAGAGAGTTGACTATGAGGAAACTTTCCCGCCAGTAGCCATGCTTAAATCCATCCACACTATTCTATCCATTGTCGCATATTATGACTATAAAATTTGGCAAATGGATGTCAAGACTGCATTTTAAATGGAAATCTTGATGAGAGTATCTATATGATACAACCAGAGGGGTTCATCACCCAAGGTCAAGAGCAAAAGGTTTGCAAGCTGCAAAGGTCCATTTATGGACTCAAGAATACATCCCGATCTTGGAATATAAGATTTGATACCACGATCAAGTCTTATGATTTTGAGCAGAATGTTGATGAGCCTTGTGTATACAAGCGCATGATTGACGGGAATGTGGTTTTTCTTATTTTATATGTCGATGATATTTTACTCATTGGGAATGTTGTAAAGATATTATCAGACGTGAAAAACCTGGCTAGCTAACCAATTCCAAATGAAATATTTGGGAGATGTCAGTTATGTTCTTGGGATTCAGATATTTCGGGATCGCAAGAAACGACTGTTAGCTATGTCTCAAGCATTCTATATCGACAAGATCCTTGTGCGATTTGGGATGCAGAATTCCAAGAAAGGCAATCTGCCTTATCGGCATGGAATTCATTTGTCAAAGGAACAGTCTCCTAAGACACCTCCAGATGTTGAGGAAATGAGATATATCCCTTACGCCTCAGCAGTTGGTAGTCTCATGTATGCTATGTTATGCAAAAAGACCGGACATTTGTTTTGCAGTTGGAGTAGTCAGTAGGTTTCAGTAAAACCCATGATTGGATCACTGGGTGGCTTTGAAACACATTCTCAAGTATCTTAAGAGAACGAGAGATTATATGCATGTGTATTCCGGTGAAGATATGATCCTAAGGGGATATACAGACTCTGATGTTAGACAGATGTTGATTCTAGGAAATCTACATCTGGATCAGTGTTCACCCTAGGTGGTGGGGCTATAGTATGGCGGAGTATAAAGCAAACTTGCATTGTTGACTCCACCATGGAGGATGAATATGTAGCAGCTTGTAAAACAGCTAAGGAAGCAGTCTGGCTCCATAAATTCTTGGGAGATCTGGAAGTTGTTCTAGATATAGATAGACCACTCACACTCTATTGCGATAATAGTGGTGCAGTGGCAAACTCTAAAGAACCAAGAAACCACAAGAGGGAAAAGTATATAGAGAGGAAATTCATAGGAACCTGGCAGATCCGTTTACAAAGACCTTGTCGACTAAAGTGTTTAAAGGTCACCTAGATGGTCTAGGATTACGTGACATGTCCCATTTGCTCTAGTGCAAGTGGGAGATTGTTGGATGTATGCCCTAGAGCTACATGTGATGTAAACGGTTTTATTAGTTTTGAAATAATACGATGCATTATTCATTTATCAAATTATTTGTTTAATTTTCGCATATTATATATCATCTTAAATACCCTAGATTACTTATGTGCCTTCAGACTTAGTGTATGATTGGCATACACAAGAGGATTTAAGTCTGAAGTTAGTAATCTTAAATAGTCCATAGAGAGCAAACAAAGCTGGTACTTTGTTTACAGTTTATCTATAGCTGCGGTCCATTCTATATTTGTATGGCGACCTTGATCCGGGATCGTCCATGTAGAGACATGGGAATGGAGGCACCTTGTATGATGTGATCATATAGGACTGGACCTAAATGGAAATGACATTCTTATAATATCCGTTAAACTAAGAAAGTCATTTCGATATACTAGATGGTCATATATGGATTTATCTTAATCCTGAGTGTACTACGAACTCCTGCATGGCAGGCCATGTCCTTTGATTTACAAAGGTGAGGTTGGTGTAGCAGTCTCGACCAATAGCTACGTACTTTGGGGGCATCGTCTGTTGTGTAGCTCTGAACGTTTTACATAGACATGGAGTTCACTCCTTCTTGCGAGAAGTAGAGGAGTATCTTTCTTAAGGGTTGATTCGGTGCTTGAACGATTTGAGCGCTCAAGCCTTTCTGTTACGAATAGAAAGATTAAAATTCATAATGGTTATGAATAAATCGTTCATTAGAGAATCAATGGTACTTAAGGTAAAAATAATTAGAGGGCTATAACGGACATTATGACCCGACTCTAATTACGAGATACTCGTGAAGTGTTAATTCGTATGTAATGACTATATCGATGGACACCGACTTAGTTCGGCTTAATATATCATCTGAGGTAACGAGAGTGCAACTTCGGGTTTTTAGTGGAATAACCCGAAGTTAATAATTCGGAATATTTAATTAAGAGCTTAATTAATATTTCGAGATTATTGGAGCTCAGAACCGTAGGTCCATTTGGTCCCCGTGCTAGCTCAATATACTATAGCGGATTTAGTATAATTGGATAGTCCAATTATATACTCACAAAAGAATAAATATTATTAATATGATTAATAATATTAATTATGTCACACTTGGAACTATATATTAAAATTAATATATGGTTTTAATAATTATATGATAATTATTAAATGAATTAAATAAAATTATATTTTATATAATTTAATAAGGCTAAAGTTGTAATTTCCAAATAAAGGGTTTTAGAAACTCTTAATTTATTTTGGAAGTTACAAATACATTATGGCATTAATCATTTTAATTTTGTAACACCTTTTGGCTTTATGGAAAGTTATTTTGTTGTTACAAAATTAATTAAGATAAATGAGATTTATTCCTATTTCCTTTAGGCTATTGCCGATTATTACACAAAGAAAATGGGAAAGGATTTGTTTGTTTTGGAAACAAATGATCCTTAATATTATTTTGGAAGTTATGACTTTCAAAAGGGTAATTAAATATTTATTTTTGTGACATATATTATTAGCTTTATGGAAAGTTAATATTGAAAGTTACAAAACTAATTAATTTGGTGCCTTGGCCGATTTTGGGAGAGAGGGAAAGGCTTAGGGTTTGTTTTAATTTTGTAAAAATTAAACCTAAGTATAAAAAGAAAAAGATGATTTTTCTTTTCCAAAGAACTCTCATTTCTTGAAAACCCTAGCGTTCATCTTCTTCCTCATTCTCTCTCAATTGTTGGGAAAGAAAAAATGAAGAACAAGAAGAAAACATAAGAAAAATATTATTGTGTGACAATGATCTCTAAAGAGTTTAGGGTTTCATTTTGTGTGAGTCAAGCCCACACTTGTTTCCGTTGGTTGTGAGACATAGCACAGAAGATCGATTGGTGACCAGATCGTTGAAACAAATCTCATGGAAATTGATCATCATGATCTAATGAAACCTACGCGCATATGATGATCCAAGCTCATGGAGTTGATGATTAAAAGCAAAATCAAAGGGTACTTGTTTTGTCCTTATTCTTTTCATTCAATTGATATTATCAAGCATGCATAGTGGCGCACAACATCAAATATTATTTGGTATTTTGCCTCATGCACGCCATTGTCCAATTAATTGGAAATGGAAGCCGAGAAGTCAAAGTCACATTATATGCGCATATGTGGGCAAAGTGGCTGTATGCGTGGCAATTGTTTTATTCTATTTGAATCAATCTAATGATGTGTATGTGATCTGTTTTTGTTTGAAATAACCTGACGCATAGGAATATGAGCCATAACATATGAATGACTTCATATGATGTTGGAAGACGAACAGTCACAACACTTCACAGCTACGGGCGCGACTGGTTCTGGCTCCATGGATGTGCGCATGACTGGTTCTGGTTTCAGGCTTGAGCATTCGGCATTGAATAAAAAAATATAGATCTATTCGGATCTATAATTTTTTGGCAGAAAAATTCTGGATATAAAAGAGAAGGGCAGAAAAATTTTCAAGGTCGATCCCGGGTGCCTAAGCCGCTTCCGCTACGCGAGGAAAGCGTTTCCTACAGCACTTTCATGGTTAGTTCTCCTTTTTGTACATCAATAACAGTTCGACCTATAGCCAAGAATGGTCTCCCCAAGATGATATGTACTTTTTTTTCTTCCTCCATGTCAAAGATAATGAATTCTGCTGTGAGAATGAGTTTGTCGATTTTGACCAGCAAATCTTCAACTACTCCTCTCGAAAATGCGAGCGTCCTATCAGCAAGTTGTAGAGAGATTGATGTGGGCATTGCTTCTCCAATTTACAGTTTCTTGTAAATAGAAAAATGCATCGAATTAACACTTTCACCTAAATCACATAAAACCTTACTGATATAATGTTCTCTAATGATGCTTGGGACAGTAAAACTGTCAGGATCTTTCAACTTTGGGGGAAGTTTCCTCTTAATGATGGCTCTGTATTCTTCTGTCAATGCTAATGTCTCGTAATCTTTCAATCTCCACTTTCGTGAAAGAATATCTTTCATGAATTTGACATAGATGGGCATTTCATCCAATGCTTCTGCAAATGGAATGTTGATGTGCAGTTTTTAAAGACCTCCAAGAATTGAGCAAACTGCTTGCCATTTGTTTTTCTGGAGACGCTGTGGAAAAGGTGGAGGTGGATTGAATTTTTCTTGATCTTTTTCCTTTGCTTCTTTTTCCTCCATTTGTGGAACTGTTTCTTTTTGAACTTCTTCAATGGATGACTTGATTCCAACATATTTGTTGATTTCAGTACCGCTTTTCAAAGTAATGGCTTGACATTGCTCCTTCCCCTTATTCATTGGATTTGGTTCTATGTTGCTAGGAAGGTTACCTAACGGTCTGTAACTCTGAGCATTGGCTAGTTGTCCAATTTGATTTTCTAGTGCTTTTATATATGCTGATTGGCTCTGAAACATAGCATCATATTTTTTTAACTGAGCTAGTACTTCCACTATTTCTGGTTCATTTGCTTGCTCTTGGCATTTGTTCTGTTGTTGGAATCCAGGTGGTGGATAGTTCTTTTGCCCCGAATTGTTGCTCTATACGAAATTGGGATGATTCCTCCACCTTGGGTTGTAGGTGTTGGAATATGGATTGTTCCCATGTCTGTTGAAATTGTTGACATAATTCACCGTCTCTTCATGTTGGTTTGGCTCTGGTACTCCTCCATATGGTGAACTTGTAGATCCAATATTGCCTTGCATGCTAAGAGTTTCCATGAATTTGCATATCTGATGCAGCTTGGCATTCACTGATGTGTTGGCTCAAACTTCATAAATTCCTGCGATTCTTTGAATCATGCTTCTTTCTGTTGGCCACATGGAATTATTGTTAGCCATTTCTTCAATTAGGTCTCAGGTTTGATCTTCTCATTTTTCCATTAAAGCTCCTCCAGCAGCAACATCAATTGCGGTTCTCATAAGTCCAGAAAGTCCATTGTAGAAAGTTTGGACTTGTAGCCACTTTGCAATCTCATGGTGATGACATTTTCTGAGCAAATCCTTATACCTTTCCTAAGCTTCATAAAGAGATTCTGAATCTTGTTGTACAAAGGATGTGATGTCATTCCTCAGCTTTGCAGTTCTGGCTGGTGGAAAGTACTTTGCAAGGAATTTGGTGGATAGAGTGTTCCAAGTTGTGATGGAACCTGCTGGTAGCGAATGTAGCCAAGCTTTAGCTCTGTCTTTCAAGGAATATGGAAAAGCACGCAGCCTCATTACTTCTTCAGTCGCTCGGTTATAATTGAAAGTGCCGCAAACTTCCAGGAAGTTGCTGATGTGGACATTAGGATCTTCAGTTGTTTTCCTCCCAAACTGAACTGACTGCTGTATCATTTGGATGTATGTTTTGATGTCACACGCATTTGCTGGTAAGGGAAGATATTGAAGAAAATTCAATATTATGAAACTATCCAGGGTTGTGAATCCTTCCAATATCTTTAAAAGATGAAATGGTTATCTTACGTTTGTGCAATATATTGATTTATTAACCTGGAATACGAAAATATATAAAAGTCTCTTCCGATGGTCAGATACAAATATCCAGTATAACCCAATTAATCATATTCATATGTCAACCAAGTTACCTGGATTCATTAAGATTAAGTTCCAATTATGGCTATCTCTGCCCGATAGGTATATTCCTATCCTGTAAGGAAATCTATTAAAGGGTTATCTATTCTCAAAGAAGATCGTGGGTTATTGAGTCTAAGGTTTAAACTTAAAATTCATTTTCCAAGTTTATTTTAAGTTACCAGATCAATCTTATTAATGGCCAATTAACAAGAAGCATTAAGACTATGACACAATAAATAAACATTTATATTACCCTAACCGTAAAATAACCTATTATAAGCTAGTGATATTAGAAATCATCACAACCCCAGATAACAGGCTTAGTTACAACACATATCTAAGGCTAGTAAAAGCTTAAATAAAATAAAAGACATAAAGTAAAAGCTGGAAATTAAAAACGTAAATAAAACAATAAAGAAAATGTTGGGGGTTAGAGGATCCACTTTTAATATTTCAAAATTAGAAATCTCCCTTATTTTCATTGTTTACCGATTAATTAATTATATTTAACCATGCCATAAATGCGGTAATTCCATTTGTCTTAATTAATTCCAACTGACCATATAGGCGGAAACTACGTCTGAAATGTAAAACCGACCATATAAGCGGTAAATAAGGTTGTCACCTAAACCGACCATATAGGCGATAACTAATTAATCCAAATTTTAATTAAAATAAGGGAGATTAATCTAATTTATTATATTAAAAGTCTCCTCTTTTCATCCCAAGCAGAATGAGATTACATGCTCATGCTGTAAATGAAAACACAAAATTTTATTAATTAAATAAAAAAAAATACAAGAAAACTTAAATAAATACACAAGCCACTTTCCTTTAGGTTTTCATGGAGAAATTCTTCCAAGAAAGCATGAAAAATTTACAAAGTTTAGCTTGGTATTTATAGGCAAATCTAAAGGCTTACACCAACTTCCCCACCAATTACTCCACTCCAACAAACATGGCACCAAACATGGCATCAAACATGACACCAAATATGGCACTAAATCCTCCATCGAACATGCAAGCATGTTTGGGGAAGTTTGACAATTTTTATTTTTTTATTTTTTTTATTTTGAAAAGACTTAAATAATTACACAAACATACTTCAGAATATTTTATCAATTTCGGTCATGGAACCTTCAGAATTTGAAATTATTATGAACTTCAAAGTGTTGGGGTTACGCAGGCGGAAGCGCGGTAATCGGGCAAAATCGACTTTTAAAACTTTTAACAGTCCCGATGAATAATTGGTATCGTATGCCAATTATAAATCCGTATTTTGCTCTAATCTCTCATGACATTCATAAGTATCAATTGGCCATTTTCATTTGCTGTAGTGATAGGCCATTTGGTCATTTGCTTATGAAATGATTAAATGGCAATTCATCCAATATAATGAAGAATGAAAAAACCATTCGGCTATAAGGGTTTTGTCGGCTTGGCTTGTTTTTGTTCATTTGAATTGTTTCAAGCAACAATCAATTTGGGGCTTTTCTCTTGGATGAGCAAGATAACAAATTGGAAGCATAAACAACTTCAATTGGAGCTTAAATTATAAATAGTGGAGGAGTTAAGGTAATTCCTTAACTTGTTGTGTTGAAAATTGTTTCAATTTGTTCCAATTGATTTACATATGATGTAGCTAAAGTTTATGCTTGTTTGATTAGTTTTGCTTGTAGAAAAACCAATTGATTATATGAGAGTTGCATGTGTAAATAAATTGGGTAATTAATGTAATTGACTCAATTAGGGTATTGGATACTCGTATTGCCATTCTAGAGTTATATTAGCCACTCATAAGTGACCTAGAATTGTTTTAGAGTAACTTTATGGTGAGACTCATTGAATTGATCAATTGGATTTGGCTATGGATATGAATTGAATTAATTTGAGAATTAATTTGATTAATTTTTAATTAATTCAATTTGGCTTAATTTGTGAAATTGAGTTGCTATGGATGTAATTGGATTTATAATAACGCGTAGGATAATTTCTAGAATTTTTCGGAATTGTTTCGGAAGTGCTTTGGGAATTTTCCGTAAAATCGCATTAAGGGAAAATATAATTTGGTGAAATTATGATACTTATGAATGTCATAGAGATTAGAGCAAAATACGGATTTATAATTGGCATACGATACCAATTATTCATCGGGACTGTTAAAAGTTTTAAAAGTCGATTTTGCCTGATTACCGCGCTTCCGCCTGCGTAACCCCAACAAAAATGGTATCAGAGCGGGTCTGATGCCTCATCCATTACATTATTCATGCTTGATATTAGATATATAATCCAATTTTAATGTTTGCACATGCTTAGAATCTAATATGTTTCTTCACTTTTCGGTTCTACGCTAATGAATGTGTAACGAAAATTTAATTGTTAAATTGAGTTATATTTTCTTAGATTGAATTGAAATGTTTAGAAAATGATTTAAATTAAAATTCTGCATTGGATGTAGAGTATGGCTTCCATAGGAAAATCCCCGCTTTTAAATATGGCTGTAAAGTAACGTGTATTGGATACATGTTTCTTGGTCCGCCTTGCCAGTACGGATGCAAATGATTTCCTGATGCTATAGCTGTATCGTGCCAAAGCTGTGCAGTTATGGTTGATGGTTGTTCATTTGCGCCGGTAGAACTTATATGATAAGAGACAAATTCAAGTGAAAGTGCAAATCCTGAACGTGCCAAAGCTGTCAGGACTACACCGGTAGCTTGAGTTTGTCATTGACAAGTGTAGCCTTGATACGCCTCCCTGTGAACGTGCCAAAGCTGTCACAGCGAGAACAGTCAGGACCAAAACCAGGAGTCACCGGTGAGTGATTGACAAAGAGTTGTCTACCTAATGAATATGCGTAGGCAAGAACGTGCCAAAGCTGTGAGTCGAAATATATTCATGGGATCCTACTCTCACTATGGAATTCGATTTAATTATTGAATTCCCGTTGTCCATTGGGGATTACGGTATTACGTAAAGTAGTGGGAGACACTGCTGAGTTTAAAAATCCATAACTTAAGTAGTGCGTAATTTTATGGATTTACTGCTTTCATTTTCTTTTATTCTATATTGTTTAGAGATTTATACTTCTAATCCACTGCATTTATATTTCTTGAATATATTTTCTGACTTTACTTATGGTTGCGTAGTTCTATAATAGGTTCTAGAAAGACAGTAGACTAAGATATTGTTAGATTAGTTAAAACCATCGGGAACTATTGTTCCGATTTTCTTGAAAATCAAGATGGTTTGTGACTTAGTTTCTAAGTCACGATTAAGTAATCTAAATGGATATATGTTTAGGATATAACTATCTAGTTAGAATAGTTTCTTATGCAGTAAGAATTGACTTGAATAGTTCATGTCTCGAAATTCTTGACTGGCATTAAGAAAACCCCATTAAGTATTTGTTTATTTTTAATGACGTTTCTTCGCTTTTAGTGATTTTTAGAAGTCACGTGTCTGACACAGTTTGCTAATCAATTATTTGCAATTGTTGTGAATAATTGAACGCAAATTATAAAGCTAAAGAAATGAGATGTGTATAGTTGTGTGTAGAGAATTTTGATTCTCACAATACGACAATTATAGGTATTGGATACCGGATCTCCCGTCTAGTTATTTAAAATAATGTTTAATGACTGTTTTGATATTTGATATCAGAACTTGTGACTATTGGATAGTTACTTGTTCTGTATAAACAGTTGTTACATATTTTAATATAACTAGTAGTGTCATTAATGAAAGATAAGCATTAAGAAAATATTCGGTAAAATAAATGACTTAGTTACGTGTTTCTAATGAAACTCGGATAAAATATTTTGAATAGTTCAAATATATTCTATCTGTAGTGTTGAAAACTGTATCTTTAAGAAATTCATTGCTCATCTTTGAATTGTTCGAAGATGTTTGATTTGATCAAATGCATGAATTTAAGGCTATTAGTTCTATAGTTATTTAGTGAATGTGATTCTTACTCAGTATTAAACTTTTGTGATTCCATTGTGATGGAATAGGTTAGTGGGAGTTATCAGATCTTATATGATTTGATTCGTTGATATTGAGTGTTACCGAATTGATTTTCAATGCTTTTGGGGTTATGCTCCTGTAATACTTTTTTCGTCTCTTTAATTCATGTTCCGTTAGTTTCTACAGTTACATATATGATATGTATAGTAGAAAACTCGAATCTTGAAAAGTTTGAGATTCAAAACTTTCTTTTGTATAATGGTTATATAATTGAAAGTACTTGTGCCTCGGAGGTACGAGTGAAAGGTTAATCATTTATTCTATTTAATGGAATATTATATTCTATTTGATAAAATATCTTTTCTACGATCCCGAGTAATAAAATAGTTTTTTTGTTATTTGTAGTTAACATTGGATGTTAACAATTGTAGAAAATACTTGACTTTTGAAGTCAAATGAGAGAGTGATAAACTGTGATGAAACTACATAATTAATAGATGAAAAGACCCTTAGACAACTTTTGTAGAAGTCCAATAGGATGTCGAATCATTAACAAAGTATTTGATACTTAATGATTCTGTTGTTTTCTTTTTGAAGAAAATTATGCTATGACTCATAGTGGGAGAGCGATATTTGATATCGAATTCGGAAATTAGCATTGAACCATAGATCTAAGATTGTTCATGGCTTACGACGATCAAGTTTTGAACTTGATTAGGCTTTCGTTATGAATAGTTCATAAAATGTGCAAATTATTTGCGCAGCAAAAGCAAAGTGAGCTCGACAAAAGGCTTGACATTTATAGTATGACAATGAGTAGGTTATACTCAGTAGTCTATTGTAGACTTTGAGGAAGCTTGTCTCTTGTCGCACTGATTGGACAATTAAGAATCTGTTGGTAAATGTTGATATTAAACATTGTATTTTGGCTAAAGAATGCAAATTGGTGTTCTTGAATGGTTTCTTTGAATAAGAGATTTGTTGCGATTTCTTTGTTTGAAGAGTTCATTCTAGAATGGCCCTAGGGTTTGTATTCTGCTAAGATCACAGTTTGATATACTGGCTTATGGAGCCTATTGTAGACTCAGATAAGTTTTCCGGAAATACGTGCTTTTTGTTTTTGATATTAGTCAGATTGTCTGGTTTTATCGAAGTATAGAGACTACATATTTGTCAGTAGGGTCAGTGGAAGCATACAAATTTCTTTCTAGTTGTATATATCATGAGTCTTCTTTTCTCCGTGGAAGCAGTGGGAGTAGTCTCTATTATATTAGATATAAAGTTTTATATAAGACATAAAACTGAGAGACTTGTGAGAAACTCCCATTAATCGCATATTAGATACGATCTAATAAAGGATATAATAAGACTATATGTATGACAGTTAGTATAACTGCTTGACAGTTAACGTGTCTTTATAAATATAGTATTCGTCTTTCGTAAAGGATAATTCCTTTGTCAAAAGAAAGAATGATTGGAATGTCTAATCAATCTTATACATCATAGGATGATGGCGTAATGAATACTATATTATGTGTGATTATCAATATCAATTTAATCGTAATTGTTACGAGCTATTTTGATATGATGTAGACCATATGATGGTTCTAGAAACATGTTCTTTGTGATCTTTGAGATATTAAGAACAAGTTTCTAATTCATGGAGAATTTAGTCAGCAACCATAAGGTCAGATCAGTCTTGATCCTAGTTATGACATTAGATGGTCTATGTCATATAAAGTCAGAAAAGATGCAGTGGGAGTGTCACTGTTGATTCTACTAAACTAGTGGAATCAGTTGCAACTTGTGAAGTATTGACTTAGGAAGTTGCATAGTGACCTCAAAGATTAGAAGTCTTCATATTAATAGAGTGCTTGTGGTTGTCTCGTAGTATTTAGATTTGATTTCTAAATACATAGACAACTCAGTAGCTATAGCACAATACTGATATAGCGTCTGAGTCATATTGATGTGGAATTTGGATTCTACAAAATATGAATGATGCTGTTTAAGGAAAACAGTTGAGTTTGTTGGACAGACTCGATTTGTTAAAACATGCTTACTTGTTCATGCCTACCTCTTGAGTGTTGGTGAGCTCTTGAGGGCCATGAGTATATGATATACATTGAAGATGTGTATAGGATACCGTGGATTGGCACTAGAGCAAGTGGGAGAAATTGTTAGGGTTGGTGCTCCGAGTGCCAATCAGGATCGTATTTATGTTCGATTCATAAATACGAGCAGTTCAATTTTCCATAACATTACTAATTTTAGTGGTAGCACCCTTGTCTTTTATACACTTATTCGATCTAATATGATTACGATTATATCGAAACTAAATCTGGTTCAGTGATACGTGTATATTAGACAAAGACCCTAGGATTTACAATATAGTGCGCAGTTACAACATAGTTTGTAATTGACATTGGGAAGCACACTATTAGTTATATATCCTTAAATAAAGTTCCTGGTCAAGATTTACTAACACGGGTCGGTTAGTAAAATCCGCTGAGACCAGTACATGTCGTATATCGTGACTTGGTCCGATGGTTTATCCCATTGAACCATGAGTCTCGGGAGACTCGTATAGACATGTAGGTGTTTATTTGATAAGACACTGAACGACTCACCGAAGGTTTCCTAATAGATGGTACACCAACGTCAATAGAAACCTTCTCGAGTTGAGCAAGCATAGTGGTCATTCGACTTGAGATACCACTGTGGATATATGAGCTATCCTCCACACTTTGATGGCAGTCACGTCAACGATCTATTCATGATTAGACCTCCACCTGTTCGTTGGGTGTGGACTGATGCTCATGATATCCTGTGCGTATCAAGATAAGATCCGTCAGTCCTGTGTACAGGGCATAGGCATCCTCACGTGTTTATGATCTAGTAAATCCATGGCCGTGGTATAACGTCCGAAACCAGTTCCGAATGTTATTTAGAGATCGTAAATTGAAAGTCGATTGTATTATACCGAACGGATTTGACGTTCTCATCTATATCTCAGGTATAATACGGATGGCCTGTGACGGAGGGATTATACGTATGCTATGACCTCGACTTGCATTGTTTAGCGAGATTATCCGTGCTCGTCATAATTCATGAGTGGGTGAATTATGGACATGAAATTGGATTTCGTGACGGATAAACCTAAACTTAGAGAGTCTCACAATATAAAGTGTACTCGTAGAGCACTAGGGCATTTAGTTACGGATAATTTTATTATTCGTAATGTTACACATGCTGAGGTATTTTATTATTAATGTGTATGCGTATATGATACATAATTTGATTAGATACACATTAGTATTTATTGAAAAATAACACTTGTACATGTAAATTAATTAATTGAATAATTGTTATTTGATTAATTAATTATACAAATGACTAATTAAAGTTTACATGTGTTGGACACATGTGATGTTATTTAGTTATTTTTTATATTTGTCACAATTTAATTAATTGATATGATTAATTTAATTAATTAAATTGTTTAATTAATTAAAGAGTATTAAGCTTATATGAATAAGCATAATATGGTGTGGCAAATTTTAGCCCATATATTTAGAAAATATGTGGATTCTTTATGGCCCATATATTTGTCACATTTGAGTGCTCTTTTCTCTCATTCGAAAAAACTCTCAGTCATCAAGTTGGAAGAAGTCTCAAGCCTTCAAGGTATTCTTCAAAACTCATCTTGTGTTCTTCAATATCTATAAATATTCATATGATTCAAGCTGTTCTTAGTCAATATAGGTTGTTTGATCTTTTAAATCATAGAGTTTATTGTCGAAATTATGTTTGTGGATTGGTTTAGAGATCGATCTTAGGGAATAGATTTTTAGGAAATTTTATGTTTGTATGCTCGTCGTTTGGAGAATGTCGAATGAAGAATCTTCAGGTAGCTTAGGTGATCAAATTGATAGATATGTTGAACCATCTTTAAGTGGGTCGAGTGAGGAAGAAACATATAAAGATTGGTCGCATAAGGACTTTATCGAGGCTGGACTAATAACGGTAGCAGAGTTACCTCATGGGGTTCCCACTGATGCAATACCACTTAGGACATTACCAGTGGTTGGAGAGTCGAGTGGAATTGCCAGCACTAGTGAACCAACAAATCTGTTAACAAAAAATCCTGCCAGTCGAATGACAGAGAACTCACTGAGGGAAATCAAGTGCAAGTATAGGTTTCCCAACTCATTGGAACTAAGGTTACCCTTGTCGACTGAAAGAATAGATTAAAAAGTCCCCGGTGGATTGGGTTCTATGAGCGACCATTTGTAGATAGGTTAAGATTTCCCATACCGAGGTTAGTTTGGGAGGTTTTGGACCACTATTAGATTACTCATTCTCAATTGATGCAAAATACTTGGAGGATCTTACTGTCGATTGAATGTATGGCTTTAGAATTAGGAGTGTTCTTTGAAGTGAATGATGTTCTATTCTCATACTATCTAAAGGAGCATCTGACAGAAAATGGGAGATACACTTTGTATCTTCGCCAAAAGAAAAAACACATATTGACTGGGCTCCCAGCAAATGATAGGGGGAACTGGCAATCCAATTATTTCTTTGTGAGGGGTGAGAGTGTTTCTGGGTCTGCTGGAGTAGGTCGAATCCCAGAATTTTGGAGTTTGTCGGGTGAGTATTATATCTCTATCGCGCATTCTTTTCGAATACACTTGTGGAATGAGACTAATATCTTATTTCTTGTTTTTGCAGGTCCTCATCGAAATAGGTCGTTTGAGATAACAAGTCTGACCGTTTCAAACACTAAAGCTATACTAGCTCTACCTGCTGAAGATAGAGACTGGAGAGTCGTTATAGTAGAGAAAGATTGAGGTCGACTCTGTTGTGGAAGGACATTTACGATCCAGAAGGTACCCTTTGGCCATTTGTAAACACGTTTTGGACGTGATATACTGTATTTGGTCGAGTCAAGAGACATACGAAGAGACCATGTGTTTAAAGCTTTTAACTTCTGAATAACTTTTATGTGTAGAAGATATAACATCAGAGCCTTTTAAAGTATCTTCAATCGACGAAATAAAGAGTGGAAGGAGAGCCAAGAAAGCCAAAGGGACGGAACTTGAAGTTGAAAAGGTTGAGGCTCCCAAACTAAGAGAAGTCATTTCGGATGAGGCTACAGTGGCAAAAGGACAGTCGACTGAGATGACTATGGTTGGGAAGAAAATGAAACCCGTTGTTGAGCTAGAGGAATATCTTGAGAATGTCATTGTAAGAATTCCACACGGGTCGACTGCGATCTCGGACCCTTCCAGCCTTAGCAAAATTTATCAAAGGGCTGCTTCTGGAAGAAGATGAAAATAGGCTGACAGAGATAGGCCTAGTTGAGGCAATGAAGAAAGCAACAGCTTTGAGTTATCAAATACGTATACTCATGAACTATACTTTTAATATTTCTTTTATTCTTGGCCGAGTGAAAGCTATCTTATAGTATTTCAGACAATGGAATGCAGTTTGTTCATGTAGTAATATGCCGAGTCGAGTCAGAGGAGGATAAGGGAATTGGAAAAATCCCTTAGTGTAGTAAGGAAGGAAGCGACTGAACTGAAGTCCAGATTAGATGCTTCTGAGAGAAAGGGAAGAATGTATGAAGAAATAGTTGAAAGAGACCAAGACTATACTTAAAGTGGAGAGAGAAGTATCTGAAGCCACACTCGAAGCCTACAAGCAAGGCTTTGATAATGTGAAGAAAGAGAATGAGCAGCTTGAAGGGATTGCTTTCGAATCCATGATGAAAGAAAGAAGCAATTTGATGAAGGATTTTCTGGAAGGAAAAGTTACTGCATGGAAGCGCAAGAAAATGATTCGAGAGTACGACAGGCCGGTGGCTGGACTCTCTTTATCGAGTGGGGTTGGTGAAGAAGAAAATAAGGAGGAAGTTGAGTCAAAGGAGGTTGGGGACAAGGAAGCTGCAGTGTCTGAAGTTGAGATGGAAATAACCGAATGTGAGATGAAGAAAGGTAAAGACATTGGTCAAACGGGAATCGACCTTGTTATTCAAGAAGAAGATGTTTCTGCTAGTGCTCATGAAGCTGTTGAAGATCAACCGGCTGAGACTCCAGAATTTTGATAATGTAGCTAGTTTAATGTTTTTTCCATTTTGTACTAAACAATCATTGTCGAATGGAAAGGAAATTTAATTTTAGTCTTTGAATGCATTTTGTTTTTACGTCGAATGGATTTTGCAAGTTACAAATAACATATCATTTATTTCTCAATCGAAACATAATTAAGCATGCACACGTTACCAGTAGAATCGTTTAAGATGAATTACATTCCAACTGTTGTGGACCAGTGTCCCTTCTACGGTTTGCAATTTGTTGGCTCCTTGCCCAACGACCTTTGTAATGAGGTATGAACCTTCCCAATTTTTGTCCCAGTTTACCATCTCCAACTTCCTTGGTGTTTTGGAAAACTCTGCGTAGGAACCAATCTCCTTATCTGAAGGTTATGCTTCTATCACTTTTGTTGAAGTATTTGGCCATTCTTTGTTGATGGGCTGTAAGTTTTATGGAAGCTCGGTTCCTCAATTCATCAATTGTATCAAGACTGTGATTCATAAGTTGTCGATTCGAATCATCATTGAGCCATTTGTAATGTGGGAATGAGATGATTTCCTCTGTTGGTATTACTGCTTCCGTACCAAACGCAAGGGAGAATAGGGTTTTTCCAGTGGACGAGCGGATCATTGTTCTGTAACACCACAAGACTCTAGAGAGTTCATCTGCCCAAGCTCATTTTTCTTTCTCCAATCTTTTTCCTCAAAGTGTTCATTATTATTTTGTTGGATGACTCGGCTTGTGGGAATTTTGGGGTTGAAAAGCTTAACTTGATTCCCCAATTTTTGCAGAAATCTTAGAAATGATGGCTGATGAGTTGTGAACCATTATCAGTCACAATCTCTTCAGGTATGCCGAATCGACATATGTTATTCTTCCAGATGAATGTTTATATTTCTTTATCTCGTACCCTGGCAAAAGATCATGCTTCAATACACTTCGAGTAGTAGTCTGTAAGTGCTAGTATGTAGATTCGTTGTCCCAGGGCAGTTGAAAGTTTCCCAATGATATCCATCATCCACTTCATGTTTGGCCAATGAGATAAGATATAATTGAGTCTCTCTGGTGGGAGGTGCAAAACTGGGGCGAATCTTTGGCATTTCTCACATTTTCTTGTGAAGTCTGCAGAGTTGGCTCTCATGGTAGGCCAATAGTAACCTGTCGAGTGGGCACGACATGCCAAGCTTCTTCCTCCAGAGTGATTCCCACATTCTCATTCATGTAATTATGCCAACACGTGTTGTGCTTCTTCACGGCTGAGGCACTTAAGGTATGGTGTGGAAAATGACCTTTTCAACAATTGGCTGCCGTATATGGTAAACCTTGCAGCTTGCCTTTGGATTTTTTTGGCCTCAATTTTGTCTTCTGGAAGTACGCCTTCTTGTAGGTATTTTAATAGGGGTGTCATCCATGATTCGACTAGAGTAATTGAGCCGACCTCTTTTATTTCTTCCTTCCAAATAGCAGACCAATGCAAGTATACTACTTGAATAGATTGAGGTTTGTCCCATTGCATAGTTGAGCCAAGGGTGGCTAATGCGTCTGCTTGAGAATTTACACTTCTTGGAACTTGAGTTATCGTGAGTTTCTCAAATGTCGACTGAAGATCCTTTACTTTCTGTAAGTAGGATGCCATCTGAGGATCTCGTGCCTGATATGACCCTTGGAATTGGTTGACAATCAATTGTGAATCAGATTTTACTTCTAACTTTTTTGCTCCAAGTTTACTGGCCAAGGTCAGACTAGCTATTAATTCCTCATACTCTGCCTCATTATTGGTGACTTGGAAACCACACTTGACTGCTTGCTGTTGCGTGTCACCTTCAGGATTAATAATCACTATTCCTAAACCGCAACCTTTCTTACTGCTTGATCAGTCAAATGCAAGCTTCCAGGGAATATTTGAATGGATAGAATGGACTTTTGATTCAGCAGTAACTTGCAGGCTGGGATTGAAGTCAGCTATAAAATCTGCTAAGGCCTGAGACTTGATGGCAGTCCTGGGCAGATATGTGATATCATGTTCTCCAAGTTCCAGTGCCCATTTCGTCAACCTCCCAGATAGCTTCGGCTTATGGAGTATGCTTCTCAAATGATACGATATTGATCGATGGTAAACATACACGTAACATAAGCGCACGTATCACTCAAGTAGTATAAAAATATCGATTCCATGAGGACTTAATTTCTATTGTTGTTATTAATTATTGATGCTAAATGTTTACAGGTATCTAATTGAGGTGAGAAGGGAATGATTGCTTGATTGATTGGTTGAATGTTAATTTGATAAATAAATAAGTACACAAAAGAAAATACTAAGGAAAATAAACAAAAGACACAAATATCTAGGGTTGTGATTCCACACAATATTATTTAAATGATGAATTGATTTTCTTATATATGTATAATAAATTAGTTTTTTAACGTGGAACACGAAGATATGCAAAAGCCTCTTCCGATGGTCAGATGCAAACACCCAGAATAACCCAATTAACTATATTCCTATGTTAACCAAGTTACCTGAATTCATTAAGTTTAAGTTCCAATTGTGGCTACCCCCGCCCGACAGGTATATGTCTATCATGTAAGGAAATCTACCTAAGGGACATCTACCATAAGGTGAGATCATGAGCTATTGAATCTAAGACTGAAACCTAAAATATATTTTCCAAGTTCATTTTAAGTTTACCACATCAATCTTATTGGTGATCAGGCAACAAGAAGCGCTAAGCTTAAGATTCAATAAACAAACCAAAACATTAAACATAATATAATTAAATCAATTATTAATCATGTGAATATTGTGCTTCATCACTTCCCTAGAATAAAATAAAATGCTGGGGTTAAGGGATCCATCCTTACAATTTCTAATTTAGAAATCTCCCTTATTATAATATATAAATTTGCATGATATTACCAACCGACCATATAGGCGGTACCCTGATTTAGTCCTGTTATAATTAATTCCAACCGACCATAAAGGCAGTAACCAATTTAGTTACGTTAAAATCAATTTAATTAAGTCAAACCGACCATAAAGGCGGTATCCAATTAAGTCAGGTTTTAAGATAATTTATATATTATAATTTAAGGGAGATTAATCTAAATTATGATAATAAAAGCTTCACCTTTCCCCTAGTAGAAATTAACTACTAAACATAAAAGAAATATAAAATAAATAAACTACTATTACTACTAGAAATAAAAATACATAATTAAAATACTAAAATTAAATACAAACAAGAAACAATCATTAGATCCTTATTAGAAACCTTAAGGAAAATACGATTTTGGAAAATGAAATCAGCTTCTATTTATAGGAAAAATTCGGCCTTGCGCGTCGTGATGAGTGGAACTTTACGCGTCGCGACGCACCGTTGATTTGTGACGCGTGTATGTGGTTTGACGAGATGATGACACATGGCATGCGCATGTCGGCAAACTTAATTATTGGCTCGGTTTTACAACGCATGAAAGCTTACGCGTCGAGATGCTTACATCATCATGACGTAAGTAATGACGCGTGTCGGCAGAGTGAATGATTGTGCTGACGTCATGCTGACGTAAGTGATGACATGTCATCAGGATGAATTATTGGCTGACATTATGATGATGTAGGTGTTGACATGGCACTGACGTGGGGATGATGAGTGTTGGCAGCATAGTAACTGCAGCGCGTCGTGATGCAGAAGGTGTACGCGTCGCGACGCGAAAATGACAATTTTTCCTTTTTGCCCGTTTTTCGCTGTTTTAGCCCCAATTTGATTTCAATGAGTCCCAAAACTTTATTTATCCGTAAAATAACACAAAATACATTAAAAATTCATAAAATTCGAGAAACTAAATAAAATATTAGGTCAAATGGGAGGTAAATAGTGATATATTTTCCACTCATCACACCCTAAAACCTAACATTTTGCTAGTCCTCGAGCAAAACAAACAAAATAAAATAAAATAAATAACTGAAACTAAATTAAACTAAGCCACTTTCATAGAGATCATGGTTGCATTTAGCGTATGCAACAAGCCTTTAAAAACCCATATGTGTCCCTAATGGACGAGTTATAGTCTCTTGATGGCTTATAGCGACGATACCCACAAACGTCAACTACATGCACACAAAAGCAAAAAGATACAAGAAAATAAAATAAATGAAAATAATAGCTATATATACAATGTTCTCAGAGAATGTCTAGCAAAAAAGTTAAAGGAACCTTCAAAATGCATACTACAACTAAAATCCAATCCTTTGAACAAAGTATCTAAATCAGACTCTGAGTGTGTGTGTGAATAGCTCTGCAAACAACTTTGATTCTAAGTTATTAACTAGGTGAGTTTGTCTCAATTCTCAGTAGCTAATGGGTCAAACCAACCTGACTATCTAAAATTGTTTTGTCTACTACAATATGCGCAAAGTGTGGTATGAGATTTTTTTCATAACATCTTTAATCCATGAAGCGAGATTTGGGCCAGTGTCTCCCAAGCCAGTTGGCTTTAGGAAACTAGGTGTTAAGACACCCCTATGGACTTAATTACTCAGAATTCAGATGTTAGAAGCCAAGCAAGACGCCCGGTTACTAAGTATGAACTTTATTTATTCTTTTTTTTACTATCATACCGCACATCATAAATAAATGTAGACAAAAATAAATATTCAGGCAAACGGTCATTCATCAACCTCTGATTATTTCAACTAGTCACTTTGTCAATTCATTATTATCTAACTGCTATAGGACTATTTTTTTAAGTGCATATGAGTCTGACATAGATGTTACGCTCAAAGTATAGGATAAAAGTGAAATTAGCATTTATCTTTTCCTAGAACGTTTTACTAAGACAAAAAATCTCATCATTAGAATATATATATAATATATATATATATATATATATATTATATATATATATATATATATATAATATATATATATATATATATTTGCCTTTTTTGAATAAATCATGAAAACAAAAATTTAAACACGCAAACATGCAAGACACACGACATGCAGAGAATAAAAACATGCAGGAAAGAAAAAAATTAACAGAGAAAATAAATAAACATCAACAACCTCACCCCTAAACCAAAACCTAACATTGTCCCCAATGCGTTACAAAATAAAAGAAAGATAAATGAACAATGTTACAGTGATTTTTCATTCCTCCGCCTCCTCGTCGTCCTCGCTGATGTCCCTTAGATAGACTGGAATCTGATCATCACTCAATCATTGATGATGTGCTATTCGCTGAAGCATTTGAGCGTTGTGCCATGGAGCGAGATTGCGATGGTTGTTGCACTGGTTGAGGTTGTGGTTGTGGCTGAACAGGTGCTGATAAGGAAGAATTGGCATGTAAAGTCCTCTCCACTCGGAGTTGTTGGATAATGCGAGTGGTCAATGCTGTGGTGGGCTGCATCGATTCTTCCCTAAGGTCCATGGGCACCCTGTCCAGCGTGCATAGGCTTGTAATTAAGCTGCAGTACAACTGGCCAGTTTTTGTAGAACGTGTTGCCTAAGCTATATTGATCGATATCAGCCCACTGACATCAATGGTATAATCCTTCAGCAGACAATATAACATGATCATCTGTTTTTTTGTTACATTTTTAATATGGGTGCCAGACAACAATGTGCGGGTAAGGAAATGAAACCAAACTTTAGCATCTGGCTTAAGATACCTAGAACTCATATTTAAATATTCCTCGCTGCTACTCATATCCCATGTAACATTAGGGATAAAAAGTGTTTCTATAAGATGAGTCATATCTAAATTCTTCTTAGCTGTAATATATTCATCTTCCTCCATATCCGGTAACCCATAATACCTATTGATAATGGACCTATCGAACATCACCTGTTGACCTTGTACTAACACCTGGTATGCCTGATGCTTGTAAGCATTGGCGTATAACTCATGGAAAACTGGTACACAGGTTGGGTTACGCTGTTGCCAAAGCTTATGCCAGTGTCTGGTGGCGATGATTCTATCAATCTGAGGGAACTGTCCGGGGTTAATCTCAAAACTCCTCTCCAATATCGGGACTTTTTATCCCATCCCCTTTTCATATCACCGCTCAGCAGCTGCCGATATAAACTTTGTTGCATCGAAATGCGATCCGACTGCCGCTGAGGTTCTCGTTCTTTTAAGAGCCATTTTCAATTTTCAAAATTTCGGCAGAATTTCCCCCAAACTGTCAAGATTTCGTAAAATTTCAACCTAACACTAACATTTCTCAAATTATTCCACAACCACTAAAACTTCGCCCCCAAAACTACGAATTCACTAATAGCAAAAATCACAACAGAAACACACTTTTTTTTGTTTTTGTATTCGCAAAACATAAAAAAATTGAAAATTAAAGGAAACATTCACGTCGTGACGCGTCGTGTCAATACGTCGCGATGCGACGCCATAAAATGGGTCCTCACGTGTTTAGGTTAGCGTGTCACGACACACATGGTTTTACATGTCGCGACGCGGGATTTTTTTTGGCAAAATGCGAATTTTTCAAACATATCCACTAAGATTCGTCTCAAGAGTTGATTTCTTACTCTACCATCTCTGATGAATTGAATTTTTTTTTCTTCGCAATTTTGTCAAACTTTATTCCGTGATAACCCCATTTTCACTGGTTTGCTTTGCCTTAAGTGGTCCGTCTGTATTTTTCCCTGCAAAAATAACACATAAAATTAAAAATTCTACAACATGTGTACACAAAATACAAAAATAAAAATTTTAAATTAAAATAAATTTTTTTGCATAGGTTGCTTCCCTGCTAGCACTAAACTTTTCGTGTTCAGCCAGACATAACTGAAGTCTATCTGTTAAGGAGGCTTCAACGTGGTTTTGGACGTCCGATTAAAGACAATCCCATGAGCATTGCTTTTGAAGGGCCTCTTCCAACGATGAGGTGGCAAAATGAATTTTATCTCATTCAGTGCTTGTGCCACCTTCTTAAACTTTGTCGCTCCAATGGTTCCTGAAAAGAAAGAAAGAAAATCAGGAGGTCTCGTTTGGTGCTTGACATCGAATGGAAGTTCCATTCTTTCAAGCTTTTGGGCGGTGTTTTTGATTTGTACTCCCCAAAATAGTGATGTTTCTCCTGAAGTCATGAGATCTTCAATATGGTCAAACATTTTCTTGTCCGATTGTTTTTCATCTTGCTCCACCTTTTCATCACAGATGTACTTCAGAATTTCGTTGTTCAGTTCTTCATCTATCATCTTTGAAATGCATGCTCCATAAGTGTCAACCTGAGGATATAAAGATATATCTTATTATAAGCTTTTATCCTATGTGGTTGGTATGAATGGCTCAGGTAGCTATTCTTCAAACATCTGTGCAATGCATGCTCCAAGATCTTCATTTGTTGGTGTAGTTGGTACAAACAGCTCTGCTATTTCTTCCTCCTCAGAGACCGATGAATAATCAAGATCAAATTCAAATGCAGCCTGTTCGGGCTCCTGAACTGATACCTCTACCTCAGCCTCCTCACTTGTTAAGGTGTCATCATGAAATTCTTGGTATTTGAAGGCTTCATCAGTGTTATTTGAATTTGCTCCGTAAGGTATGTAGTTCTGGTTGTTGATTATTTGTCTCAATTCATTACCATCATTTGTGAGGTTTTTATTTGACTTAGAAACATTGCATCATGTTTAGCTTCCCATTTCTCGAGCCTGTTCATCAACTGTGTTCCCACTGATGGTTCTGGTCCTTGAAGATCGTATATTGATGGTGGATAAGATGGAAAATGTGGTGCAGTGGAATATGCTGGTTCATTATATGAAGGTCTTTGATAGTTCTGCCATCCTGAAATATAGTTATACGTGCAATGATTGCTAGGGTGGTTACCATCACATTGTTGGACAATTATGACCCATATCATCATGATTTGTAAAGAACATTGTGTTTTTGTACAAATTAACTATGTGACAAAAGGAAATTGCTATTTTATCATTATTGTAATTGGATTACTTGGATATATATATAATGATAAAAGTCCATATGGTTAAATCAGATTAATAAGATATGAGACAATATTAATCCACGAATGGTTCAATCATTAAATATCTCTAGTCGTAGTATTATCAAGACTGGACATTGATAATGTGGAATAGACTAGTATTGCACTTGTGCACGTTATGGAAGCTTAACGGCATAATTATCATATATTTAGGTATTGGATACTTATGCAACTGTTATAAGAGGTTCTGTTAGCCGTTGGACCGGGAACAATTTCGCTCTGGATAGACCCACTCGAAATCCCATTGGTAGTATGACTATGTGTTTATGGGAATCCGAATCAGGGTAGGTGTATGTGATCTTTAACTTGAGACTCGCATCGCTATTACTTGCGACAATCAGTTTACTTTGATATTGGTCGTCTGGAGCTTTAACAGGTTCTGTGTACGCCTATATTGGGTTTATTGAGAATCGTAGTGTATTGGATGTGATGTTAAGATGAGAGTATCACTTCAGTCATATGGAGATGATGGTCACACAGGATATGGTACTATTACTCTTAAATATTGCAGCTGTGGGGAAAGTATGACTAGGTCATGACTTTCCGATTACAGAGACTAGTTATGTGGGATCCGATATGCTTCGTACGGGGCATACACAGAGCCAGCCCTAGGCCTAGCATGTGACATCCGATACTGGATCGTATTATGCATTACATTGTATTACTACGCCTGATACAAATAATATTCCTCGGCGGATATTTCTAGAGAATTTGGTAGGCACGGTGCTTTGCTAGATGCCAACCATGTCTTGTAAATCGGTAAGAACGTGGTACGAGGTACGCACATGTTCAGATGGTTTGATGATCATTTTTACCGCCAATATATCCAGGAATCTCTTGGGTCGCTTCCCAAAGATTCACCAATGACATTTGACTCGAATAGAATTAATCTGGGATTAATTATGAGAGAGAAAATTAATCTGGGATTAATTGCGGCAAGAATTAATATGGGATTAAATTCCTATAAAAGAGATAACACGATTAATTTAGAATTAATCAATAAAATAAACATATCAGATATATTAATTGAGATTGAATTTCAATACGAAATTAAAATTGGATTTTAATTTGGGCGAATGAATTAATTTCGAATTAATTCATAAGCGACTATCGTAATAATTTTGCTAGACATAATTACTTAATTAAATTTGATTTAATTATATCGCAATGACAAATTCGTTTATTCGGAATTAAACGAACCCAGGCCCAAGTCTAGTTGTGTATAGAGTAAACCAACTTAAATTTGGACTTTAAAAGTGATGGGACCCACTTGACTTACATCAACTTTAGACATTTGATGGAAGTGGTTGGGCTTAATAAATTGGATTCATTAACTCAGACACCAACCAAGTTTTGAACTTACTATTCACCATCTCTTTTTTTCTCTCTTATTTCGTGAGCTTCTCTCTTCTTCTTGAAAATTTTTGTTTCAAAATTTGATCAAGCTAGCACTTGGAGAGTTGATTAAGGTGATAGGGAAACTCACCCAAGAGTTTAACAACTCAATCAAAAGCTTGGAGCTTCATCATCCAAAGAAATTTTTGAAATATCTCAACATATTAATGTAAGTTTTTCCGTAACTTTACTTGATTATTCACAAGCAAATCATGTTTAGGATATTGGGCATGTCTTAGAGACACTAACAATGGTATCAGAGCCTTGCTAAACTTGATTTGAAATCTAGGGTTCTTAACTTTAATTTGGGGATTTTTTGCTTGGAGCATGTAAATTCAAAATTGATTATTTGGTTGATGTTAGATGATGATAACTTAGAGTTGTGTATCATTGGATTGTGAAAAAAATTGATTAGATCAAATTTCCCAAATTCTTCACCTTGGCCGAATATGAACCCTTGGATAACTCATGGTAATTTTTGAAATTTGACACTTGGATGTGTTAAATGACATGAAATAAATTTTGAATGTTGATTTAATTGGATTGAAATCAAATTGGGTATTATTTCCTTGCTATTGCCGTGAGATGTGATGAGTGGTATTTATATCACTATTTCCCACTCATTTAACTTAATATTTTGTATAGTTTCTTGAGTTTTATGAACGTTTTGATGTGTTTTATTGTTATCTTGTAGATAAATAAAGTTTGGACAGCACTGGAGGCAATTTGGGGCAAAACCGGACAAAAATGAGTCAACAAGGATATTTTAGTCTTTTGCACGTCGCGACGCTGGAACACTGCGCGCCGCGACGCCCAGCATGCGCCGAATCTGCTAACATGCGCCTGGTCAACGGTCAACAATTTGAGAAGTTTTGACTATGCTAAAATGCGCCGTGCCACGTGTCACCATCACATCCCATCTGCTAACATGCGCCGTGCCACGTGTCATCATCATATGCTGCCGACACTCAGACTTGACACGTGTCGCCTCGTCATCAGCCACATCATCGGTCAACAAGTCAACCTCGCCACGTGTCATGCCACATCATCGTCCACGTCAGCAGGTCAACCGAGTCAACTTGCCACGTCAGCCTCAACCAATCAGAACTTGACACGTGTCGCCACGTGTCGCAATCCTATTATGCCGACAAGTTAACAGTCAGCCGCCACGCCACGTCATGCCATGTCATCGCCACGTCGTCGCCGCGTCAGCTTGACGTCATCAATGACGTCATCACAATAATTGAGAATTAGCCGCCTTGACACGTGTCGCGTGAACAGTCAGCCGCCTTGATTACGTGTCGCCTTCTCATCGTGCCACGTCGACAAATCCAGCGTCGCGACGCTGAGATCCTTGGCGTCGCGACGCCCGAACAGTGAAAAATTTTCCTATAAATTCAGCGCGAAATTTCAGAATTTTGTACACCTCTCTCTCTCTTGATTTCTCTCTCTTGAGAGAGTTTCTCTCTCTAGAATTTTTATTTTTTTTATTTTTACTTTTGTAAATAATTTTAATTACTCTTTGTAATAATAGTAATTTAATTTTTACTTTTTACAGTTTTTACTATTTACCATGATGTTGTAACTTTTTCAGCTAGGGTGAAAGGTAATTCTTTTACTGTTACTATTTAGATTAATCTCCCTTAAAAATAATATATTATCTATTTAAAATATTGACTTAATAAGGGATACCGCTATATTGGTCGGTTTGTAATTTAATATTAATCTGGTTTAAACCTGACTAATCAAGGATACCGCCAGACTGGTCGGTTGGTAAATTTATTTTTGGTTCCGCCTTAATGGCTGGTTGGACTTAATTTGACTTAATCAGGATACCGCCAGACTGGTCGGTTGGTAAATTTATCACAAGTTTATATATTATTTTATGGGAGATATCTAAATTAGTAGTAGTAAAAGTAATTCCTTTTACCTTAGCATTTTATTTTATTTTACTTTTCAGTATTTTTATTTTATGTATTTTATTTTTATAGTCCTAGTTATGTGTTAGTTAATTAGGGGTTGTGATGACTTTTAATATCACCGGTTTATAAGGGATTATTTTATAGTTGGGTAATTTAAAGGTTTATTTATTAAGTCTTAAGCTTAATGCTTCTTGTTGTCTGATCACCAATAAGATTGAAATGGTAAATCTAAAATGAACTAGACATAGGGATTTTAGGTTTCAGCCTTAGACTTAATAGCCCACGATCTTCCTTGAGGATAGATAACCCTTTAATAGATTTCCTTACAGGATAGGAATATACCTGTCGGGCGGGGGTAGCCATAATTGGAACTTAGACTTAATGAATCCAGGTAATGTGGTTGACATAGGAATATGGTTCAATTGGGTTATACTGGGTATTTGTAATTGACCATCGGAAGAGGCTTTTACATAATTTAGTGTTCCAGGTTAGTAAACTGATTTATTACACAAATATAAAATAATCACTTCATCTTTTAAATGATATTAAAAGAATTCACAACCTTAATATCTTTTTATCTGTTATTTTCCTTAGTATTTTCTTTTATTTTTTTATTTATTTATTTAACAAATCTTTAATCAACCAAATCAATCAAGCAATCAATTCCATTCTCCCTTTAATTAGATATTTGTAAATAAATAGATTCAATAATTAATAACAACAGTAGGAATTAAGTCATCGTGGGATCGATATTTTTATACTACTTGAACGATACGTGCGCTTGCGTTATACGTGTGTGTTTACGCCGGTCAAGTTTTTGGCGCCGTTTCCGGGGACTTATATTTATTGAGTTGTTAATTTTGAAGCTATCTAATTTACTAATATCTAATTTTCTTTTATTTTTACCTGTAATTTTTTTATTTCTTTCTTTCTTTTTCAGGTGACTTAAAAAATGGAACATTACTGGGAGATTGAAAGATTACGTGCTTTACAAGAAGATACACCCCACATCTGGGAGCAACAGTCCAGTTTTCTTAGGCCTGTTGTCGAGCCCAATGATTATCACTGGATGCCAGAACCAAACAATACTACATTTGCTCAACAGAACTCAATGTGGAGATGTGACATATGTAATGGTGACCACCCAAGCGATTATTGCGAATACAACTACCATCCAGGGTGGCAAAACTATCAAGATCCTTCATGGTATGACGAGCCATCACATTTCACAGAACCACATTTCTCATCTTATCCACCATCTATCTTTGATCTTCATCAAGAACCAGAACCATCTGAGGAAGATCAGTTGATTCACATGTTCAAAGAACAGACAGCTCGATTTGATGTACAAGTTCAGAGTAACACAGAATCCATACAGAGAATGACAGATCAGATCAGACAATTACAGAAAACCAGAACTATATACCTCAAGGACCAGTTCCAGATGACACTGATGAAGCCTTCAAGTACCAATCATTTCAAAATGACACTTCAACAGAGGAGGAGGCTGCGCAGTATCAACGACCAGAGGTATCAGTTCAGGAACCCGAACCGGCAAAGTCTCGATTTGATTTTTATTATTCTGACTCTGACGAGGATGAAGCTGAAATATTTGTACCAACTGCATCAAAAATTGAGGATGGAATTCTGTATCCTCAAAACGAAGATCTTGGAGATTCCATTGCACAAATGTTTGAAGAATATCTACCTGAGCCAATTATTTCATCCAGATCAGAGGATGAAGACCTAAAATCTGACATTTCTTTTCATCCTCAGGTTGACAATTTTGATGCATGTATTTCACAGATGACAGATGAAGAGCTGAATGCAGAAATTTTCAAATACATCTGTGAAGAAAAGGTGGAACAAGAAACAGAGCAAATGGAGGAGCAAATGTCTGACCTTAATAAAAATCCAGAGCATTCAGGAAAAACATCGCTGTTTTGGGGAGTACAAATCAAAGATATCAACCAGAAGCTTGACATAATGGAACTTCCATTCCAAGTCAAGCATCATACGAGACCTCCTGATTTTCTTTCTTTCTTTGCAGGAACCATTGGAGCAACAAGGAGTAAAAAGGTGGCACGAGCACTGAATGAGACAAAATTATTTCTGCCACTTTTCCGTTGGAAGAGACCCTTCAAAAGCAACGCTCACGGGATTGTCTTTAATCTGACATCCAAAACGACATTGAAACCTCCTTAACATATGGATTTCAGTCACGTCTGGCTGAAGACGAAAAATTTAGCGCTAGCAGGGAGGCAACCCATGCAATTTGTTGTAATTTATTTTTCATATTTTGTGTGAACTTTTTAATTCTGTGTGTTAGTTTTGCAGGAAAAATAAAAACGGAATTTTTTAGGACAAAGCAGGCCAGTACAAGCGGGATTTTCAAAATAAAAATTTGACAAAATCACGAAGATACAAAGTTGATCCAGGAGACGGCCAAGTAAGGAGACATCTTTTGAGACGCGTCCCTATGGATTTATCCGTCGCAAGACATGATTTTGCCAAAAAAAAAATAAAAATCAGCGTCGCGACGCTGCCTCGAAATCACAGAACATAAGCAGGGCGCTGGCAGCATCTCCTTTCACTCTTCATCTTCTTCATCCGCAACCACTCACCGAGAACAAACAAAACCAAGACCCATCAGCCACCAAACACTTCCTTCGCCGAGTCTTCACAGAGCCATGTCCAGCCACCATCGCTGAGACACCACCAAGCCGAGATCACTAAGAAAACCACACATCCACCACTCAACAACTCCAAAAACCCCAAAAGCCGAGCCACCAACCTTCACCATAGCCTCACCACCGAGCAAAACCCCATCCTCAACTGCCGTGACTCAACCGCGAGCCACCGAGCCATCACCATCCAAACAGCAGCCGAAACCAGAAGCCATCACCTCCGACCAAACTGAGACAAATCAGCCCATTGCCGACCCAAATTGCCACTGTCTTGCCGAATATTAGCCACCACCGTCGCAAACCGGAACCAAGCCATCCTTGCCGAGAACCTCCTTCACCATCACTGCCAACCAAATACACTACCGAGAGGACCAAGTCGCAGATCAATCAAGAGACACGGACCATTGCCAAAATCAGAATTTGAGATTAACGGTAATAATTTGATAAAATTTGATTTGGTAATTGGTAAATTAATTTGGTAATTAGGTTTGAATTGTGGTAAGTTTGATTTGGGAATTTTGAATTACGAAGGGTTGGATTGTGGATTAATTTGATTCGTAGATTGTGGGGGCGAAGAGTTGAATGGAGGTGTTTGTGGCATTTGATAGATTTAGGTTGTGTTGGATAATCAAAAATTCAGGGGAGACTCTGTCGGATTTTTCTGAAAAATACCAAAGTTGGGATTTGATTGGTGATAATTTTTTAGGGTGAATTTTGGGGAAATTTTGAGTTTTTAGAGGTGATTCTGCCAAAATTTTTAATGAAAAATGGTCAAATAGCAATTGTGATAAGAACCGTAATTTGGGCATAAATCTTAATCGGTAATTTTTCCTGTAAAATTTCAGCTAACCAGGTACAACCTTCTAACTCTCCTTTTACTGTTTAAGACATTGGGGACAATGTCTCATTTAGGTTTGGGGGTGAGATTTAGTTGATTAATACCTCCTTGTTTTTAGTTTGTATGTTGTTTTTATTTTTAGTCCAAATTTTTCGAAAAATACAAAAAAATTGAAAAATTTTCAAAAATTACAAAAATATTTTGTGTTTGTGTGTTTTTATTTTGACTAAAAAGGTGGAATTGGTGAGAGGTAGCCGAGTAAGGAATTTCCGCTCCTGAGACGAATCTCATACCTATTTCGAAATAAATTAATTTTTGTTTATTTCCTTTTAAATTATTTAATTTGTGAATTCTCCATAAATCTGACTAAAATGAATCTTCTTATGTTCAGTTGACAGGTATTATGAACTTACATGGAAACATACGGACATGAGCTAAAATTGAAAAGTTTGTAATATTACGTGCTATAGTTTAATTGGAGGAAGCATCTCTAAATAGTGATGGAGTAAAAAAAAAAAAAAAAAAAAAGTCTGAGATCCGAGTTATTAAGTCTGTAAGGGTGTTTTAACACCTAGTGCCCTAAAACCAACTGGTTTGGGAGTCATTGGCCTAAAGCTCGCTACATGGATCAAAGATGCTGCAAAAATATATATATATCTGAAGTCTGAGTAATTAAGTTCGTAGGGGTGTCTTAACACCTGGTGCCCTAAAGCCAACTGGTTTGGGAGCCACCGACCCAAAGCTCGTTACATAGACGGAAGATATTGTATATAAATAAAAAATAGAAAAAAAAAATCAAAAGAAAAAATCAGAAAATTATTCCATTGCTACAAAAAGGTGTGAAATCTGATAGAACTTTAGGACAAAAATATTACTCTCTTATCAACTGCACTTATGACTGTTGTGGGCAAAAATGAGTTGATTAATATTTTGTTTGCTGTGTATATGGAGAATGGTAAAAATAATCGGAGAATTTACTTATTCGGTAATTTAGAAAGAAACAAAACAACTAATAACTTGGAGTAGAATTTTCACCTGATTAGTCACTAACTTTCTTTATTCTCTTTTCGCTTGTCTTTTTGCTTTTGTGTGCATTAGTTTTAATACCTTTTTACTTTTGTAAAATGTTTATGGGTATCATTGATTAGTCACTAACTTCTTTTTTTCTCTCTTATGTCGTGAGCTTCTCTCTTCTTCTTGAAAATTTTTGTTTCAAAATTTGATCAAGCTAGCACTTGGAGAGTTGATTAAGGTGATAGGGAAACTCACCCAAGAGTTTAACAACTCAATCAAAAGCTTGGAGCTTCATCATCCAAAGAAATTTTTGAAATATCTCAACATATTAATGTAAGTTTTTCTGTAACTTTACTTGATTATTCACAAGCAAATCATGTTTAGGATATTGGGCATGTCTTAGAGACACTAACAATGGTATCAGAGCCTTGCTAAACTTGATTTGAAATCTAGGGTTCTTAACTTTAATTTGGGGATTTTTTGCTTGGAGCATGTAAATTCAAAATTGATTATTTGGTGATGTTAGATGATGATAACTTAGAGTTGTGTATCATTGGATTGTGAAAAAATTGATTAGATCAAATTTTCCAAAATTCTTCACCTTGGCCGAATATGAACCCTTGGATAACTCATGGTAATTTTTGATTTGCACTTGATGTGTTTGAAAGTGTTCAATCAAAGTCCCAAGGATCACAATCATGCATAAAAACCCGCATATGAACACATCAAATGAGGTGCGGAATATACTCACATTGAATTTCGGTTTTGATGAAATGAAGAACAAGATGCGTTTTGCATCCTACAAGCTCACGGCAACAGCTCTCCAAGGCAGTGGGCTGCTCGGTTTGGACTGGTTTGGCTTCCTCCATGTTCGGCCATTGATGAGCTCCATTGAAGCTCAAAGCTTCAAGCTTCCATGCTCACGGAATCACTTCCCTATCACCTATGTATCACTCAAGGTGTGTGCTAACTTATCATCTTCCATTTTGCTTCTCAAATGCTCGGTGAAACCAGAAAAATGAAGAAGAATCGGCAGTGATGCCGTGAAGAAGAGAGGAAGAAAAGGAGGGGATAGAGAAACGTAAAATGTTTTCATGTCAGAGAGAGAAAAAGATTTTTAATATATATTTTTTATTTCATTTACCAAGTAAAATAAATAAAACATATATATCTTATCTTTTAATTCAAAAGTCAAAAGTTAAAAACAATAAAGCTTTTTCATCATTTCACTTTTAACTTTAAGTCACATCACATCTATTCACTTTAATAAAGTGACATATTGTCAAGTCACATCACTCAAAGTGACAATTAATTTGACGATTGACGCGACTAGCGATTTGACGCTTGATGTGACTCGCGTGCCGCGCTCGAATTCGAAATGCGAATGCGCTCGCAATCACTCTCGGGCTCGGGTTCGCTAATTCCAAATTAACGAATTTTCCGTCGCGTCGTAATTAAGTGATTACGCCTAGCGAATTCACTATTCACGTCGCTAACGAATTAATTCTAAATTAATTCGTTCGCCCGAATTAAAATCTAATTTTAATTCCGCGTCGAAATCCAATTTCGATTATATATCAAATATATTAATTTTATCGATTAATTCCAAATTAATCGTTCTCTCTCTATAATTATTATTTTATCCAGATAAAATATCTCCGCAATTAATCCCAGATTAATTTTCTCTCGAATCATCGAATTAACATTATATCTCTCTCTTCTAATTAATCCCAGATTAATCAAAGTGCGAGTAATACGTCATCGGTGAATCTTCAGGAACCGACCCATGAGATCTCCGGATATGTTGGCAGTAAATACGATCGTCGGACTGTCCGAACACGTAAGTACCTCGTACTACGTTTATATCGACTTACAAGACAAGGTTAGCCTCTAGCAAAACGCCATGCCTACCCAATTCTCCAAATATTCTTACAGGAATATATAGATCTGTATCAAGCGTAGTATACCGTAGTATTGTGTATATCGGCCCAGTATCGGATAATCACGTGCTAGGGCTGGGGCTGGATAGTGTCTGCCCCGTCCGAAGCACATGTCGGATGTCTGGTAACATAGTCTCTATAATCGGATATACATGACCTGGTCACAATATCCCGATTGGTTGCGCAACACTCAAGAGCACTAGTACCGTATCCTGCGTGACATCAACTCCAATATGACTGAAGTGACACTTCCGTCTCGACATCACACCCAATACACTACGACTCTCTGATAAACCCAGAAGCGGTGTACACAGAACCGGTTAAAGCCCTGTACCACCAAGACCAAAGTCTACCGATTATCGCAAGTATTAGCGATGCAAGTCTCAGGTTAAGACTATACACACCTACCTCGATTTCGGCCTCCCATAGACACATAGTCATAATACCAATGGGATTCCGAGGGGTCTATCCAGAGCGAAGCTGTTTCCCGTACCATCGGTGAAACACGACCTCCTATCGCACTTGCATAAGTATCCAATACTTATAATATGAGAACTATGCCGTTGTGCCCTCACAACGCGCACAAGTGCAATACTAGCCTATTCCGCATTATCGATGTCCAGTCTCGATAATACTTCGGCTAGGGATATTTAATGATTAATCCTTCGGGGATTGATACTGTCTCATATCATCTCAATCCAGGAACTAATCATATGGACCTCTCTTCATTTATACATCTATGGTGATCTAATCACAAATGATGAGAGTGCAATTTCCTTGTCACATAGTTAATTTGTACAACAACACCGTGATCTGTACAAATAGTGACGCTATGGGTCATATTATCCAACAATCTCCCACTTGGCACATAGCCAGTCACTCGAGTGTCTAACACCCGAACTATGTACAATTCGCTCAAATTGCTGAGGAAAGGTTTTCGTCAGCGGATTTGCTTAATTATCGTCTGACGCGATTTACACGATCATCACATCGCCACGATGTATGATCCGAACGAATCAGATGATATAGAAGTATATTTGGATCGTCGATGAGACCTTTAATTCTTTAGCCTGTGCTGACGCCTAGCTCAGCTGCTAACAGAACTATATCTAATCTAATTAGATTTATTATCGATCCAAATGGCTTCTATTGCTGCCTCAGCTGCAGCAATAATCCGCATTTGTTGTTAATTCGGCAACAGTTATCTTGCTCGGAATATTTCCAGCTCACTGCACCGTTATTTAAACTGTATAGTACCGTTTGTGACTTTTAGTCGTCTTTATCGGTTATAGGAAACTTGCTACAGTGATCCCAGTCACTTCAAGTTCTCCTACTCCATAGACTAAGACAGCATCCTTAGTTCTCTAAGATACTAACGGATGTTCCTAACATCAATCCAGTGACTATCACTCGGATTGTCCTGTTTGTGAATCCATATGCTCAAAGCGTATGATACACCAGGTCTTGTACATTTTTCAATGTACAGATCCACGGAGAGTATTTCGAAAGCCAAGCTTTCGCCGACATTTATTTTATGGGAATATCATTTCCAAGAAATGACGTATTATCATTATTTTATAGGACAGCCACTGTCAGTGCGCTCCCACTAACCCTCTTATTTACACTAGAATCATTTTCGTTTTGATTAAATCATACACCATTATGATTGCATCAAAATGATAATTCCAAGAACTTATGCTCGCGTCAGCAAGCATCATCCAAATGGATCTACAGTGGCAATAGGTAAAAGGTTGAATCGTAATCAATCACAATGTCGATAACGATACATTTCCGTTAAAAGCCTAGCTTTATACGTTGGTATATTGCCATCCATGTACGTCTTCCTTGAAGACTTATAGTACCAATAGGCACAATGCCTTGTGGTACATCAACTAGTATCCAAACTTATTGATATACATGGAATCCATTTCGGACTCATGACACTTTGTCATAATAGGGAGTCGATACCTCGTATCACTTCCTTTGTTCTTGTGTATTCGAAGATTAATGGTATAGTTTCATCATCTTGATGAATTATATATGTTCCATTAAGATTCAGTGCCTAGAACAGTATTACTAGTTACTCCGATTTTCATCGAGTTATACTATCCTCCCACTTACCACTGCATATCGGTATTCCTCTTAGGAAAACCGCATGGAGAGCAACAATCACATTGTTCTCATGTGAGATGTATAAGTACTATACTTATGGTTTCCCTTAGGATAACCTATATTGGCACTTATCCAATTTGGGTCCTTAGTTTGGTATCATCCAAACGTTATGCCTAGCATACCCAAATTGTCAGGAATGAGAAACCTCGTTTCTTTCCTGTTCATATCCTATACGATATCTGTCAAACAGATTTATATGGAACCTTATTCTAAATAAGTTTTGCACTGTTAGTACATATCCTATTGAAGGAAATGGTAGCTCAAAGCGACTCGTGATTAACCTTATTATGTCTAACAAAATTCGGTTAATCCTGTTCGGACACACCGTCAAAATGACGTGTTCCAAGAGGAGTCCTCATTGAAAGAATACTATACTCTTTCAAGTATACGAGAAACTTACTGCTAAAGTATTTTCCATTACGGTCTTACCGTGGCGGAATAATGCTATAGCCGATCTGTTTATGTATTTCGTGTCGAAACTTTAAAGTTTCTGATTTGTGTTCTTCAAAAGAAACACATAACCATAACGTGATGCCACATCCGTTAAGGTCACGAAATATTCATGTTCACATCTAGCCTAGCTAGATATGGGCCCACTTACTTCACCATGAATAGGGCTAACAGATCGGTGGCACTAACACTATTACCAAGCAAATAGTATTTTAGGTACTTTACCTAATAAACTAGATTCGCAGACCTTATTTGAATAGTCAAATCAGTCCTAGTACCCACTCTTCAAAAGTGTGGATATACGAGTCTAATTAAATTGTGTCCTAGACAACAATGCCACAAATAAGTCTCTATTGATCAAATCAATTTGAGCTATTTATTTGTCAATTTATATGTTTGAGATTTTTATTTATATTCAAAATATAAATTCTGTTATTTATATCTAATATATTTATCTCAGTATCATCTTTATATAATAAAACACTCAGTGTTCTATAATATAAAGGTTTTATCCGCAACGGATTAAACACTGATAAAGAGATAATGTCTCTAGTCAAACTAGTTACATTATAACAGTTCCTAATTCAAGTACATACCCGAAGGGTAGTTCCTAAACTTAGGTATCTACGGTCGAAACAGCGACTTTCGTCCCGTTTCCGATTCGCAGAGCAATCTCAGCTTGAAGTCAGTATCCTGCTCAAAGCAGATTCTGAATATCAATACATATATTTTATGTACCACACTAAGTATTTAAAATCTAATTTCAATACTAGCTGTGAACATAACTAAGACAAACATTTTTAAAGTTAGAGCCTCGCCCTTTCTTTAATTCCTTCGTGTCTTCCATATCCAAATGGTAGTCACTTTGGGATATGTCAATTATCCTTTTCAATATTTTAGGAACCTTAGGCCAAGCCTTGGTTTTTATAATATTGAAAGGAATGTGCACCTCGTGCTACATGCCTAATTGCAAACTTTGACTTTACATGAATAGTCAATTAATTCTCCAAGATTATAAATTGCAATTTTAATACTTCTTAAATCCAAAATTAGATTTATGACAAGTATATTAAATTAAGCATTAAAGTCATCATCACAAATCTTCCAAAGATTTTATGCTCTACTTATCTTGCTTAATTTTGGGCTTAAGGTATAATAAGTTATTTTATCCAATAAAGTAACCTATTATTTATTCCCAATTTGAAAATTAAATCATTTAAAATATTTTAATCCTAGATTATATTTTAAATATCCAACTTTTCAATTTTATCTTGATTACAATAGTCCAACTATTTAATCAACGATTAGTGGTACTTTATATATTATAATGATTATAATAGTCCAACTATATAATCAAATATAATCCAAATTAATTAACCTCAATTACATTGATTACTATAATCCAATTATAAAATCAACTGTAAACTGAAATTAATTAATTCAAATATATTGATTAATATAATCCAATTATATATAATCAAGTATAATACAGTCCAACTGTTTATTAAAACAACAATTTAAATATTAGTCTAACTAACATTTAATCTAATGACGAAATAATTTAAATGAGCGCATACGGCGAGTAATTGAACGAGTATTGCAAATTCAATTCTTGCCTCCCACTATTTTTCGTCGAGCCTCTAACCCTCTGTCGAGTACTCGGGAAACCGTGTTTCCTAGTGGGCTAGGATCCTGTAAATATCACACAATCTTGACTTTGGCCAACAAATTGTATGATAATTAACTAGGTAGATCTCTAAGATCAATTGGATCTTATCCAACTCCTAGATCCAGTAGGTGGACATCCAAGTCCCAACATATATCTTATATATGCCTATACATCGAATGTATACCCTACCTTTTTCCTCTGAATCAACTAGGCCTTGGCTTTGGCACAACAAACCTAGTGATCCCAGTCAAGCGCGGACCCATTGACATGGAAGCTTCGTAATCAATGTCAATGGACAAGAAGTGGTCTTGACTTTGGCCAACAAACCACAACTTGGACACGACACCGATATGGAACAAAGCCTCGTGATTAAAACACATCTTTGATGGACAAGGGCTTGACTTTGGCCAACAACCCCTGCCAATCTCGGATCTTGAGTAAGAATCACTCAATGGAAGGAAAAACGCATGATATTTAACGAGGGTTTTTCGCGTGCAAATTGGCTACCAATTTAATTATCTTTGTTAAGGTCTCATCATCATACACCCTTAAGCATGCATTCTAAACACATAATAAAGCGAGTATGAAATAAAATAATAATGATATGCGGATGGATATTTTACATTGATCCTAGATCAAATCTCTCACTTTCTCTCTCCCGCTAGCACTTGTATTACTCTTACCCGTTACACTACACTTCTAAAGAAACCTCTTTTACATGGAGGGGAATAGGTGAGAAGAGAATACAAAGAAATAGGAGATAAGGCTGGACACGCAGGTCCAATTTAATAAATCAAATTTATTACAATTTCCAAAATCGCCCAACCCGACTAATATCCATCCGATATACATTATTCAAACATCACAACCATGTATTCATACAAGCATGTTATCAATCAATCAATCAAATTAATTAATCTTGAATATTAGTGATCATCCAATGTTCAAACAAAGATTTGATTTTTTCGAGTCAAACTCGTTTTGCGAACACGTACTCAAAGTACAATTTCTACGAATTAAATTAAATTACATAATTAAATCCAATTTAATACGTATTTAATTCTAATTCATTATTTAATTCCAAATTAAATATTACACTTTTATTAACGAACCTTTACGACTTAAATTCCAAATTTAATCGCAACGGGTCTCAAAGCCCGACTAACATCTAATGTTTTATTTAATTAAAGTCCAATGGGCTTTTAATTAATTTCTATAGGCGTGGACTTTTGGTCAACTCGGATCAAACGAACAACCAAAATCCAATCCGGGAGTTACCCCATAAGCCTTTAAATTAATTTTGGCCCATTAGGCCCAATTAAATAATTAAGGTCCATTAAGTCATAATTGGACCTTTTGGATTCGGTTTTGGCCTAATTGGATCCAACCAATTTTGCCTAAACCCAACTTTGTTACAACAAAGCCCAAAGCCCAATTACAACCTAACAAGCCCAATTTCCAAAATCAAGCCAAATTAACATGCTATCAGTCTCGGCAATTAGGGGTTTTTCAATTCGATTCGGTTTCAATCCAATTGAGTCCACAATCTTAATTTCCCAAATCAATTCAATTCATCCAATGAATTAAAACAAAATCACAGAATTCATGTTCATTAGATTCGGCCAAGCCACTTTAAAGGGGAAAAAATGTTCTAAATCAAAATTCAATCCAATTGAACTTCAAAACAACATTAACCAATTGTTTTAAGTCATCCAATGATCAAACAAAACAAATTTACCAAGACATTAGGGTTATGCAATTTTCGGCCAAGCCTTCATTTGGGGAAAATTGAATCCAATCCAATTTCATGAAATTGATCCACACAATCTCAATTAAACATGTTCTAAGCATACTTAAACATCCAATTCAATTAAAACATGCTCAAACACATTTTACCCAATTTCAAGTTTCATGTTCAACCTAAAGAATTGGGGAAAATTGATCTAATCCAATTTTCTTGAAATTGATCATGCACAACTTCAATTCAACCTCATTCAAGCACACTTCATCAAACAATTCAACCAAATCATGCCTAAATCGAGTTTGCCCAAATTAAAGTTTTGACCAAAATAAGCAAATTGGGGAAAATCAATCCAATCAATTTTTTATCATTGATTACATATAACTCAAATTCAACAATCAAATATGCATTCTTAAAGAATCAATTTGTCAGAATCAAGCTAAAATCAAAAAGCCCCAAATTTGCTCAAGAACCCTAATTCGGTTTTCATGCATCAAAAGCTCAAGATACCATTGAAAGTGTTCAATCAAAGTCCCAAGGATCACAATCATGCATAAAAACTGCATATGAACACATCAAAGGAGGTGCGGAATATACTCACATTGAATTTCGGTTTTGATGAAATGAAGAACAAGATGCGTTTTGCATCCTACAAGCTCACGGCAACAGCTCTCCAAGGCAGTGGGCTGCTCGGTTTGGACTGGTTCAGCTTCCTCCATGTTCGGCCATTGATGAGCTCCATTGAAGCTCAAAGCTTCAAGCTTCCATGCTCACGGAATCACTTCCCTATCACCTATGTATCACTCAAGGTGTGTGCTAGCACTTATCATCTTCCATTTTGCTTCTCAAATGCTCGGTGAAACCAGAGAAAATGAAGAAGAATCGGCAGTGATGCCGTGAAGAAGAGAGGAAGAAAATGAGGGAGATGAGAGAAAACATAAAATGTTTTCATGTCAGAGAGAGAAAAAGATTTTAATATATAGATTTTTTATTTCATTTACCAAGTAAAATAAATAAAACATATATATCTTATCTTTTAATTCAAAAGTCAAAAGTTAAAAACAATAAAGCTTTTTCATCATTTCAACTTTTAACTTTAAGTCACATCACATCTATTCACTTTAATAAAGTGACATATTGTCAAGTCACATCACTCAAAGTGACAATTAATTTGACGATTGACGCGACTAGCGATTTGACGCTTGATGTGACTCGCGTGCCGCGCTCGAATTCGAAATGCGAATGCGCTCGCAATCACTCTCGGGCTCGGGTTCGCTAATTCCAAATTAACGAATTTTCCGTCGCGTCGTAATTAAGTGATTACGCCTAGCGAATTCACTATTCACGTCGCTAACGAATTAATTCTAAATTAATTCGTTCGCCCGAATTAAAATCTAATTTTAATTCCGCGTCGAAATCCAATTTCGATTAATATATCAAATATATTAATTTTATCGATTAATTCCAAATTAATCGTTCTCTCTCTTTAATTAATATTTTATCCCAGATAAAATATCTCCGCAATCAATCCCAGATTAATTTTCTCTCTCATCGAATTAATCTCAGATTAATTATATCTCTCTCTTCTAATTAATCCCAGATTAATCAAAGTGCGAGTAATACGTCATCGGTGAATCTTCAGGAACCGACCCATGAGATCTCCGGATATGTTGGCAGTAAATACGATCGTCGGACTGTCCGAACACGTAAGTACCTCGTACTACGTTTATATCGACTTACAAGACAAGGTTAGCCTCTAGCAAAACGCCATGCCTACCCAATTCTCCAGAAATATTCTTACAGGAATATATAGATCTGTATCAAGCGTAGTATACCGTAGTATGTGTATATCGGCCCAGTATCGGATAATCACGTGCTAGGGCTGGGGCTGGATAAGTGTCTGCCCCGTCCGAAGCACATGTCGGATGTTTGGTAACATAGTCTCTATAATCGGATATACATGACCTGGTCACAATATCCCGATTGGTTGCGCAACACTCAAGAGCACTAGTACCGTATCCTGCGTGACATCAACTCCAATATGACTGAAGTGACACTTCCGTCTCGACATCACACCCAATACACTACGACTCTCTGATAAACCCAGAAGCGGTGTACACAGAACCGGTTAAAGCCCTGTACCACCAAGACCAAAGTCTACCGATTATCGCAAGTATTAGCGATGCAAGTCTCAGGTTAAGACTATACACACCTACCTCGATTTCGGCCTCCCATAGACACATAGTCATAATACCAATGGGATTCCGAGGGGTCTATCCAGAGCGAAGCTGTTTCCCGTACCATCGGTGAAACACGACCTCCTATCGCACTTGCATAAGTATCCAATACTTATATATATGAGAACTATGCCGTTGTGCCCTCACAACGCGCACAAGTGCAATACTAGCTATTCCGCATTATCGATGTCCAGTCTCGATAATACTTCGGCTAGGGATATTTAATGATTAATCCTTCGGGGATTGATACTGTCTCATATCATCTCAATCCAGGAACTAATCATATGGACCTCTCTTCATTTATACATCTATGGTGATCTAATCACAAATGATGAGAGTGCAATTTCCTTGTCACATAGTTAATTTGTACAACAACACCGTGATCTGTACAAATAGTGACGCTATGGGTCATAATATCCAACAGTGTTAAATGACATGAAATAAATTTTGAATGTTGATTTAATGGATTGAAATCAAATTGGGTGTTATTTTCTTGCTATTGCCGTGAGATGTGATGAGTGGTATTTATATCACTATTTCCCACTCATTTAACTTAATATTTTGTATAGTTTCTTGAGTTTTATGAACGTTTTGATGTGTTTTATTGTTATCTTGCAGATAAATAAAGTTTGGACAGCACTGGAGGCAATTTGGGGCAAAACCGGACAAAAATGAGTCAACAGGGATATTTTAGTCTTTTGCGCGTCGCGACGCTGGAACACTGCGCGCCGCGACGCCCAGCATGCGCCGAATCTGCTAACATGCGCCTGGTCAACGGTCAACAATTTGAGAAGTTTTGACTATGCTAAAATGCGCCGTGCCACGTGTCACCATCACATCCCATCTGCTAACATGCGCCGAGCCACGTGTCATCATCATATGCTGCCAACACTCAGACTTGACACGTGTCGCCTCGTCATCAGCCACATCATCGGTCAACAAGTCAACCTCACCACGTGTCATGCCACATCATCTTCCACGTCAGCAGGTCAACCGAGTCAACTTGCCACGTCAGCCTCAACCAATCAGAACTTGACACGTGTCGCCACGTGTCGCAATCCTATTGTGCCGACAAGTGAACAGTCAGCCGCCATGCCACGTCATCGCCACGTCGTCGCCGCGTCAGCATGACGTCATCAATGACGTCATCACAATAATTGAGAATTAGCCGCCTTGACACGTGTCGCGTGAACAGTCAGCCGCCTTGATTACGTGTCGCCTTCTCATCGTGCCACGTCGACAAATCCAGCGTCGCGACGCTGAGATCCTTGGCGTCGCGACGCCCGAACAGTGAAAAATTTTCCTATAAATTCAGCGCGAAATTTCAGAATTTTGTACACCTCTCTCTCTCTTGATTTCTCTCTCTGAGAGAGTTTCTCTCTCTAGAATTTTTATTTTTTTTATTTTTACTTTTGTAAATAATTTTAATTACTCTTTGTAATAATAGTAATTTAATTTTTACTTTTTACAGTTTTTACTATTTACCATGATGTTGTAACTTTTTCAGCTAGGGTGAAAGGTAATTCTTTTACTGTTACTATTTAGATTAATCTCCCTTAAAAATAATATATTATCTATTTAAAATATTGACTTAATAAGGGATACCGCTATATTGGTCGGTTAGTAATTTAATTTTAATCTGGTTTAAACCTGACTAATCAAGGATACCGCCAGACTGGTCGGTTGGTAAATTTATTTGACTTAATTTGACTTAATCAGGATACCGCCAGACTGGTCGGTTGGTAAATTTATCACAAGTTTATATATTATTTTATGGGAGATATCTAAATTAGTAGTAGTAAAAGTAATTCCTTTTACCTTAGCATTTTATTTTATTTTTACTTTTCAGTATTTTTATTTTATGTATTTTATTTTTATAGTCCTAGTTATGTGTTAGTTAATTAGGGGTTGTGATGACTTTTAATATCACGGTTTATAAGGGATTATTTTATAGTTGGGTAATTTAAAGGTTTATTTATTCAGTCTTAAGCTTAGTGCTCTTGTTGTCTAATCACCAATAAGATTGAAATGGTAAATCTAAAATGAACTAGACATAGGGATTTTAGGTTTCAGCCTTAGACTTAATAGCCCACGATCTTCCTTGAGGATAGATAACCCTTTAATAGATTTCCTTACAGGATAGGAATATACCTGTCGGGCGGGGGTAGCCATAATTGGAACTTAAACTTAATGAATCCAGGTAATGTGGTTGACATAGGAATATGGTTCAATTGGGTTATACTGGGTATTTGTAATTGACCATCGGAAAAGGCTTTTACATAATTTAGTGTTCCAGGTTAGTAAACTGATTTATTACACAAATATAAAATAATCACTTATCTTTTAAATGATATTAAAAGAATTCACAACCTTAATATCTTTTTATCTGTTATTTTCCTTAGTATTTTCTTTTATCTTTTTATTTATTTATTTAGCAAATCTTTAATCAACCAAATCAATCAAGCAATCAATTCCATTCTCCCTTTAATTAGATATTTGTAAATAAATAGATTCAATAATTAATAACAACAGTAGGAATTAAGTCCTCGTGGGATCGATATTTTTATACTACTTGAACGATACGTGCGCTTGCGTTATACGTGTGTGTTTACGCCGGTCAAGTTTTTGGCGCCGTTGCCGGGGATCGAACCCGGGTCAGAAAATCAAAGAAAAAATCAGAAAAATCAGAAAATTATTCCATTGCTACAAAAAGGTGTGAAATCTGATAGAACTTTAGGACAAAAATATTACACTCTTATCAACTGCACTTATGACTGTTGTGGGCAAAAATGAGTTGATTAATATTTTGTTTGCTGTGTATATGGAGAATGGTAAAAATAATCGGAGAATTTACTTATTCGGTAATTTAGAAAGAAACAAAACAACTAATAACTTGGAATAGAATTTTCACCTGATTAGTCACTAACTTTCTTTATTCTCTTTTCTCTTGTCTTTTTGCTTTTGTGTGCATTAGTTTTAATACCTTTTTACTTTTGTAAAATGTTTGTGGGTATCATTGCTGTAAACCCTCACGAGATTACACTCGTCCACTAGGGACACCTAGGGGTTTAAAGGCTTGTTGCATATGCTAAATGCAACCGTGATCCCTACGAAAGTGGCTTAGTTAAATTTTATTATGTTATTTTATTTTGTATTTTGCTCGAGGACTAACAAAATGTTAGGTTGGGGGTGTGATGAGTGGTATTTATATCACTATTTCCCACTCATTTAACTTAATATTTTGTATAGTTTCTTGAGTTTTGTGAACGTTTTGATGTGTTTTATTGTTATTTTGCAGATAAATAAAGTTTGGACAGCACTGGAGGCAATTTAGGGCAAAACCGCCGTGCCACGTGTCACCATCACATCCGATCTGCTAACATGCGCCGTGCCACATGTCATCATCATATGCTGCCGACACTCAGACTTGACACGTGTCGCCTCGTCATCAGCCACATCATCGGTCAACAAGTCAACCTTGCCACGTGTCATGCCACATCATCAGCCACGTCAGCAGGTCAACCGAGTCAACTTGCCACGTCAGCCTCAACCAATCAGAACTTGACACGTGTCGCCACGTGTCGCAATCCTATTATGCCGACAAGTGAACAGTCAGCTGCCACGCCACGTCAGCGCCACGTCAGCATGACGTCATCAATGACGTCATCACAATAATTCAGAATTAGCCGCCTTGACACGTGTCACGTGAACAGTCAGCCGTCTTGCTACGTGTCGTCTCCTCAGCGTGCCACGTCGACAAATCCAGCGTCGCGACGCTGGAATAGTGAAAAATTTGCGTATAAATTCAGCGCGAAATTTCAGAATTTTACACACCATTCTCTCTCTTGATTTCTCTCTCTAGAGAGAGTTTCTCTCTCTAGAATTTTTATTTTTATTTTTTTTAGTTTTTTTTTTTTTTAGTTTTGTAAATATTTTAATTATTTTTTGTAATAATAGTAATTTAATTTTTACTTTTTACAGTTTTTACTATTCACCATGTTGAAATAATTTCCTCAGCTAGGGTGAAAGGTAATTCTTCTACTATTGCTATTTAGATTAATCTCCCTTAAAATTAATATATTAACTATTTAAAATATTGACTTAATAAGGGATACCGCTATATTGGTCGGTTGGTAATTTAAATTTAATCTGGTTTAAACCTGACTAATCAAGGATACCGCCAGACTGGTCGGTTGGTAAATTTATTTTTGGTTCCGCCTTAATGGCTGGTTGGACTTAATTTGACTTAATCAGGATACCGCCAGACTGGTCGGTTGGTAAATTTATCACAAGTTTATATATTATTTTATGGGAGATATCTAAATTAGTAGTAGTAAAAGTAATTCCTTTTACCTTAGCATTTTATTTTATTTTACTTTTCAGTATTTTTATTTTATGTATTTTATTTTTATAGTCATAGTTATGTGTTAGTTAATTAGGGGTTGTGATGACTTTTAATATCACCGGTTTATAAGGGATTATTTTATAGTTGGGTAATTTAAAGGTTTATTTATTAAGTCTTAAGCTTAATGCTTCTTGTTGTCTGATCACCAATAAGATTGAAATGGTAAATCTAAAATGAACTAGACATAGGGATTTTAGGTTTCAGCCTTAGACTTAATAGCCCACGATCTTCCTTGAGGATAGATAGCCCTTTAATAGATTTCCTTACAGGATAGGAATATACCTGTCGGGCGGGGGTAGCCATAATTGGAACTTAGACTTAATGAATCCAGGTAATGTGGTTGACATAGGAATATGGTTCAATTGGGTTATACTGGGTATTTGTAATTGACCATCGGAAGAGGCTTTTACATAATTTAGTGTTCCAGGTTAGTAAACTGATTTATTACACAAATATAAAATAATCACTTCATCTTTTAAATGATATTAAAAGAATTCACAACCTTAATATCTTTTTATCTGTTATTTTCCTTAGTATTTTCTTTTATCTTTTTATTTATTTATTTAGCAAATCTTTAATCAACCAAATCAATCAAGCAATCAATTCCATTCTCCCTTTAATTAGATATTTGTAAATAAATAGATTCAATAATTAATAACAACAGTAGGAATTAAGTCCTCGTGGGATCGATATTTTTATACTACTTGAACGATACGTGCGCTTGCGTTATACGTGTGTGTTTACGCCGGTCAAGATGTATGCATGTTGGAGACTTGATTTTGCTTCAATTTGTGTTGGAAATAAATTCAAATGATAAGCATGATTAATTAGATTAATTAATGTTGTGGAAATATTAGATTAATTAATTAGCTGTGTTAATTACACTTAAATTGAATTAATGTGATATTTTGGAATATTGCATTAATGTAATTTGGTTGTATTTGGGCTAATGGGCTTGGTTGGGCCCAGTTTGGTTTTGGACAATTGGGTTGGATCCAATTGGGCCTAATCCATTTCCATAAAAGTCCATAATATGACTTTTGGGCCTTTAATAATTTAATTGGGCCTAATTGGCCAAAATTAATTTTTGGCATAAGGTGATTCCTAAATGGGCCAAGGCATTATGGGTTTGATCCATAATGGCCAAAAGCCCATATCTAAAGAATTAATTAAAAACCCATTGGACCTAATCGAATTGGCATTAGATGCTAAATGGGCCTTTGAGACCCATTTGGATTGGATTTGGAATCCAAGTCTAAAAAGGCAATATAATATGTGTAATTGTTTAATTTAGAATTAAACATGAATTAGTATTGGATACAATTTAAATTGGATTTAAAATTATAGTTCGATATAATTCAAGAATACTTACTTTGAGTATTTATTCTTAAACGAGTTGGACTCGCGCAAATCAAATCATTGTATGAACATTGGATGGTCATTAATTGAAGATTAATTAATTGGATTAGATTGATTGACAACATGCTATGTGTGAATACTTGGATGTATTTGTTGAATAATATATATCAGATGGATATTAGATGGGTGGGGCAATTTTGGAAATTATTATAAATATGGTATTTATTTGAAATTTGACCTGCGTGTCCAGCCTATCACCTCTCATTCTCATTGTATTTCTCTTCTTACTAATTCCCCTCAATGTAAATGAGGTTTCTTATAGTGTTATGTAATTGGGTTTTAGAAGAATTTAAAGTGTTAGCGGGAGAGAGGAAGAGAGATAGATTTGTTCTAGGAATAATTTGTGAATATCCATCCACATATCATTATTAAATTTATCGCGCCTTATTATGCTTTTAGAATGAATGTTTAAGGGTGTATGATGAGACCTAATCAAAGATAATACATTGGTTGCCAATTTACGAAAACTCCCTCACATCAAATATTAAACGTTTCCTTCCATTGAGTCGTTCTCTCACAAGATCCAAGACTGGCTTTGATTTGTTGGCCAAAGTCAAGATCATTTTCTATCGCGGATGTGTTTGAACCATGAAAGCTTTGTTAATATCTCATATCTTGGGCAGTTGTGACTTGTTGTCCATAGTCAAGGTCACTTCTGTACATCGACATGGATTATAAAGCTTTCCCACTGTCAATGGGTCGCGCTTAACTAGAATCATTAGCTTGTTGAGCCAAAGCCAAGGCTTAGTTGATTCAAATGAAACAGGTAAGGAAATATATTGGATATATGTTTTGGACTTGGAGGTCCACCTACCGGATCTAGGAATTGGATGGGATCCAATTGATCTTAGAGATCTACCTAGTTAAGTTTTATACAGCTTGTTGGCCAAAGTCAAGGTTGTGTATTATTTAACGGGATCCTAGCCCACTAGGAAACTAGGTTTCCCGAGTACTCAACGGAGGGTTAGAGGCTCGCAGAAAATTAGTGAGAGGCTAATATTAAATTTGTAATTTCGTTTAATACTCGCTAATACGCGTTCTTTTATTATAATTTCTCGTTATTATATATATATATATATATATATTAGTTGGACTAATATTATTTTATTGCTTTCTTTGAACAATTAGACTGTACTCAAAACTACTCCACTTATAGTTGGTTATATAGTTGGAATATAGTAACCATATCATTTTGAGTGTACCCGAAATCGTTGATTGGATAGTTGGACTATAGCAATCAAGATGGCTGGAAAGATTAGCGTTACGGACATAATCATGGGCGAGAATGTCTTTAACGGCACAAATTTTCCAGACTGGGAGATGAATTTCAGGATAGTCCTGGGAGCCGAGAAGTTGCTCTATGTTATAGATAGACCTCTTGGGCCTAAGCCCGGACTTGGGCAACCAGTTTGTCATGAGCTTTGGAATACTCATCGAGATGATAACTTTACTACTCAATCTTTTATGCTTACTGCAATGACTCCTCAATTTCGTCGTCAGAACAAGGGATTGGATCCTTATAACATGATGTTGAAATTGAAGGATCTTCATAGATATAATCTTAGATCTCAGAAGTATGAATTGTAAAAGAAGCTATTTCGCTCGCGTATGTTAGAGGGTACATCTGTCGAACAATACGTGTCATAAATGATTGCTGACATCAAACAGGTAGGTCAGTTGGGCATTACCTTCGAGGCCGAGACTTCTATATATTTGATCTTACAGTCTTTGCCTGATTGTTGGGGCGGGTTCATAATGAACTATAATATACTGAACCAAAAGAAAACTCTTGGAGAGTTAATGGCTATGCTGAAAGAAACAGAGCCAGAACTTCAAAAACGCAAGAAGCGCAAAACGCATCTTATTTCGACATCCAAGAAGGCCAAGGATTGGCCGAAGGCTTCTGGGGGTGTGAAGAAGAAAAAGAAAAAGGGCAAGGCTCAATAATCACAGTCTTCTAGGAAGAAAAAGGATATATCCCAAGACGTCTGCCTACACTGTGGCAAACAGGGTCACTAGAAGCATGATTGCCGTATGTATAAGGCGTACTTGAAGGAAGCGAAGGCGGGCAAGGCTCCAGCTTCAGGTATGTTTGTTATTGAAATAAACATGTCCACTACTGGTTTTAAAAATTGGATTTTTGATTTTGGATGTGGTACTCACATATGTACTGATGTGCATGATCTGCCAATTAGAAGGAGATTGGCTTCAGGTGAGATCGACCTATGAGTTGGAAATAGGACGAGAATCGCCGTTTTGGCCGTTGACACCTATGTTTTGGATATGTCATCGAGGCATGTACTTACATTAGGGGACTATTATTCTGTACCTAGTTTGACTAGGAATATCATCTCTGTATCTAGTTTAACCCGATGCGGGTATACCTTTGTATTCCGGAACACTGGGTGTTTTGTATATAAAGATGATGTTTTGATATGTACAACATATGTCAATAATGGTCTTTATATTTTGAATATAAACGAATCTCAAACATATAACATGACAAACAAAAGGCTCAAATTGAGTAATACCGATGAGACTTATTTGTGGCATTTTCGTCTGGGACACATTAACAAGACTCTTATATCCACACTTTCGAAGAATGGATACTTGGATGGATTTGATCCTAATTCATATGATGTCTGTAAATCTTGTTTGTTAGGAAAAATGCCTAAAACACCTTTTATTGGTAAAGGTGTACGTGCCACCGAACTGTTAGCCCTCGTTCATAGTGACGTACACGGGCCCATGTCTAGCCCATTTAGAGGTGGATACGAATACTTCGTAACCTTTACGGATGATACATCGCATTATGGTTATGTGTATCTTATGAAACACAAGTTGGAAACTTTTGAGAAATTCAAAGAGTTTTGACACGAAGTAGAAAAATAGACTGGCAAAAGTATTAAAACATTGCGGTCGGACCGCGGTGGAGAATACTTAAGCAATGAGTTTCAACATTACTTGAAAGAATATGGTATTCTTTCACAGTGGACTCCTCTCGGAACACCTCAATTGAACGGTGTGTCTGAACGGAGAAACTGAAATTTGTTGGACATGGTAAGGTCAATGATGAGTCGCACTGAGCTACCAATTTCCTTATGGGGATACACATTAAACAATGAAATACTTATTTTGAATAAGGTTCGGTCAAAGTCTTTTGGACAGACTCCATATGAAATATGGACAAGAAAGAAATCAGGTTTCTCATTCCTGAATATTTGGGGATGCTGGGTATACGTTAAACGTTTGGATAGTACCAAACTAGAACTCAAATCAGATAAGTGCCTATTTGTAGGTTATCCTAGGTAAACCGAATGATATTACTTCTACAACCCACAAGAGAACAAAACATTTGTTGCTCTTCATGCAACTTTCCTAGAAAATGAATTCATGAATGCAGTGGCAAGTGGGAGGAAAGTAGAACTCGATGAAAATCAGAGTGATACTATTCCTGGCATCGACCCCCTCACGGAACACAAACAGTCCATCAGGGATGAGACTATTCCATAATCTTCTAATACACAAGAACCACGTAGGTCGGAGAGAGTCAGAAAACAACCTGAGAGGTATGGGTTTCTGATCTCACCTCATGTAGATATTAATCTTATTGAGGAAGATGAATCGGCTACGTATGAGGATGCGATACAAGGTATCGACTCCACTTTATGGAAGGATGACATGAAGTCTGAAATGGATTCCATGTATACCAACCAAGTTTGGACACTGGTTGACGCACCAGAAGACATACATGGATGGCTACATACAAACGTACAAAGCCAGGCTTGTAGCGAAAAGGTATCGTCAACGACATGGTGTCGATTACGATGAAAATTTTTCACCCGTTTCCATGATTAAATCCATTTGGATAATGCTTGCTATAGCTTCATATTTTGAGTATGAAATATGGCAGATGGACGTCAAAACCGATTTCCTTAATGGAAACCTTTTGGAGGATGTTTATATGCAAGAACCTGACGGTTTTGTCATACCAAGACATGCAAACAAGGTTTGCAAGTTAAACCGATCCATTTATGAATTAAAGCAAGCATCGCGTTATTGGAACAAACGTTTTGATGAGATCATAAAAGAATATGGTTTCACTCAAAACGAAGATGATTCTTGTGTATATAAGAAGGTTAGTGGGAGCGCATTGACATTCATTGTCCTGTATGTTGATGATGTATTACTTCTTGACAATGACATTCCCATGCCATAATCGGTGAAAGCTTGGCTTTCATTAAAATTCTCCATGACCTGAGAGAAGCAGCTTATATTCTAGGAATAAGGATATATCAGGATAGATCTAGAAAGCTGTTTGGACTCTCCCAAAGCTCGTACATTGACAAAGTGTTGAAGAGATTCAACATGGATCAGTCTAAGAGGGGCTGCTTCCATGGCGTCTCTCTATCTAAGGACATGTGTCCTAAAACTAAAGATGAGAGAGATGTAATGAGTCAGATCCCGTATGCTTCCGCAATCGGATTGATCATGTTTGCCATGATATGTACGCGATCTGATGTCTCGTATGCTTCGAGCATGTGTAGTCGCTATCAGGCCGATCAAGGTGATGGTAACTGGATTGCTGTAAAGAACATCTTTAAGTATCTTAGATGAACTAAGGATGCTTTCTTAGTCTATGGAGAATAAGAACTTGAGGCGACTGGGTACGCCGATGCAAGTTTCCAAACCGATAAAGACGACTGTAAGTCGCAATCTGGGTACATTTTTTGTTTGAACAATAGATCAATTAGCTGGAAATCATCCAAGCAAGAGACTGTTGCCGATTCAACAATAGAAGCAGAATATATTGCTGCAGCTGAGGCAGCAAAAGAAGCAGTTTGGATCCGTAAATTCCTAATTGGATTAGGAGTAGTTCCGTTAGCAGCTGAGCCCGTACCTTTGTATTGTGACAATAACGGGGCTATAACATAGGCTAAGGAACCGCGATCTCATCAACGATCCAAGCATGTACTTCGACGGTTTCATCTGATTCGTGAGATCATACATCGTGGCGATGTGAAGATCGAAAAGATCGCTTCAGATGACAACATTGCAGATCCGCTGACGAAGGCTATTTCTCAGCAAAAGTTTGAGTGACATGTACATAGTTTAAGTGTTAGATACTTGAGTGATTGGATATGAGCCAAGTGGGAGATTGTTGGACAATTATGACCCATAGCATCAATATTTGTAATAAACATTGTGTTTTTGTACAAATTAACTATGTGACAATAGGAAATTGTTATTTTATCATTATTGTAATTGGATTACTTGGATATTTATTAATGATAAAAGTTCATGCAGTTAAATCAGATTAATAAGATATGAGACAGTATTAATCAATGAACGGTTTAATCATTAAATATCCATAATCATAGTATTATCGAGACTGGACATTGATAAATCGGAATAGACTAGTATTGCACTTGTGCGCGTTATGGAAGCTTAACGGCATAATTCTCATATGTTTAAGTATTAGATACTTATGCAAGTGTGAAAAGAGGTTATGTTAGCCTTTGGAGCGGGAATAGTTCGCTCTGGATAGACCCCTCAGAATCTCATTGGTAGTATGACTATGTGTCTATGGGAATCCGAATCAGGGTAGGTGTATGTGATCTTTAGCCTGAGACTTACGTCGCTAATACTTGCGATAATCAGTTTACTTTGGTATTGGTCATCCGGAGCTTTAACAGGTTATGTGTACGCCTGTACAGGGTTTACCGAGAATTATAGTGTATTGGATGTGATGTCAAGATGAAGGTATCACTTCAGCCATATGGAGATGATGGTCACGCATGATACGATAATAGTACTCTTAAATGCTGCAGCTATCGAGATAATATGACTAGGTCATGATTATCCGATTACAGAGACTAGTTACTCATTATCCGATATATGCTTCGTACAGGGCAGACACAGAGCCAGCCCCAGGCCTAGCATGTGACATCCGATACTGGATCGTATTACGCATTACATTGTATTACTACGTCTGATACAAATAATATTCCTCCGTGGATATTTCTGGAGAACTGGTTAGGCACGGTGCTTTGCTAGAAGCCAACCATGTCTTGTAAATCGGTGAGAACGTGGTACGGGGTACGCACGTGTCGGATAGTCCAACAACCGAATTTACTGCCAACATATCCAGGAATCTATTGGGTCGCTTCCCAAAGATTCACCAATGACATTTGACTCGAATAGAATTAATCTGGGATTAATTAAGAGAGAGAAAATTAATCTGGGATTAATTACGGTAAGAATTAATCTGGGATTAAATTCGTACAGAAGAGAGAACGCGGTTAATTTATAATTAATCGGTAAAATAAATTTAATAGTTAAATTAGATTTTTCTATTTAATTAATTTATTTGGGCTAAAATAATATATCAGATATATTAATTGAAATTGGATTTCAAAACGAAATTAAAATTGGATTTTAATTCAAGCGAACGAATTAATTTGGAATTAATTTGTAATCGACTTTTGTAATAATTTTGCGAGGCATCATTATTTTATTAAATTGGATTTAATTATTTAGCGACGGAAAATTTATTTAGTCGGATTAAACGAATCCGGGCCCAAAGTCTAGTTGTGTGAGCCAACTTGAATTTTGAATTTAAAGTGGTGGGACCCACTTCACTCACATCACTTGTCAAAGGTGATGGCGGTAGTTGGCAAAAGTAGTTGGTTTCATTAATATACAAAACCACTTACTTTTAACCTACCTTGTTTTTGGAAAACAAAACACACAACCACTTGGTTTTGGAAACACAAGTCACAAAACACAAAATTCCTCTCTTCTCTCATCACTTAGCCGAACATTGCTCTCTTTTGGAGATGATTTTTCTTCAAAATTTTGTGATAGCTAGCACTTGGAGAGTCATTGAAGGTGTGATAGGGAAACTCACCCAAGAGTTCAGAACTCAACAAAGCTTGAAGCTACCATCATTTCAAAGTTTTTTTTTTGAAAAATCTCAACTGTTCAATGTAAGTTTTTTCCACAAACTTTATTGAATTATTCACACACAAATCATCTTAGTGATCTTATGGCATGTGTAGGACACTAACAAAAGGATAGACATTAAGATAAAAGAAGCAAGAACTCAAGACTAGATGTGGAAGTTTCAATTGACAAGAAATACCAATAAATGTGTGGAGACTTTAGATCCCTAACATAGGCCCGCAGATCAATAAGCGAAGGTTGTAAATAGAAGGATTAATTGCCTTAATTTAAGAATCTAGTAGATAAGGTTCCGATCTACCTAGATCCTCATCTCTTAGCTATATCAGTCAAAGAAATGGTCTTGACGAAATCTATTTCATACATACCTTATATGAGTAATAGACTCTACCAGGACACAGAGTACCAGAACAAGGACAAGAATAACCATCGAGACATAAAGGCTTGCCCCATCCTTTCCTAGCTTAGGTAAGGGTAACAGTAAGAAAGCCCGATGATAGTTTTTCCTAAAGTAGAAACCGAAGAAATGAGAAGATAGACCACTCAGAAAATGACCAAGAAAGCCTCCAAAGCTAGAAATGAGAGAACCTAGTGTAGTCCAAGAATCTAGGCAAGTTAGCACAAGGCTTGCAGTATTAGTGGAAGTCCACAGAATAAACCAAACATAGATAAACACAAAGATATGCTAGTAGAAAATCCATGTAAATTCAAAAGGATAGTCACGCGAGATCGGAGACACTCAAGAGTTAACATGAATATCCAGTACGGACAATAAGATTAAAAGGCATGGTTATAGCTTATAGCAAGGGCATAGAGCAAAGATTTAGAAAATGGCCCATAAGAGTGAAACATCGCTAACTTCGGCAACACGACATAAAGCTAAGAGATTGGATACGGAAATCAATAAGAAGGATGGAGATAGTGACAAGGGAGTTCAGTACATAAAGTATTAGAGGTATAGTTTGAAGGTAAAAATATAAAGGAATACATCAGGATAGTTGATAAAAGTTGTGGGTCCCAACATAAGGTATGGTAATTTTTCCTTCCAGTAGCCTTGACTCTAGTAAGTATATGAACACTTAAATAGACCATCACCGAGCCTAAGTAAATAAAAAAAAAAGTGTATTAATAGATCTTGGTGGAGTGCGCATGTTAACCCCTCAACTTTGAGCCTGATAAAGAGAAGAACAAATAAAGAAGAGCATCAAACAAAATAGACAGGCCACGAGACAGCTAGGCAGCTGAATCATTGAGTTCAACGGAGCATAGATAAGAAACATGAGAAAGGATAGTCTGAATTCTGGGTGAGTCGAGAAACATATAGAAATCATTATTGTACTGGAGACCCTTAAGGCAGTTAAGGCTCAAGAGCATGAGGGGACCATTGAGAGCGATTTCCAGAAATATAATAGAAAACTCTTAAAGAGTCTTATTGTACTGAGTCAGAAGAAATAGATGGAGAGCATTACTTAACTAAAAATTTAGTAGAAATGTCTTAAGTAAATAAAGTTGATAGAGTCTCCAAGAGAGTAAAGATGAGAGGAGTTTAAAGAACTGAGATACGAAAGAAATCTATGTAGCAGAGTAAGTTTCCTAAAGAGGAATAACAAGAGGGAATATAATAGGTCTTTGAGAAAAAGTAATGACTTAAGGTAGTTAAGTAATAGAGACGACATGGTAGAGTATTTTAGAGAGCATGACTCTAGAGAAGGTCCATAAGACATAGTAGTATCACCAATAGTCAAAATGAGGATCAAGAATGAAGTGAAGCAAGAAACTCGAGTAGTATCTAACATAAGATTTTTAGTACGAGAGTCGACACCAGATGGATAAATATGGGAGTTCTAGGCTTATAGATAAGCAAAAAGTACAACCACTATATTGGTAGGTAGTTAAACTACCACCATTGTGAAGACATCATGACCAATCCACACCCTCCCAACCCCTCTACAGATAATAACAGCAGAGATAGACCTCGGTAATTACCTCAAAAATATTCCCATAAACAAATGGATATGCAGTAAAAAATAAAAATGAAATATAAAAGTCTTTAGATTTAGTACAAGAACGTGGTAAAGAGGAAGAAATTGGGGTCAAGTAAAAGGTTTAAAAGATAGTCTATAAGAGATGATTAAGAGAGAAAGTAGTAGTCAAGTAATTACAGAATGCAAACGAACTGGTCATAGACATAACCAGAGAATTGTAGTAGTTGATACCCATGCAGATAGAAAGACAGAAGCATAGACCACAGAAGTTCAGGTATAGAATATAGCAGGAAAGAAGACAAATGACAACTAGTAGAATACTTGAAGATAGAATTGTCGAAGTAAGATGACACAAGAAAAGATATTAAATAAATAATGTCAGGAGTACACGAGTACTAAAACAAATTTATCACAGTTAAGCCTAGTAGTGCTATAGAATGGAAAACTTCTCAGAGTTGAGATAAGATTGAAAATTTCATCACATAAGAAACAAAATGTATATAAGCAATGAACAGAACCAAGTAGTTGGATTTGATATTAAGGTACTAGTCCCTTGGATTGGTAGAGATTACGTAAAGGATGGAGCTATTAGTGATTGAAAACTAGTAGAAAATAAATAAGACAGTTAAACAGTAAAGTTTAGAAGATTAATGCCAAGTTCAAGTTGAGCATATAGATTTTACTAGAAATCAAGATTGTCTAAAATCCTCAGCTATGCTAGAACGTGAAGAAACTTAACGATGGGAAGTATTATCACCTCTATTAATGAGTAGGCACTAGATGATAAGTGATGGAAGAAAGAGAGAGAATAATTTAAGCTATACTTGAAGTTCGAAGAAATAAAATTATCGGTTGAGGTATCAAGAACAGTAGTGATACATTAAGAGGGAGGAGTAATAGGAACCCTAAGTAACATTTTAAATTATTGTTATCATAGCAAATAATATAAAGGCTAAAGAAATGATTCAGTTCAAATGGTCGTGGATATGCCCCTATTAGTATAAATATATTGAATTCAGGAAGTACTCTACAAGTTAAGTACATGTACCAATTCGAAGGAAACCGAAGCTCAGATCATGAGGAATTGAGTATTCCTAATACACACTGCAAGACATTATATAGTATGAAACAATAGATAGATAGAATTTTATGAAGGATACTATTCATTAAGAAGTTTAGAGATATAGCACAAACCCCATAGTTGAGCATTTATTTACAAGAATCAAATGGAGTAGATCGAGTTAAGAGATCCCCAAAAGTCTTAGTATCAAGTTCCTGAACAAAATAATAGAAAACAAGTAATAGGAAATAAGAGCAATAGAGGTCATACACCTTCAAACCAAATTAAGTCTAAACAGTTTAACATCAGAAGGGATTCGAGGACGAATCATATTTAAGAGGGGGGAGAATTTGTAAAAACCAGAAATCCCAACTACTATCGCATCGTGGGATGAGTTTTACATAATAAAAATTATGTTTGGACATAAATACCCTAATGAAATGACTTTGGGGATGTAGGCACTGCATTTTTGCATGTAAGTCCCGATGATGAGCCTCGTACGGAGGCACTACCTCTTATGTCGCGGAAGTCGCGGAAAACAGATGTTGGAAGGGAAAGGTCAAGAATTGACGTTTTGTTGGACTTTATTCGCTTGTTTAGCTTCGGGTTCACTCGTTAGATCTCCGTTTCAAAATCACCCTTGGCCCAAAACCCCCACAAGCCAAACTTCATTGCCCTAAACATCAAAACCCACGCCCAAAGCCCTTCATCCACACCATTGACAAAACCTAACCTTCCTCTCTCCTTCACTTTCAACAAAAAATCAAAGCAACTCCCCCACCCCCACGTGAACAACATCACAAATTCAGAAAAGCTACCCCTTCACGCCGAAAGCACCTCAAAATTTCCTCCTCCATCCACGTCCATTCAGCCCTTAAAATCTACCCTTCATCACGCTCATTTGGCCCCTTTGTTCATGCCCATAACAACCTCACAAACTCCCCACTATAAAAACAACACGATCCCTCCATCCGCTGGGATCACACCTTCAGGATTTCACGCACACAAACTCCCCCCAAATCTCTCTCAACTCACGCATAAAACACCCCAGAACCAGCCCCAGTTTCACGCCACTTCAGCCCAAAAACTAGCCAAACTTCACGCAAAAAACCACCAAAACGAAGCCATAAACCCTTACCCCTTTATCCCACATCGATTAGGAAACACCCTCCACCTATTACACCCCATACACCTCACGGCATCACCCAGCCTTCACGCTAATACCACACGCAAAATTGCCTCACTGCCTCACGCAATTTGCCTTCTCATAGCCTGCACGCATCTGTCCCACATCGCCTAGCCATAGCCCCTTACCACTCCTCAATTCATACCCTTCAACACTCAAACACCAAAGTCACCTAACTAGCCTCAACTCCACTTCACGGCTCACCATCAGTGCACCACTCTCCTTTTATGTTGCCCCTTAACTTACCTAACACACTGCCCCTCATAAGCCTCACACCTGCCGACCTTATTTGCCTCATTAACGCCCCTAGCCACGTTGCCGCTTAAACCAAGCCCTCACGTCCTTCAGATCACGCCACAAACTCATGCCTTCAGCACACCTCACCCACTCAGCCTTCCACCTTCAACAGCCCCATAACAACTCAAAGCCATATTCACTCAAACAGCTCACCCCTAGCCTCACAGCCCCACGCCCTCACACTGCCACCTAGTCGTTGCACCCCACTTCACGCCTCACTTCACGCACCAAATCAGCACACACGCCATAGTTCCCCTCACTGCCCAGTTTAGTCGGACCATAAGCCCTTCAAACTGCCACAAAACACTACCCATGCACGCCTAAACTACTCCATGTTCAGCCCTTCAAACTACCGCAAAAAGCACATTGCACTTCCAGTGAATTACCGTAATGAAACAGAGTAGAAAACAGCGGCCCAAATAGCGAAACAGTGAGGAAAAACGTTGGATTAGTGAACCAGAAAAGTTGCGGAGCATCAACCTTTCCGACGGCCGTGTGACGCGCTTTCGAGAGATGACAAAAGAGGTTAGACCTGAGGGCACCCTTTTATTTATTATCTTTCATTTGTTTTTATTTATTTTTATATATTATCGCAAGAGAGTCGTTTATTGAGGCATGATGTGATTTCCGGATGAACGGAATATGTGTTCTCTCTTGTGGTATATCGGATGGAAACCCGGACATAAATTCCGTAGCCGAATCTGAATGGACGGTAGTGCGGTTTGTACTCGGGATACAATGCCACGTACCACTTGAGAGATACACATATTCATTTCATCCCGCCTTGTATTCGAGCATGATTTAGTCTAGTAGATTATTTAGCATGATTTAGTCTAGTATGTTGTTTATTTTTAAAGCATGATTATGTTACTTCTTTATGCATGATTTAGTTATTTTCTTTCGTAATAGGAGTTTAATTTACGTTTATGTTTATGTGGTTATTTATTTTTCGTATTTTATAATTCAACACGCTCATTGTGTGATATCGTATGTTTGCCGTTATGATAACTAACTTTTAAAGCATGTAACCTTAGATTTAAGCCGTATACGAATTTAGGTGTAGGTTACCTTTTTGCAAATGTATGTTGAGTAGACTTGGTTAAAATTGCACAAATCCGTTAATTACAAGTGACATAAGTAAGAGACCATTCCGAACCCAACGGTTTGAGGTCTTCCCTTGCGAGGGGTGAGTGCGGCCTTAAATCATTTTCCCAATTCACACTGGGTGGCGACTCCTTTATTCTCTGGTTTAGTCCCCCGCGGGCTACTCCGTACTCCCAACCGGGCCGCGAGCCCGGAACAGCGTTGCCAATTTCTGTGTCCTACAGTCTGGCGACTCCACTGGGGATAGAGAATTGGCCCCGAAATAATGTCTTGTAATGTTTGTGATTTATGCTTTAATTAACCATGTCTACTGTGGGTTTAAGGGGTGTAATCAAAGGCATTTTTAAGGCTAGGTGATGGTTTGGTGTCTTCCTTCACTCACTATAAGGAAAAGCTGTGAAGGCACCTAGATAATCATTCATCCGTAGCTCATTGTGATAGACTAATTTGGAGGACTTATTGTTTATTCCTGTCACCAAGGTGATAAGAGCCTAAGAGGCTTGGGTATTTAATAGAGTTTGCTCCACCCTTCCTCTGGGGAATCTACAATAAGAAATCCATTTGACAGTTAGTCACATACCGTAGCTCGTTGGCATGTACCATAAGATATAAAAAAGGTGCGCTCACTTGGTCGTTTGAACCCTTGAGTGGGGAGTCCTAGTTGTGGGCAATCCTTCATCAGTGAGAGCCTTTGTTTACACTCTTGAAACCTACATGTGAACCGTAGTTGTATGACAAATAGAAATTATTTCTTTATGTTTGTGTTTAGGACCATCATAATTTGGATTCAGTTGGACCTCTTGTCAAAAGATGTGAACTTGTTGGGCCATTTAAACTGGGACAAGTTCGTGTCCTTTGACAATTGAGCCGAAAGCTTCTAAAATGCCGATGGGCCATTTTGTGTTTAGGTCTCTTATTATTTGAAGTTGTTTAGCCATGTTATCGCAAAAGTATAAACTTGTTGGGCCTTTTCAACTAGGACAAGTTTGCACCGCGCAATAGTATGATTGAATGCTTTAAAATGATAATGGGCCGACTGATATATTCCATAAATCATATGCATCTCATGCATCTCATGCATACACGCATCATGCTAACATCACGTTTCTTAAAGGCCATCATAGATATTCGTTGGGTTAGAGATTAAAAATAAAAAGTTTTTCAAAAAGACTTTAGCAAACATGGATATCGGGGAAAAAGAAATTGAGAAATAGAAAACTGTACGGCAAGGGAGAGAAGACCGAGCAGTCACCAAGGGAATTGGCGGAAGACCTAACCCGACGGAATGGGAAGTTCATTCATGCATGCATGCATACATATAACGCACTTGAATTCTTTTTGTGTTTTGTTTTGTTTGTATTCATAGGTTTCAACGGAGAAAAAGAGAAAACGGTAAAATTAAGCCAACCAGAAGCAGCAACAGTACAGTTTCAGGAATGAATAAGTATCAGTTTCAGAAATGAATCAGTATCAGTTTCAGGAATGAACCTGTTTCGGGGAGGAATCCCCGGGTTGAGGCCCATATCGATATTAGTTTCGGGAATGAATCCCAGCGGGCGAAGCCCACATTATCAGCGGTTGAAAGGGAGAATTCCATAGAGTGAGTGAGTGAAAAAAAAATGAAGAAGAAGAGAGAGATAGAGAAGTCTTTGATGGTTAAGCATATGTCCGGTGATGATATTGTTTGCTGTAGGGAGAAACCTTAGAAATGATAAGTGAGAAATATGCTCTCGTTTGGTATTCTGAATGGATTGATCTCGGCTAGACTTGTGAGCACTTGATTACGGGATCTCAACAGTAGAAGCCTAAGTAGTTGGCAAGATGACTAGTTAAAGAGATGTTCGATCAGTGAATGACCGCTTGCCTGGATGTCCACCCTGGTTTACTTATGCTACGATATATGATATGGTCAGAAACAAAGAAAAAAAAAAAAAAAAGAAAAAAGAAAAAAGAAAAAAGTCTCTGTAATGAAAAGAAAAAGGAAAAAAAAAATAGACCACCTATAACCGACAAGCGTGAAGCTACCCATGGGCGAGTATTAGGACCACCATGAGGAGAAATGATACCTTAAAGGGTATGTGTGTCAAAGAAAGAAAAAGAAAGAAAAGAAAAAAAGAAAAGAAAAGAAAAAAAGAAATTTCAAAATGAAAAGAAAGAGACAAGACAAAAAGAAGACCATATCATGTTGGGTATGATGAAGTAATCACAAAATGTGATCAAGACATCCAGGTTGGTTAGACCCACTGGTCCGATTCTCCAAAGCGAAATCATCGAGTTGGCCTACTTAAGGAATAAGCTGCGAAAGAGCCTTAACACACACACACTAGGAGTCTAGTTCAAATCACCTATTCAGATGATCGGAGTTGAGTATATCGAGTACTTTGGAGGTTCTCAGGTTTCGACGCGAAACATTCGTTGAGGACGAAAATTTGTTTGACTATCGAGATTATCTCGTGAGAGGTGATGCAGTTTGTTGAAATGAACCATCACCAGCATCAATATCAGTTTCGCCGGGTATGGCATTCTGGGGGTGAGGCCCACCTCAGCATCAGTATGAGTCTTGCCGGGTATGACACTCTGGGTATGGAGACACACTAGCATCAGTTTTCCCAGGTACGGCACTCCGGCTATGGAGATATTACTGCGACATTTTGAGTATGGAGACGCAACTACGACGCCTTGGGTATGAAGTTTAGCTCCCTAGGTACGACACTTCAAGTATGGAGATATTACTGCGACGCCTTGGGTATAAGGCTTAGCACGCCAGGTACGACACTCCGGGTATGGAGATATTACAGTAACGCCTTGGGTATGAGGTTTAGCACGCCATGTACGACGCTCCGGGTATGGAGACATCAGTATCAATTTTGCCAGTTACATTACTCCAGGTATGGAGACACATCACATCGTCAGTATCAGTCCAGGGTTGAGGCCCTCATTATCAGCATCAATTTAGGGTCGAGGCCCACATTAGCATCAACTTGAGGGCGAGGCCCACATCGTCAGTATCAGTTCAGGGTTGAGGCCCTCATTATCAGTATCAGCTTGGGAATAAGGCCCACGTCAGTATTAGTCTGAGGGCGAGGCCCACATCAATATCAGCTTGGGGGCGAGGCCCACATCAGTATCAGCTTGGGAGTGAGTCCCACATCAGTATCAGCTTACGGGTGAGGCCCATATCAGTCTCGGTTTACGGGCGAGCCCACATTAGTATCAGTTTGGGGATGAGTCCCGGGGGCGAGGCCCACATCAACATCAGTTTAGGGGCGAGGCCCACATCCACATCAGCTTGGGGGCGATGCCCATATCAGTAGCAGTTTTGGGATACGTCCCAGGGTCGAGGCCCACACATATCATCATTAATTTTTGGGATGGGTCCCAGGGATGAGGCCCATATAGTATCAGCTTGGGGACGAGGCCCACATCAGCATCAGTTTAGGGGCGAGGCCCACATCTACATCCATTTGGGGGCGAGGCCCATATCAGTATCAGCTTGGGGGCGTGGCCCACGTCAACATCAATATCAATTTTGGGGATGAGTCCCAGGGTTGAGGCCCACACATCATCAGAACGTTGGGTATGGCACTCCGGGTATGGAGACAAATCAACATCAGATCAGTTTTGCCGGGTATGGAACTCCGGGTATGGAGACACTACAGTGATACTTCGGGTATGGTGTTTAGCAGGCTGGGTATGGCACCCCGGGTACGGAAACACATCAGCATCAGTATCAGTTTTCGGGGATGAGTCCCAGGGTCGAGGCCCACATCAGCATCAGTATCATTTTTGGTGATGAGTCTCAGGGTTGTGACCTACATCATCATCAGTTTTGGGATGCGTCCTAGGGTTGTGACCCATATCATAAGTAGTTTGGGGATGCGTCCCAGGATCGAGGTCTACTGCATCATCATTTTCGGGATGCATCCCAAAGTCGTGGCCCATATTTTGTCAGCGGTATTCGGATGCGTCCCAGGGTCGAGGCCTCCGTTGTCGGTTGCAGCTATTGGGATGCGTCCCAGGATCGAGGTCCACTGCATCATCATTTTCGGGATGCGTCATGGGGTCGAGGCCCACATTTTGTCAGCGGTATTGGGATGCATCCCAGGGTCGAGGCCCCCGTTGTCGGTTGCAGCTATTGGGATGCGTCCAAGGATCGAGCTCCACTACATCATTAATTTGGGGATGCGTCCCCGGGTCGAGGCCCATTTTGTCAGCGGTATTGGGACGCGTCCCAGGGTCGAGGGCCCTATTTTTGGTTGCAATTATTAGGATGCGTCCCAGGATCGAGGTCCACTACATCTTCATCACAGTTCGAATCAACAGACAAGTTAGGTGGCAGCTGGCAAGCCAAGACTCAATCATCATCAGTTTTGGGATGCGTCCCAGGGTTGAGGCCCACATCATATCAGTTTTTCCGGGTACGGCGTGTGGACTATCATGGACTATGTGGACTATGTGGACTACCGTGGATTATTATGGATTATGTGGACTATGTGGACTACCGTGGAATATCGTGGAAGTATTATGGATTGTCGTGGACTATGTGGACTACCGTGGACTATCGTGGAAGTATTGTGGATTGTCGTGGACTATGTGGACTATCGAGGAGTATTGTGGACTATCGTGGACTACCGTTGACTATCGTGAAGTGTTGGGGACTACCGTGGACTATCGTGAAGTGTTGGGGACTACCGTGGACTATCGTGAAGTGTTGTGGACTACCGTGGACTACTTTGGACTATCGTGAAGTGTTGTGGACTACCGTGGACTATCGTGAAGTGTTGTAGACTACGGTGGACTATCGTGAAATGTTGTAGATTACCGTGGACTATCGTGAAGTGTTGTGGACTACCGTGGACTATCGTGAAATATCATTGACTACCGTGGACTATCATGAAGTGTTGTGCACTACCGTGGACTACCGTGGATTATCATGGACTATGTGGATTATGTGGACTATCGTGGACTACCGTGGAGTACGTGGACTATCGTGGAGTATTGTGGGCTACCGTGGACTACCATGGACTATTGTGACATATTGTGGACTATCGCGGACTATCGTGGACTATTGTGGACTACTGCGACACCCTAGGTACAAGGTTTAGCACGCCAAGAATGGCACATCATCAAATTTAGTTCAGAGCAACAGGAAAACAAGTGACAGCTGGCGAGCCAGGTAAGTAAAAATGCATTGCACAAACTTTGATAGGACTGTCATTGTAACACACTGCACAGGTCCCATCAAAGTGGGGGCGATTGTAGGCACTGCATTTGTGCATGTAAGTCCCGATGATGAGCCTCATACGGAGGCACTATCTCTTATTGCGGAAAACAGACGTTGGAAGGAAAGGTCAAGAATTGACGTTTTGTTGGACTTTATTCGCTTGTTTAGCTTCGGGTTCACTCGTTAGATCTCCGTTTCAAAATCACCCTTGGCCCAAAACCCCCACAAGCCACACTTCATTGGCCTAAACATCAAAACCCACGCCCAAAGCCCATCATCCACGCCATTGACAAAACCTTACCTTCCTCTCTCCTTCACTTTCAACAAAAAATCAAACCAACTCCCCCACCCCCACGTGAACAACATCATAAATTCAACAATGCTCCCCCTTCTCGTCGAAAGCAGCTCAAAATTTCCTCCTCCATCCACGCCCATTCAGCCCTCAAAATCTGCCCTTCATCACGCTCATTTGGCCCCTTTGTTCACGCCCATAACAACCTCACAAACTCCCCACTATAAAAACAACATGAGCCCTCCATCCGCTGGGATCACACCTTCAGGCTTTCACGCACACAAACTCCCCCCAAATCTCTCTCAACTCACGCATAAAACACCCCAGAACCAGCCCCAGTTTCACGTCACTTCAGCACCAAAACTAGCCAAACTTCACGCACAAAACCATCGAAACCAAGCCATAAACCCTTATCCATTTGTCCCACATCGATTAGGAAACACCCTCCACCTATTACACCCCATACACCTCACGGCATCACCCAGCCTTCAAGCTAATAGCACACGCACAATTGCTTCACTGCCTCACGCAATTTGCCTTCTCATAGCCTGCACGCATATGTCCCACATCACCTAGCCACAGCCCCTTACCACTCCTCAATTCATACCCTTCAACACTCAAACACCAAAGTCACCTAACTAGCCTCAACTCCACGTCACGGCTCACCATCAGTGCACCACACTGCCTTTCATGTTGCCCATTAACGTACCTAACACATTGCCCCTCATAAGCCTCACACCTGCTGACCTCACTTGCCTCATTAACGCCACTTACCACGTTGCCGCTTCAACCAAGCCCTCACATCCTTCAGGTCACGCCATAAAATCATGCCTTCATCATACCTCACCCACTCAGCCTTCCACCTTCAACAGCCCCATAACAACTCAAAGCTATATTCACTCAAACAGCTCACCCAGAGCTTCACTGCCCCACGCCCTCACACTGCCATCTAGCCGTTGCACCCCACTTTATGCCTCACTTCACGCACCGAATCAGCACACACGCCACAGCTCTCATAACTGCCCAGTTTAGCCGGACCAAAAGCCCTTCAAACTGCCACAAAAAACTACCCATGTACGCCTAAACTGCTCCTTATTCAGCCCTTCAAACTGCCGCAAAAATCCCACTGTACTGCCAGTGAATTACTGCAGTGAAACAGAGTAAAAAACAGCGGCCCAAACAGCGAAACAGCGAGGAAAAATGTTGGATTAGTGAACCAGAAAAGTTACGGAGCATCAACCCTTCTGACGGTCGTGTGACGCGCTTTCGAGAGACGACAAAAGAGGTTAGACCTGAGGGCACCCTTTTATTTATTATCTTTCATTTGTTTTTATTTATTTTAATATATTATCGCATGAGTGTCGTTTATTGAGGCATGATGTGATTTCCGGATGAACAAAATATGTGTTCTCTCTTGTGGTATATCGGATGGAAACCCGGACATAAATTCCGTAGCCGAATCTGAATGGACGGTAGTGCGGTTTGTACTCGGGATACAATGCCATGTACCATTTGAGAGATACACGTATTTCATTTCATCCAACCTTGTATTCGAGCATGATTTAGTCTAGTAGATTATTTAGCATGATTTAGTCTAGTATGTTGTTTATTTTTAAAGCATGATTATGTTACTTCTTTATGCATGATTTAGTTTTTTTCTTTCGCAATAGGAGTTTAATTTACGTTTATGTTTAGGTGGTTATTTATTTTTCGTATTTGATAATTCAACACGCTTATTGTGTGATATCGTATGTTTGCCGTTATGATAACTAACTTTTAAAGCATGTAAACTTAGATTAAAGCCGTATACGAATTTAGGTGTAGGTTACATTTTTGCAAATGTATGTTGAGTAGACTTGGTTAAAATAGCACAAATCCGTTCATTACAAGTGACATAAGTAAGGGACCATTTTGAACCCAACGGTTTGAGGTCTTCCCTAGCGAGGGGTGAGTGCGGCCTTAAATCATTTTCCCAGTTCACACTGGGTGGCGACTCCTTTATTCTCTGGTTTAGTCCCCCGCGGGCTACGTATTCCCAACCGGAACAGCATCGTCGATTTCTGTGTCCTACAGGGGACAATGGGAAAATTCTTCAAAATTCTGATACTAGATAGTATGTTGTTCTACTCCGGACAGCCCATAGTATTTGGGCCATAACATTTTCATACAAAATCCAATTTTTATGAATATTATATTTTCGGAAAGCTGAGATCGAGATCTACAACTTCACGTTGAATATGTTTCCAAATTTGAACCAGAAGTAAGCCAAAAATACGAATAAAAGATCTAGATAAATAGTAACTGGGGATGACTCTAGAGAATTCCACATATTTCCTCAAAATTTTGGATTTTGCCTAATGTTTAAAACATTTATTAATTAGTCAATTTAGCCATAGTATAAATATGGCCACTATTCAAGCATCCCTAAGAAATGAAGAAGAAGGAAAGAAGAAGGAAATAAGAAACAAATTGGATTGAAAACTTCCCAAATTCAAGCTACAAAGAAGAAAAGCCACCATGGAAGACTTAAAGGATGAAGGAAATCAAGGAAATAAGGTAAGAGCCTTTGACCCAAATTTTGAATTGTGGATTTTGATGATAAAATACCATATTGATGATAGAAGCATGCCATGAATTACTTTTAGTGGCATAATATGCACGAGAATTGATTGAAACCCTAAGTTTGGAGCTAGTTAGGGATATGAAATTAAAGAGTTAAGATGGGTTAAGGAATATTGGACTAGCAAGTGTTTACATTGAATTTTAATGAAATGGATTGTGTGTTGGTTTTAATATAGAAGTGTTGGTGATGATTTTAGGTAAACTAGATGATAAGAAGCAAAGTTGGAAAATTGAGAAAAACAGGTTTGCGTCGCGACAAAAGATCTTGCGTGTCGCGACGCGTACTGGGAAATTTAAGAGGATTCATTTCTGGACTGTCCGCGTCGTGACACATAAGAACTTGCGTCGCGACGTGAATTGGAAATTTTCAAACATGTGATTCAAGAATTATGTACGTCGCGATGCGTAAAGCCCTGCGTCGCAACATGAATACGTAATTTCCCCAAATTAGTTTTAAAACATTTTAGCTTCACCCAAATGCATTAGAGGCCACCCTAAGGGTCTCGTATCAGCTCGTATACATATATTACATCATGATATAAGCATGATACGCCTTGGAGTGATAACAACTACTTGAATAAGTAAACTTAACTTAATTCCGATATATATTCTTCAATCCATTTTCTAATAAAAGTTATCAATTAAAAGTCATTGCAGGGATCACAATTCCTTCGACAAACAAAGGAATATAAGCGGGATTCAAAATCAGTGAGTGGACATTCTTTCCTTAAGTTAATTTTTTAAATGATGTTGTTTTAAATATCAGACTTATTTTTACTCACCTAGGGTGTTAGTTGATTTTTATTACAGTTATTTCATAAAAGATCATGTTTTAAGATAGGTTTTAGAAATAAATATTTTCAAAGAATGGTTTTATGTTTTCAAGGCATGAGTGAAAAACTCACATCAGTATGTAACTTGGTACAGACATGGAATTGATGGATGACATATGCATATGTAAAGGATTGGGGGACAGCGATACGTAACTCCCTCAGATCCAAGTTCAGGACTAGGGATGATAGATGCTCATAGATCATAGATTTAGAGCTTGGAGGGTAGCATAGATCTGCACCCCCAGTTCTAGTTCAGTGCCTTGGGTGACGTTGATACGTAACGTCCCAAGACCACTAGTTTCAGGGATAGGTAGTGCATGCTTTGGGGGACGATGATACGTAACGCCCCAATGTCATGGATTTGCACTATTGGCTCTAGATAGGCGTATGAGGGGGACGACGATACAAAATACCCCTATACGTCAGGTTTTTAGAGACATAGATCAGTTTTTAAAAATAGATTTCAGATATAGATTTTAGAAATATGTTTTAGAGAAAAGTTTTCCAAAAAAGTAAAGTTTTCAGAAACAACAGTTTTATAAGAAACTTTCAGAAAAGATTTTCATGAAGGTTTCAAGAAAGAGAACTGCTTTTAGGAAAGAAAAGATTTCAGAAAAGATCCGAATTGATTTCCAAAATATAAGTTTTCAAAAAGTACTTCAGATTTCATTTTAAAACTGTCCACTCACTTAGATCATACAAACGGTCTAACCCCTACTCCCAATTTCTCTATTTTGTAGGTATTCCCGGAGGAAGAGCTCGAGAGGATGGATACTGATAGCATTTACTAGAGGGTTTGGTTCACCTGGTCGAGTCAGAGTTCAGTTCAGACAGTGTTAGAGAATGTCAAGTAGCATATAGTTTGTTTAGTAAAGAAAATACATGTAAAAGAATTATAAGTGTTCATTTCTAAAGTTATGATGTATAGTGAATTTGAGTGGTTGGTTTGAAAAGTATTACGCATTCATGATGATGAGTTAGGCATCGGCCCCGTGCATAAGTTTATACATGAAATGAGTTTAATATTTTTAGAAAGTCAGAGGCTTAGGGGGATAGTACAGCCTAATCTCTGCTTGTAGCATCTCCCGGATTGGGGATGTTACAAAGATGGTATCAGAGCATGGTCTAGGGAGTCAGTGACTGTAGTGGGCAGAGTGCTGGGTCTTGTATACGCAGTATGTCCGGGATACCCGTATATGAGGCACTACCTCTCCAGTATCCGATCCTCGAGTATGTCCTCAAAATTCTATAGACATGTTAGTAAGAATTATTGAGCTATTTCAGTATATTTCCTTAGAAATAATTATATTCTATGAAGATCCTTTCGTAATTATCCTCAACTATTAGTAGAAGTTAAAATTTATCTATAAAACCAGAATATACGGTACTAAGAAAAGTTACCCTAGACAGTGCGTAGAGAAAGCTATAAGAAGTAAGGAAATATGCTTAAATGTTTAAGCAGCCAGAGACAAGAAAAGTAAAGAGACAGAACGAGATAGGAAAGTCCTAAGGACACCCACCCAAGGAAGTAGAAAGAGAAATAAGAAGCTAGAATGAAATGTAAAGGATAAAAACACAGATGTTTAAGCAATCAGAAGAAATTAGAGGTAAAGATATAGAAAGAGATAAGTAAGGAAATACAAAACCTTAGTACTAAATAAAATAAAGTAAGCCCGAACCAAAGTAAAATGTTGAAGTAAACTTGAGTAAGATTCCTTCATTCCTACAAAGATTCCTTCCTTGATCAGAAAATTCCTTCAAGTAGACTCAATAGCCTTAAGTACCTCATATAGATGGTAAGTCTCCCGAGTAACAAAGGATATACAGAAAGATAAAAGAAGTAAGAACTCAATACTAGACGTAGAAGTTTCAATAGACAAGAAATACCAATAAATGTGTGGAGATTTTAGATCCCTAACCCAGGCCTGCAGATCAATAGGAGAAGGATGTCAATAGAAAGGATTAATTGCCTTAATTTAAGAATCTGGTAGATAAGGTTTCGATCTACCTAGATCCTCATCTCTTAGCTAAATCAGTCAAAGAAATGGTTCTGACAGAATCTATTTCATACATACCTTATATTAGTAATAGACTCTACCAGGACACAGAGTACCAGAACAAGGACAACGATAACCATCGAGACATAAATCCTTGCCCCATCCTTTCCCAGCTTACTAGAGGGGCGTTACTTCAGACAGTGTTCAGTTCAGACAGTATCATGTAGCATATAGTTTGTTTTGTAAAGAATATGCATGTAAAAGAATTATAAGTGTCCATTTCTAAAGTTATGATGTATAGTGAATTTGAGTATTTATTTTGAAAATCATTACGCATTCATGATGATGATTTGAACACCAGTCCCGTACAAAAGTTTATACATGAAATGAGTTTAATATTGTTAGAAAATCATAGGCTCAGTGGGATAGTACGACATATTCCCTACCAGTAGCATCTCTCGGATTACGGATGTTACAACCCTCATAACCCTGAATCTAGGATCTAGGGGCATTACTTCTCGCCGTCCCCCTAGTCTTGAACTACGTGTCCACACGTTCTCTGAATCCGTCAATTCCATATATGTACCAAGTTACAACTGAGGTGGGGTTTTCCCCCATATTCCTCCAAAAAATCACAAAAGCATACATTTGAAATCATCACTTTCTAAGAATATTTCTCAACATATTTTTATTCATAAAATATCAGGAAACATACTTGGCTAATGTCCTATGTGCGGAAAATTAAGATTTAATTCAAAAACATATAAGTAAATACAACTTGAGAAAGAATTCCATGTTGTAAATTCCTCAAAATTCATTTAAATATGAGATGTATATGGATATGTATATTATTGGAATTCCCTAGGGGTGTATGGGAGGTTGCAATCCTTGGAGGGTTGCAACCCCCCAAGGGGTGCCTTATTGGCACCCCTCCATGCCTTATATAAGAATGCTTTCATTCCAATATTATGGAGAGAAAAAGACATATACACAAAGACACCAACTTTAAAGGCATTTATGTTTTCCTTTTTTGAGAGAGATTCACCATTGATTCCAAGTTCGCATACTTGTTAAGGAGTGCACCTTGAACAAGAAGAGTCCAAGTAATCCTGGGGAAACGTTGGCAAAACGAATCCGTAAAGCACCTGTGACGGAGCCAATAAGTTCTTAAGGAAAGAGATCATCTCGACTTGGACAACTCTGTATTCTCCATTTTCTGGTTTGTTTAAAGATTTTCTGGTTTTAGGGTTTCATGCATCTAGATCTACTTTTGTTGTTTTGATCTGTTTGTTTGCAAGTTATATTACTGTTTGATGACACTAAATTTTACCAACAATCTTAAGAACTTATTGTATCGTGTTATTAAATAGTAATTTGCATGTTAGGGTTTTAATATTTTCTGGAAAATACGAACTGTGCATGAAAAACCCGTAGGGCGTTCGAACGCCCAACGCACGCGAAGGCTAAAAATTTGAATTCTCGTAAGAACGTTCGAACGCGTCTTCAAACGCACCTCGAACGAAAGCCTTCTGCCTTAGAACGTTCGAACGCGTACTAAACGCAACTCGAACGTGAACTCTCTGGAATCATTCCGTTCGAACGCGTTCACGAACGCTATACGAACGTGAACTCTCTGGAATCATTCCGTTCGAACCGTTATCAAACGCTACTCGAACGAACTCTCTGGAACACATCGTTCGAACGCGTTATCAAACGCAACACGAACGCACACACACTGGACAGTCTCGTTCGAACGTAGATACGAACGCGACACTAACGAATAGTCCTGTAATTCTTAGAAACTGCAAACTTAAATAATATTAACTTGGTTAGTCATATACTGTTATCACATTAATCTTGGTAGTATAGATTCAAGTTATTATTAGGTTGTTCAATTATCACAAGCATACACATAGTGATAAAGTTGAAATTGATTGGTTGTTGCATAATTGGTTGAGAATTTAAAGTGTATTTTGCACAGTAATTCCATCCAATCTTGATTGACATTTATATATCTACACTTATCGTAATAATTGTGCTATTGGAAGAGTGTAAATCTGGGTTGTGAATTGCTAAAAGATCCTATTGGAAAAGGTGTTTGAAGAATATTCGTTCGTTCAATTTTCCTTAAGAATCTTTAGTTAAAATTCAATGACTTGTGTTTATTGGAACTTTCGTCCATTAGAACAACAAGTGACTACCTAGTACATCACTTTGAACAAGATCATTCATTGATCGTTGTGCAATTCGTCTTTCGTAGACTGATTGAACCCTGTTGAATTTCCAGCTACAATGGCTAGCGGAAATATCAAAGAATACCGGTCTCCCACGGAGAAAAGCCGGAGAAATTTGGTGGGGCAAGTTTCAAACAGTGGCAGAGCAAAATGCTGTTCTACCTAACAACTCTTCAGTTGGCTAAATTCCTCAAAGATCCTCTGGGTCCTGTGGAGGGTGAATCTGAATTGGCCAAGGAAGAGCGAAAACACTTTGTTGTCTGGAGACTTCCTATGCAAGAACTACTTTTGGGTGGTCTTGACAATACCCTGTACAATGTGTACCAAGGCATGACTTCTGCGAGGTTCTTTGGGAATCTCTCGAGAAGAAGTCAAAAACATGCCGGACAAAAGAGATTTGTCGTGGGTAGCTTCCTGGACTACAAGATGGTAGTTTCAAGGACGGTGAATCTCAGTTGGGTGAACAACAATAGATCATTCATGAAATACTGGATGAAGGAATGAAACTTTGTGAGACGTTTCAAGTTGCCACATAATTGGAAAGTTGCCTCCATCATGGAAGGATTTCAGGAGCTATCTGCAACACAGAAAGAAGCAGATGAGCCTTGAAGACCTTGGAGTTCGATTGAGAATCGAACAGGACAACATGATGTCCGGAAAGGCCAGCTACAAGACTATGGAGTCTAAGGCCAACATCTTTGAGGATGTAAATGGTAGCAAGAAAAGAAAGAACAGTGAAGCTGATTCTTCCCAAGCGAACAAGAAGTTCAATGGGAAGTGCTACCACTGTGAAAAGAGCGGTCATATGAAAAAGGACTGCAGAAACAAGATATCTCAGGACAATGGCAGAATATATGAGGCTTATGTCACTGAAGATGAGCAGTTAACTGATGAGATTTCAGAAATGAAACTCTCAACAGTGGTAACTGAGGCCAACTTGGTTGGGAATCCGAGAGAATGATGGGTAGACTCTGGGGCTACTCGCCATATCTGTGCTGATAGCAAGATGTTTTCCTCGTATCAGAAAGGTCGATGGCGGCGATCATCTGACAATGGGAAACTCGTCTACCTCTAGAGTGGTTGGACAAGGCACAGTAGTTCTGAAAATGATATCCGGAACGGAGCTTACATATAATAATGTTTGCATGTTCCAGATATTCGGAAGAACTCGGTCTCGGTTTTGTATTTGTTTTTGACAATATTGTATTGACCAGAATGATGTCTATGTAGGAAAATGATACATCGCTGAGGATCTTTTCAATGACTGTCAATTGTGCTATTAATAAAGCTGAAACTTCTGCTTATATTATTGAGTCACAAAATGTATGGCATGGGAGGTTAGGACATGTTAATTATGATACATTAATTAACATGGACCTTATACCTAAATTTGCATTGATAGCCAACATGAGTGTGAGGCATGTGTTGAAGCAAAAATACATAGAACATCATAGAACGAAGTTCTGAACCCTTGGAACTTGTACACATTGACGTATGTGACATGAATTTTGTGCAAACAAGAGGCGGTAAAAAGTACTTTGTCACTTTTATCGATGAAAGCACAAGATTCAATTAAGTGTATTTGCTGAGGAGCATAGCTGAAGCTATTGAGAGCTTTATACACTGAGAACGAAGTTGCAAATCAACTTGGCAAGGAAATCAAAAGAATCAGGAGGTGATAGAAGTGGTGAATACGTTTCATCATTCGGTGAATATTGTTCTGTGCACGGAATTATTCACGAAACCATTGCTCCGTATTCTCCTCAACAAAATGGGATTGCTGAGTGCAAAGACCGAACGTTGAAGGAAATGATGAATGCCATGTTGACTAGTTCTGGTTTACCTCAGAACTTGTGGGGGAAAGCCCTGCTTTCCGCGAACTACGTTCTGAACAAGCTTCCTCACAGAAGATTGGACAAGACACCATATGAGTTGTGGAAAGGTTATGTACCTTCCTACAAATATCTGAAAATGTGGGGGTGTCTTGCCAATTGCCAATGTGATGGCTCCTAAACCTAAGAAGGTGGAATAGGACCCAAAACTGTTGACTGTATATTCTTCGGATATGCTTGCAACAGTAGTGCGTATCGATTCTTGGTACACAAGTATGAGATTCCTGACATCAATCTGAATGTGATGATTGAGTCAAGGAATGCAATATTTTTGAAGAGACATTTCCTTGTAAGGAAAGACAAGAAGAGAGTCTCTCAAAAAGAGCTTTGTTGATACTGTCAAGGACAGTGATCATGTTGACCAAGAGTCAGATCGATTTTCTGACATATTTGTTAGAAAATGAGCCTCGAAGCTATAAAGAAGCAATGTCTTCTTTGGAGGCACCTCTGTGGAAAGAGGCGATTATCAGTGAGATTGATTCAATCCAACAGAACCATACTTGGGAGTTGGTTGATCTTCCTCCAGGTTGTAAGCCACTGGGCTACAATTGGAAAGATGAAAATGGATGGATCAATAGATAAGTACAAGGCGAGGTTTGTCATAAAAGATTATAGACAAAGAGAAGGCTTTGTTTACTTTGACACCTATCCACCAGTGATTCGTATCACATCAGTAGAATGCTTATAGCTATAGCAGCTATATTTGGTCTTGAAATACATCAAAAGGATGTAAAGACGTCATTCTTGAATGGTGAATTGGATGAAGAGACTTACATGGAACAACCAGAAGGGTTTGATGTTCCTGGATAAGAACAGAAGGTGTGCAAACTTGTAAAATCCTTGTACGGATTAAAACAAGCACTTAGCTCACGGTATGGGTCACTGGTTTGCCAAGTAATTCCGATTGTCATTCACTAGGAAAGGTTCAAGGCGAAAGCTACCTATTTCGATACAGCTTTAGCTCACGGTATCTCTCTCACATGCCTATATGAATATTTGAAGAATTGTGGGGGATTGTTGTAAATTCCTCAAAATTCATTTAAATATGAGATGTATATGGATATGTATATTATTGGAATTCCCTAGGGGTGTATGGGAGGTTGCAATCCTTGGAGGGTTGCAACCCACCCCAAGGGGTGCCTTATTGGCACCCCTCCATGCCTTATATAAGAATGCTTAATTCCAATATTATGGAGAGAAAAAGACATATACACAAAGACACCAACTTTAAAGGCATTTATGTTTTCCTTGTTTTGAGAGAGATTCACCATTGATTCCAAGTTCGCATACTTGTTAAGGAGTGCACCTTGAACAAGAAGAGTCCAAGTAATCCTGGGAGAACGTTGGCAAAACGAATCCGTAAAGCACCTGTGACGGAGCCAATAAGTTCTTAAGGACAGAGATCATCTCGACTTGGACAACTCTGTATTCTCCATTTTCTGGTTTGTTTAAAGATTTTCTGGTTTTAGGGTTTCATGCATCTAGATCTACTTTTGTTGTTTTGATCTGTTTGTTTGCAAGTTATATTACTGTTTGATGACACTAAATTTTACCAACATTCCACTCATAGATTAATCTCTATGGCCCTTGATTCCTGGATTCGACTGGGAAGTCTCCTACAGAAAATAAATTCGTCATGTATTCAAGTATGGATAACATATTTACACTAGGAAGTTAATCATGATCATGTATGTAGTGGATGCTTATACATGCCGTATATGGAACCTTTAGGGTGCCCTCTAACTTCCTATAATGATTATGAAATGGAATGAAATTGTTTCTGTCTCGCATCGTGACGTCGGGTTAGGAGCGTCGTGACATCCATACAAGCAGACTCCCGTAGAAAGCTTATTCTTGCTCCACACTGCGACACTCAAATAATTAATCCCGAGGCTTCCACACCACCAACCCGAGTCTTCCACTCAACCAACTCGAGTCTTCCATAAGATCGACTTGAGTCTTCCTCATAACTGACCTTATGCAAACACATAACCGACCTGAGGTAAAGGGTATGGGCAACATGACTCTCTCACACGCTGACCCGAGGTAGAGGGTGTTCATATGTTCAGCGTGACCCCCACACGTACTGACTCGAGTCTTCCACCCGACGGACTCAAGGTAGAGGGTATTTTTATATTCCGCGTCACGACGTCAAGCATTGAGCAACACGACGCTATCCCATACGCATCAAAATACTGGTCTGATTCCATGCCAATATTCAACTCTCTACTGCCAAATTCTAAAATGCAAATACCAACACCCATACTATGACCTTCACACAAGCACTTCTTTGAACTTTAACATCCATACATGATATATCAGTATTCCCCCATCAAAGAAACTTTCTAACCTTAATTTAACTCAATATCTAGAATTTCATTATTTCAGGCATTTTCTTAACAAAATCAATTTCCTAGTTCATTATCCACCTTAATGCAATCACTAGTATGGCATCAACACTAACATAACATTACTTCATGAAAACTCTACAATCTAAGTTTTGGGTCAAGATTTCTTACCTTGAATCACTTGATTTCCTTCATCATTCATGTCTTCTAAGCTTGATATTCCTCTTTCTAACTTGTTGTGGGTTGATTTGCATTTGTTTCCTCTTTAATTTTTGTATGAAAATGGCTTTCCCTCTCTCTTTCTCTTCTTCCTTCTCACGTTTTCTCTTCTTCTAAAAAGTTGGGGATGAAAGAATAGTGCTTTATTTTTATACTAGGGGCTGAATGTGTAATGAATTAATTATAAAAATATCATAAATTTTGAGAATTCTCTAGATTAGTCCATCGAGTACTATTCCTCTGAATTTTTGAGCTATATTTTTAACCTATTTTTGTTTCAAATTTGGAAAAACTTTCAATATGGAAGGTGTAGGTCTCGGTCTTAGCTTTCCGAAAATATAAATTTCATAAAAATCAGAGATCGTATAAAAAAGTTATAGCTTAAATACTAAGGGTTATTCGGAGTGGATCTTAGAATAAATTCCGTATCGGAACTGTGAGGAATTTATCGATTATCCGAAAAGTCATTCCATAAGCACATACACGTTGAACATGATTTATATTATGTATTGCACCATCTATAACATAGTAGCCATTGTAGTAGTCGTCGGAATTACCGGGGTATTACACTTTATTAGTTGAGGATGATAAATCTACACGGATTGTTGATTCTGGAACCACTAACCATGTTTGTTCTTCTTTGTAGCTACTTGATTCATGGAAGGACCTTGCTGAAGATGACTACACCATGTGGGTCTGGGCAGGAGATGCCGTTTCAGGAAGAGTAGTGGGATTTTCTTGTTTAAGTTTTTTAAATAATAGTTATTTATGTTTGAACAATGTGTTATTTATTCATGGTTTTCGCAAGAATTTGATTTTTATTTCTAGGCTTTTGGATGATGATTTTCCATTTCATTTAATAATAATTTGGTTATTATTGGTATAAATAGATTAACTATATGCACATGAAACTCTGAAAATAACATATATGTGTTAAGGCCGTTAACACATAATTCAATTCTCAACATTGAAATATTTAAGGTTGAAAAACTTAAACTAAACGACAAAAGATTTCTCACAATGACATATTGTAACATCCTGATCAGACCGGCCATACTCGATAGAGTAAATCATCATGCATAACACCTTAGAACTCATAAAATAATATAAAAAATAGGTTTTGTACCTTAAGAATCCAGTACGGAGGTCGCGTATAAATTTTTAGTTTCAATACCTCATTTTAGCTTAATATAGTCAACAAGCTAGTTTTAGTAATCTAGATGTAAGTTTTTTATTCCGATATCCGATTTTCATGAATTTTATATCATCGAAATCTAAGACTAAGACCTACAACTTCCGTGTTAAACATATTCCCAAATTCAGACCCAAACTAAGTCAAAAATACAAGTCAAAGTCACATGAACAGTGTTACACATGGACTGCTCTAGAAATCCCCACAATTTTTTATTTTTAGCATTATTTTATTAATAAAATTCAGCATTCTCTTATAAATAACACAATATTCATCATCCTCTAATTTTTTCAAAGAAAAAAAAAACGTGAGATGATTTTGAAAAGAGAGAGAGCTCAATTCATTTCTTTTCCTTATGCATCCTTGAAGGAAAATGATGACTCCAAGCTCCAACCCATGCTAACTATCGGCAAGAACCGTAACTTTCTTCGACACTGTGAAGTAGTGACTGTCAGTTCCCAAATCTGTGAGTGGATACTTTCTTTTCATAATATTTTCTTGATTTTATAAAGTATTATGAATTTGATTTGATGATATCTGAGTTATATTTTGAGATTATGCTAAAATCATTGAAATATTTTGATATGTTTAAAATTATTTTCAAATCAGTTGAGAAATGCTATTGTTCTTTGATATTTTGATAAAAGTTCTTTTATTTTTTTTAGAATGGGGGAAAACCCAATCTCAGAGACTTTTTGGAATTGACGGATTATGAAATTGACGGATACAGAGACATGTGCACATGTAATTTCAAGACTATGGGATGGTGATACATAATGCCCCTAGATCCTAGTTTCAGGACCAAGATGACAGCATTAATTAACACTTATGTCTCTAGTTCAGTGACTTGGGGGACATCGATACATAACACTCCAAAGCACTAGTTAGGCATATGGAGGGACAACGATATGTAATGGCCCCATACATCAGTTGTTTTTTAGATGTGATTTTTCCGAACAATAGTTTTATGAAAGAGTCTTACAATAATTTGTCTTACGAGAGATCTCAAAGTTTTACAGAAAGAAAGAAGTTTCTAGAAAAGTTTTACAGAAAGAGATTTATTTTCAGATAAAAATTTTTTTCATAAGAGATTAGCTTTCTTGAGATGATTTCGATTTCATAACAATAAATTTTTCATAAAGTATATTAGTTTTCATTTTAAACTATCCACTCACTAGGTCGTTCGAAAGATCTAACCCCTCACTCTCTAGTGTTTTCTATTTTGCAGGACTATTCAGAGGACGAGCTCGAGAGGATCAATATTGATGGCAGTCACTAGGGTTTTTGGGTCCACATGGCAGTCAAGTCCAAGGTATATGGATTAGTTAAAGTCAAGGTTGTAAAATTTAAAGTACAAGTCATGTGTTAGTTTTTTGTGAGTCATTACGCAAGGTTGTCAAAGTCGAAGTTACCAGAATTTAATGTGGCTAACACAGAGTTATAAAGAGCAATGGTTGTTTAATTAATTTAAGTTGGGCATGTATCCCTCTAGTGTAAGTGTGAGATTCGTGATTGTCAAATAATAAGAAAAGCATTAGAGTTCACTTAGTCAGTCAGTCAGTTGGTGGCTAAAGGTGATAAGTTAACATGTCGCATACTGGTAGCATATATGAGAGGATGATGTTACAAAGTTGGTATTAGAGCATGGTCTAAGGAGTTAGTGACTGTAGTTGGTAGAAGGTTGGGGTCTTGTATACATAGTATGCTCGGGTTACTTGTATGTGAGTCACTACCTCTCCAGTATCTGATCCTCGAGTATGCCCTCAAGCACTATAGAAAGGATAATAAGATTTTCGAGATACATTTGAATATCCCTCCAATAATATGAAATTAGAATCCTTATTAGCATAAAACTTGTTGGCCAAAGTCAAGGTTGTGTGTTATTTAACGGGATCCTAGCCCACTAGGAAACTAGGTTTCCCGAGTACTCCACAGAGGGTTAGAGGCTCGCCGAAAAATAGTGGGAGGCAAGTATTAAATTTGCAATTTCGTTTAGATACTTGCCAATACGCGCTCATTTCTACTTCGTCATTAATTATTTATAAATATATTAGTTGGACTAATATTCAATTGTTGTTTTAATTTAACAGTTGGATTGTATTCAAACTACTTCATTTGTAGTTGGTTAGATAATTGGATTATAGTAATCAATACATTTGAATGTAACCGATCAATTGTAATTGATTATATAGTTAGACTATAGTAATCTTTGCATTAGATTGTACCCGAAATCATTGATTGGATAGTTGGACTATAGAAATCAAGATGACTTGAAAGATTAGCGTCAAATGACATAATCCTAGGTGAAAATGTCTTTTATGACTTTAATTTTCATATTGGGAATTGAATCTCAGGATAGTCCTAGAAGCTGAGAAGTTACTCTATTGGATAGAGAAACCTCTCGGGCCTAAGCCCGGAGTTCAGCAAATAGTAGAGCATGAGTTTTGGAAGACTCATCGTGAAGAAAACTTTAGTGCTCAATCCATCATGCTTGCCGCAATGACTCCTTAATTTCATCGTCAGAACTAAGGATTAGATCCTTATACCATAATATTGAAATTAAAGGATCTTCATAGATCTAATATTAGATCTTAGAAATACGAATTGCAAAAAAAGTTCTTTCGCTCGCGTATGTCAGAAGGTACGTCTGTCGGGCACTAGGTGTCGCAGATGATTGCTGACATCGAACAGCTAGGTTAGCTGGGCATTACCTACGTGGCCGAGACTTCCAAAGATTTGATCTTATTGTCTCTACCCGAATGCTGAAGCAGGTTCATTATGAACGAAGAGAAAACTCTTGGAGAGTTGATGGCTATTCTCAAGGAGGCAGAGCCAGAGCTTCCAAAAGGGGCAAAGGAAAAATCATCACAATCTTCTGGGAAGACAAAGGACATATCCTAAGATGTCTACCTAAACTGTGGCAAACGGGGTCACTGGAAGCGTGACTGTCGTATGGACAAGGCAGACATGAAGGAAGTGAAGACGGGCAAGGCTCTGACTTCAGATAAAACTGTTATAAACATGTCCACTACTAGATTTAAAATTGGATTTTAATACTGGATGTGGAAAATACATAAATATGTACTGATGTGTGGAATCTGCTGATTAGCAGGAGACTGACTTCAGATGAGATCGACCTGCGAGTCGAAAATGGGACGAGAGTCACTGTTTTAACCGTAGAAACCTAAATTTTGGAACTACCCTTGGGGCATGTACTTGAATTAGGAGACTGTTATAATGTACCTAGTTTGACTAGAAACATTATCTCTATATCTAGTGCAACCTATTGCGGGTATACCTTTATGTTTCAGAACACCGGGTTTTTTGTTTATAAAGAAGATATTGAGATATATATATTAGATGTGAATAACAATATTTATATTTTGAATATAAACAAATCTCAAACATATAACATGACAAACAAAAGCTCAAACTGAATAAATCTGTTGAGACTTAAAAGTGGCATTGTTGTCTGGGACACATTAACAAGACTCGTATATCCACACTTTCGAAGAGTGGATACTAGGACAAATTTGATTCTAATTCAAATGATGTCTACGGATTTAGTTTATTAGGCAAAATGCCTAAAACAAATTTTACTTGGTAAAAGTGCAAGTTCCACCGATCTGTTAGCCCTCATTCATAGTGACGTAAGTGGGCCCATGTCTAGCTAGGCTAGAGGTGGATATAAATACTTCGTAACCTTTACGGATGTGGCATCGCGTTACGGTTATGTGTATCTTATAAAACACAATGTTGGGTTTTCTAGGTCAAACCAAGATCAATTAAACAAGAAATCATGTGAATACAACAAGGTAAGAATGCGGAAAATACTCACTTTGATCGGTTTTGGATGTAGGAGATAACAAAAATTCCAAGCCTTTGTGTTGTGCTCCAAGCTCCCATTTGATGTATGTAAAGCTTCCAAGCATCTCCTTGAATTCCAAACTCATGGATATGTTTCCCTAACACCTTAGAATGACTCTTTTAATGTGATAGAAATGGAAAATTTTTGCAATAAAAATTTCCCCTTATCATTGTGTGACTCTCGGCCAAGCCAAGAGAAGAGAGGGAGAGAGGCAACTCTCGGTTTTTGAGAGAAAAGAGAGGAAGAGAGATTTTATTTTTGGTGTTGTGTAATTGTAATTGATTTTCCAAAAAAAAACAATTCCCTTTTACCAAAACCATGTTTGGTAAATGTCATTCCAAATGACAAAAGGTGTCTTACAAGTTACCAAAATAAATATTCACCAACTTCCATCACCAAAAGTAAATAAAGTGACAAGTGAGGGGACTTGTGATGTGACTTGTGGGCCCCACTTGATTCAAAATCCGAGTGGGCCCGCAACACATCCCGGGCTCGAGTTCGCTAATTCCGAATTAACGAATTTTCCGTTGCGAGGTAATTAAATCAAATTTAATTAAATAATTATTCCTAGCAAAATTATTATTCACATCGCTCGCGAATTAATTCTAAATTAATTCCTTTGTCTGAATTAAAATCTAATTTTAATTCCGCGTCGAAATCTAATTTCATATAATATATCGAATATATTATTTTTAATCGATTAATTCCGAATTAATCGTTCTCTCTCTCTTTTAATTGAATTTTATCCTAGATAAATTTTGCCATATTTAATCCTAGATTAATTTTCTCTCTCTCATAATTAATCCCAGATTAATTCTGTGCGAGTCATACGTCATCGGTGAATCTTCGGGAAGCGACCCATGAGATCTCTGGATATGTTGGCAGTAAATCCGATCGTCGGACCATCCGAACATGTGCGTACTCAATACCATGTTCTTACCGATTTACAAGACATGGTTGGCTTCTAGCAAAACGCTGTACCTACCCAATTCTCCAGAAATATTCTTTTAAATGAATATATAATCTATGTCAGGCGTAGTATACGTAGTATGACGTATTAGATCCAGTATCGAATGTCACATGCTAGGGCTGGGGCTGGAATTGTGTCTGCCCCGTACGAAGCATATATCATATCTCTGGTAACTAGTCGCTATAATCGGATAAACATGACCTAGTTATATTATCCCGATGACTGCAGTACATAAGAGTACTAGTTCTGTATCCTATGTTATCATCATCTTCATATGACTGAAGTGATACTTCCATCTTGACATCACACCCAATACACTACGATTCTCAATATACCCAGAAGAGGCGTACACAAAACCTGTTAAAGCCCCGGACGACCAAAACCAAAGTATATTGATTGTCGCAAGTATTAGCGATGCAAGTCTCAGGTTAAGACCAAATACACCTACCCTGATTTGGACTTCCATAGACACATAGTCATACTACCAATGGAATTCCGAGGGGTCTATCCAGAGTGAAGCTGTTTCCGTACCATCGGTAAACACAACCTTCTATTACACTTGCATGAGTATCCAATACCCAAATATATGAGAACTATGTCGTTATGCTCCCATAACACGCACAAGTGCAATACTAGTCTATTCCGCATTATCGATGTCCAATCTCGATAATACTACGACTATGGATGTTTTAATGATTAAACCTTAATGGATTAATATTGTCTCATATCTTATTAATCTGGAACTAATCATATGGACTTTTATCATTTATATATTCCGGTAATCCAATTACAAATGATAAAAGAGCAATTTCCTTTGTCAAATAGTTAATTTGTACAACAACACTATGTTCTGTACAAATAGTGATGCTATGGGTCATAATTGTCCAACAATCTCCCACTTGGCCTATAGTCAATTACTCAAGTGTCCTACACTTGAACTATGTACGGGTCACTCAAATTTATGCTGAAAAACAGCTTTCGTCAGCGGATTTACGTGGTTATCATCTGATGCGATTTATTCGATCATGACATCGCCACGATGTATGGTCCAACTGTAGGCACTACATTTTTACATATAAGTCCCGATGATGAGTCTCACACGGAGACACTGCCTCTTAAATTGTGGAAGTCGCGGGAAACGGACGTCGGAAAGGAAAAGTCAGAAATTGGCATCTTCTTGGATTTAATTCGCTTGTTTAGCTACGGGTTTGCTTGTTGGACCTCTATTTTAAAACACAACCCCAACCTAAAATCAAAGCCACACGCCCACCTAGCCCAAAACCAAAGCCATACGCCCACCTAGCCCAAGCCCATTAAATCACATCTAATAATAATTAATACATTTAAAACACATGTCAAAAATTAAATTAAATCAAATCCAATTAAATCAAAACAAATCTCATTCCTAAATTAAATAAATCAAAATCAAATCTCATAAATCACATGCCTAAACTAAATGAAATGAAATCAAATCCCAATAATCATCTTCCTAACTAAAAAAAATTACCTCCCTAATTAAAGATATCTTTTCCTTATGATACACAAATTAAATATTCCCCCATAATTACAATATTCTTTCCCTACCTATACAAGGATAACCCCAACCCTCCCCTATAAAAGAAAACCCAAGCCAAACCATTGGACCCTAGCTGAAACTCACAAAGAAACAACAAATAAAAAAAGAAACCCTAACGTAACTCCCATAGCATCCATACGGCACCAAAAACCCTGAGCCTCTCTCTCTCACTCGGCCCTCTCCCATCTCATATCACTCTCGGTAAAACAATAGCCCCTTGTTTCAAAGCATAAAGCCCTCACACCTGTACCCTCCACTCAGGCCTAGCCAAACAACCCTCGTCAGCCCTCACACTAAAGTCAGCTTCACCTGCCCCCTTCACACCCAGTAGCCATACACCTCATGCATCAACACATAGCCCCCACCCAGCAGGCCATTCGCACAACCTTCCTCCAAACCATCAGATTCTTCCACTGAAACTGTCACAATCCATTGCCACAAATAGCCCAATATAAACCCCTCAAACTACCATAGAAATTACTCAGTTCTGCACCCAAACATCACCGAAAATACTCCTGAAACATGCCAAAACCGTGACCAGAAACATCCGTGAAACAGAGTAAAACAACAGCCCGTAACAGAAAAGCAACGAAAGAAATCTGAAAACCAGTAAATCGGAAAAGTTACGGAGCGTCAACCTTTCCGACAACCGCGAACGGACTTCTAAGAGACAACTTAAGAGGTTAGACCTGAGGGCACCCTTTTTTATTTATTCTCCTTTATTTTCATTTATTTTCTTACTTTATTTCGCATGAGTATTGTGGATTGGTGTATGATATGACTTTCAGATGAATGGAATATGAGTTCTCTCTTGAGGTATATCAGATGGAAACCCAGACGTAAATTCCGTAGCCGAATCCGAATGGATGGTAGTGCGGTCTGTACTTGGGAAACAACTCCACGTACCACTCAAGAGACACACATATTTCATTTCATCCAACCTTGTGTTTGAGCATGATTTAGTCGTTAGTATGTTATTTATTTTTAAGCATGGTTTAGTCGTTAATATGTTATTACTTTCTGCATGTTACTTTTTTATGCATTGTAATGTAATGCGCATGGGCAAATCAAGTTGGATTAAAGGTCTTCCGTTTTGAGGGATGAAAAGCCTAAGGGCTACATTTACCATGACGTTTTGTCACGCCGGACGAAGTATGTTTGATTGAATGTGAGATATGTTTAATCGGACATACAAAGTCCCATCTCATTGTCTTATTTATTTGTATGCATTGTAATGTAATGCGCATGGGCTTATTATGTTGGTCTAAAGGTTCTCTACTTAAGGGAAGAAAAGCCTATAAGGCTACCTTTACCATAACATTTCGCCGCGCCTTTTATTATTCCGTTATTTGCTTTCTGTATGCCATATCCTTGTTAAATCATGCATCATAGTGTAATGCGCATGGGCAAATCAAGTTGGATTAAAGGTCCTCCACCTTGAGGGATGAAAAGCCTAAGGGCTACCTTTGCCACGACGTTTTGCCGTGCCGGACGAAGTACACTCGATTCAATGGGAAATATGTTTAATCGGGCATACGAGGTCCTACATCGTGTATTTGTTTATCCATGTACGTGTTTGTGTCATTTCAATGCCATTTTGGCAATCTCGTTCGAACGTGTTTCCAAACACTATACGAACGCGAACCTTTTGTTTACCGTTCGAACGCGTTTCCAAATGCTACAAGAACGTATGCATTCTGCCTCATTTTGTTCAACCATGTTTACGAACGCAACATGAACGTATGCATTCTGCCTTATTCCGTTCGAACGTGTTTACGAACGTTACTCGAACGTGCATGTATTCTGCTTTACCATGCATCAGGTCTTATTCCGTTCGAACGCGTTTCTGAACGCTATACGAACGTGAACCTTCTGTTTACCATTCAAATGCATTTTCAAACGCTACACGAACGCATATATAGTGCACATACTTCTTTTCATCACATTTCATGCATGTTTGCTTCTTTGATCATTTATTTTGCACCTTATGATTAATCATATCATTTAATTATTTACGCTTAGGAAATTATCATCTGTTTATATTTCTGCATTTATCTATTTAATATGTTTATGAATTGTGTGCTTGCCGTTATGTCGATTTACTTCTATGCATGCGAATTTAGGTGTAGGTTGTATGCAAACTCAAATATAGGTTTTATTTTCATGCAAGTGAACTTAGGAGTATGATACTCTTGGGATTATATGTTGCGTAGAGTTGGTTAGATTATTGCACAAATCATTTCATTACAAGTGGCATAAGTAAGGGACCATTCGGAACCCAACGGTTTGAGGTCTTCCCTTGCGAAAGGTGAGTGCGGCCTTAAATTATTTTCCCGGTTCACACCGGGTGGCGACTCCTTTTTTAGTTCTCCGATTTAGTCCCCCGCGGGCTACTCCGTACTCCCAACCAGGCCGCGAGCCTGGAATAGCGTCGCCGATTTCTTTGTCCTACAGTCTGGCGACTTCACTGGGGATAGAGAACCATCCCCGAAATAATGCCCTGTAATGTTTGTGATTTTTGTTTTGGTTAACCGTGTCTACGGTAGGTTGAAAGGGGTTTAATCAAAGGCATTATTAAGGCTAGGTAATGGTTTGGTGTCTTCCTTCATTCACTACCTTTCTATAAGGAAAAGTTGTGAAGGCACCTAAATAATCATTACCCGCAGCTCACTGTGACAGACTAATTTCGAGGACTTGTTGTTTATTCTTGTCACCAAGGCGATAAGATCCTAAGAGGCTTGAATATTTAAGAGAGTTCGCTCCACCCTCCCTCTGGGGAATCTATAATGAGAAATCCATTTGACAGTCAGTCACGCACCATAACTCGTTGGCACGTACCTTAGCTTATAAAAAAAGGTGTGCTCACTTGGTCGCTCGAACCCCTGAGTGGGGAGACCTAGTTGTGGGCAATCCTTCACCGACGGGAGCCTTTGTCTACTCTCCTATAAACCTGCATATGAACTATATTCATATATCTCATCGAAGTTGCCCCTTTATGCTTTTGATAAACACATGCATATTATATCTCATGCATCGCACGCATTTCATGCATCTTATGCATACACGCATCATGTTAACTATGTGTCTTAAAAGCCATCATAGATATCCGTTGGGTTAGAGGAAAAAAAAGATTTGTCAAGAAGAGTTTAGCAAACATGGATGTCGGGGAAAAGGAAACCGGGGAACAGAAAAATATACGGCAATGATAGAAAGACCATTGTGAAAAAAAAAACAAAAAAAACAAAAGACAAAAAAAATGAATGCAAAAAAAAAAGAAAAATTGACTGTTTGTTTTAGTCCTTAATAGTTAGACAAAAGTCCAATGATCAAATCGTTTGCTTTAGGGTGGAACCTTAGAAACAATAAGTGCGACATGTACTATCATCCGATATTTTGAGTAGTTGATCTTGGCTAGACTCGCGAGCACTTAATTATAGGATCTTAGCAGTGAAAGCCTGAGTAGTCGGTGAGATGACTAGTTAGGGAAATGGCGGATCAGTGAATGATCATTTGCTTAGAAGTCCATCCTGGTTTACTTATGTTACGATACGTGATATGGTTGGAAATGAAGAAAAATAGACCGCCTATAACCGATAAGCGTGAAGCTAACCATGGGCGAGTATTAGTACCACCATGAGGAGAAATGCTACCTTAAAGGGTAGGTGTGTAAAAAAAACAAGAAAAAAAAAAGAAAAAAAAAAAAGAGAAAAAGAAAAAGAAAGTTCAAAATGAAAAGAAAGAAAAGAAAGAGACAAAAGAAAAAAGAAGAAAACCATATCATGTTGAGTACGAGGAAGTAAGAACAGCGTATGATCAAGACATCTAGGTTGGTTTGACCTATTGATCCCAATTCTTCGAGACAAAATCATCGAGTTGGATTACTTAAGGATTAAGCTACGAAAGAGCCTTGACACACACACACACTAGGAGTCTAGTTCAGATCACTCATGCAGACGATCAGATTTGAGTATATTAAGTACTTTGAAGTTTCTTTGGGTTCGACGTGAAGCATCCGTTGAGGACAAAATATGTTTAGCTATCAGGACTATCTCGTGAGAGGTAATAAAACATGTTGATATGCAACATCACATCAGTACCAGTTTGGGGGCGAGGCCCACATCAGTATCAGTTTGGGGGCGAGGCCCATATCAGTATCAGTTTGGGGGTGAGGCCCACATCAGTATCAATTTTGGGGCGAAGCCCACAACAGTATCAGTTTGGGGCCGAGGCCCACATTAGTATTAGTTTTGGGATGAGTCATAGGGTTGAGGCCCACATCAGCATCGGTATCAGTTTTGGGGATGAGTCCCAGGGTCAAGGCCCAGATCATCAGCAGTTTTGGAACGTCACATCACATGATCTACTTTGGCCGAGTGAAAGCAACGAAGAGCCAAAAGCTAAATCGAGTCTGGGGGCGACCAGTCAACAACCCCGTGAATAAGGGATTTATCGAGAACTTGAGCAATGAGACTAAAGGAAACTGAGCAATCACCAAGAGAGAATCGACAGAAAGGAACTATGAGCAGACCTAGGGGCGACCAAAGACTTTTGTAGGAAAATGGCACCAAGGAGCACAAGGAAGGCCTAACCCATTGGAATAGGAAACATATCCATGCATACATGCATACATATCACATACATGCAATTTTTGTTTTGTATTCGCAGGTATGTAGGGGCAAAGACCATCTCATCGAGTAATTGTTCAAAAATGAGTCACATTCTCACACATCACAGTTCAGAAATGGACCGCAACAGATGCCAAAAATGGCGCTCCAAAATGGAGCACACACAACAGATGCCGAAAATGGCGCTCCAAAATGGAGAACACAAAACAGATGCCGAAAATGACGCTCCAAAAATGGAGCACACACAATAGATGCCGAAAATGGCACTCCAAAATGGAGCACACACAACAAGATGCCGAAAATGGCGCTCCAAAATGGAGCACACACAACAGATGCCGAAAATGGCGCTCAAAAAATGGAGCACACATAACAGATGCCGAAAATGGCGCTCCAAAATGGAGCACACACAACAAGATGCCGAAAATGGCACTCCAAAATGGAGCACACACAACAGATGCCGAAAATGGCGCTGCAAAATGGAGCACACACAACAGATGCCGAAAATGGCGCTGCAAAATGGAGCACACACAACAGATACCGAAAATGGCACTCCAAAATGGAGCACACACAACTGATGCCGAAAATGGCGCTCCAAAATGGAGCACACACAACAGATGCCGAAAATGGCGCTCCAAAATGGAGCACACACAACAAATGCAGAAAATGGCACTCCAAAAATGGAGCACAGTTCCAAAATGGACCACCAGATCAACTCAGTTCGAAGCAGCAGGCAAGTCAGGTGGCAGCTGGCGTGCCAGGTAAGTAAAAATACATTGCATAACTTTGATAGGATTGTCATTATCACACACTGCACAAGTCCCATCAAAGTGGGGGTGACTGTAGGCACTATATTTTTGCATATAAGTCCCGATGATGAGTCTCAGACGGAGACACTACCTCTTAAATTGTGGAAGTCGCGGGAAACGGACGTCGGAAGGGAAAAGTTAGAAATTGACATCTTATTGGATTTAATTCACTTGTTTAGCTTCGGGTTTGCTTGTTGGACCTCTGTTTTAAAACACATCCCTAACCCAAAACCAAAGCCACACGCCCACCTAGCCTAAAACCAAAGCCATACGCCCACCTAGCCCAAGCCCATAAAATCACATCCAATAATAATTAAACCATTTAAAACACATGTCAAAAATTAAATTAAATCAAATCCAATTAAATCAAAACAAATCTCCTTCCTAAAATAAATAAAATCAAATCAAATCTCATCAAGCACATTCCTAATTAAATTAAATCACATGCCTAAACTAAATAAAATCAAATGAAATCCCAATAATCATCTTCCTAACTAAAACAAATTACCTCCCTAATTAAAGATATCATTTCCTATGATACACAAATTAAATATTCACCCCATAATTATAATATTCTTTCCCTACCTATATAAGGATAACCCCAACCCTCTCCTATAAAAGAAAACCCAAGCCAAACCCTTGGAGCCTAGCTCAAACTCACAAAAAATTAAAAAACAAAAAAGAAACCCTAACGTAACTCCCATAGCATCCATACGGCACAAAAAACCCTTAGCCTTTCTCTCTCACTCGGCCCTCTCCCATCTCTTATCACTCTCGGAAAAACAATAGCCCCTTGTTTAAACGCATAAAGCCCTCACACTTGCACCCTCCACTCAGGCCTAGCCACACAGCCCTGGTCAGCCCTCACGCTAAAGTCACCTTCACCTGCCCCCTTCACACCCAGCAGCAATACAACTCACACATCAACACATAGCCCCCACCCAGCAGGCCATTCACATATCCTTCCTCCAAACCATCGGATTCTGCCCCTGAAACTGTCCCAATCCATTGCCGCAAACTGCCCAATATTAACCCCTCAATCCAACCTTGTGTTTGAGCATGATTTAGTCATTAGTATGTTATTTATTTTTAAGCATGATTTAGTCGTTAGTATGTTATTAATTTCTGCATGTTACTTTTTTATGCGTTGTAATGTAATGCGCATGGGCAAATCAAGTTGGATTAAAGGTCCTCCGTTTTGAGGGATGAAAAGCCTAAGGGCTACCTTTACCATGACATTTTGCCGCGCCGGACGAAGTATGTTTGATTGAATGTGAGATATGTTTAATTGGACATACGAAGTCCCATATCATTGTCTTATTTATTTATATGCATTGTAATGTAATGCACATGGGCTTATTATGTTGGTCTAAAGGTTCTCTACTTGAGGGAAGAAAAGCCTAAAAGGCTACCTTTACCAATACATTTTTCCGCACCTTTTATTATTCCATTATTTGCTTTATGTATGCCATCTCCTTGTTAAATCATCCATCATAGTGTAATGAGCATTGGCAAATCAAGTTGGATTAAAGGTCCTCCACCTTGAGGGATGAAAAGCCTAAGGGCTACATTTGCCACGACGTTTTGCCACGCCGGACGAAGTACACTTGATTGAATGGGAAATATGTTCAATCGGGTATACGAGGTCATACATCGTGTATTTTTTTATCCATGTATGTGTTTGTGTCATTTCAGATGCCATTTTGGCAATCTCATTCGAACGCGTTTCCAAACGCTATATGAACGCGAACCTTTTGTTTACCGTTCGAACACGTTTCCAAACGCTACATGAACGTATGCATTCTGCCTCATTACGTTCAAACGCGTTTATGAATGCTACACGAACGTATGCATTCTGCCTCATTCCATTCGAACGCGTTTACGAACGGTACTCGAACGTGCACGTATTCTGCTTTACCATGCATCAGGTCTTATTCCGTTCGAATGCGTTTCCGGACGCTATATGAATGTGAACCTTTTATTTACCGTTCGAATGCGTTTTCAAACGCTACACGAACACACATACAGTGCACAGACTTATTTTCATCACATTTCATGCATGTTTGCTTATTTGATAATTTCTTTTGCACCATATGATTAATCATATCATTTCATTATTTACGCTTAGGAAATTATCATCTATTTATATTTCCACATTCATCTATCTAATATGTTTATGAATTGTGTGCTTGCCGTTATGTCGATTTACTTCTATGCATGTGAATTTAGGTGTAGGTTGTATGCAGACTCAGATATAGGTTTTATTTTCATGCACGCGAACTTAGGAATATGATACTCTTGGGATTATATGTTGCGTAGACTTGGTTAGATTATTTCACAAATCATTTCATTACAAGTGGCATAAGTAAGGGACCATTCCGAACCCAACGGTTTGAGGTCTTCCCTTACGAGGGGTGAGTGCGGCCTTAAATTATTTTCCCGGTTCACATCGGGTGGCAACTCCATTTTTAGTTCTCCGGTTTAGTCCCCCGCGGGCTACTCCGTACTCCCAACCAGGCCACGAGCTTGGAATAGCGTTGCCGATTTCTGTGTCCTAAACCAACGAATCAGATGAAATAATTGAAGTATATACTTAGATCATTGATGAGACCATTAATTCTTTAGCCTATGATGTAGCCTAGTTCAGCTGCTAACATAACTACTCCTAATCTAATTAGGAATTTTACAAATCCAAAATTGCTTCTTTTGTTGCCTCAGCTGCAGCAATATTTTTTGTTGTTTATTCGACAACAGTATCCTGCTTGGAAGATTTCCAGCTCACTGTTCCGTTATTCAAACTATATAGTTTACAACTAATAGTCATTTTTTTCGGTTTGGAAACTTGCAACGGTGAACCAAGTCACTTCAAGTTCTCATTCTCCATGTATAAGAAAACATCCTTAGTTCGTCTAAGATACTTAAGGATGTTCTTAACATCAATCCAGTGACTATCACTTGGATTGCCCTGATTGTGACTCCATATGCTCAAAGCATATTAGACACCAGGTCGCGTACATATCTTTCAAAGTACGAGTTCTTAGAGAGTGCCAACAACCTTTGGATCTATCCCAGTAGATCCTTATTCCTAGAATAAAGATTGTTTCTCCCAAGTAGTCTACGAAGAATTTTCATGAAAGCCAAGCTTTCATCGATTGTATTATGGGAATGTCATTTCCAATAAATAACATGTCATCATTATATAGGACAATCATTGTTAGTGCGCTCCCACTAACCTCCTTATATACACAAGAATCATTTTCGTTTTGAATTAAATCATATACCATTATGATTACATCAAAACGCTGGTTCCAAGAACGCAATGTTTGCTTCATTCCATAAATGGATCGAATTAACTTGCAAACCTAGTTTGCATGTTTTGGTGCGACAAAACCGTCAGGATGTTGTAAACATCCTCTAAAAGGTTTCCGTTTAAGGAAAGCGATTTTGACGTTCAGCTGCCATATTTCATAAATGAAACATGCAGCATTAGCAAATATTATCCAAATGGATTTAAACATGGTAACGATTAAAAGGTTTCGTCGTAATCAACACCATGTTGATGACGGTACCCTTTTGTACAAGCCTAGCTATGTACATTTGTATGTTGCCATCCATGTATGTCTTCTTTGAAGACTCATATAGTACCATTAGGCACAATGCCTTCTGGTACAACAACCAGTGTCCAAACTTGGTTGGTATACATGGAATCCATTTCGGACTTCATGGCGCTTTGCCATAATAGGGAGTCGATACCTTGTATCACTTCCTCATGAGTAGTTGGTTTGTCTTCCTCAATAAAGATTGACATCTTTATGAGGTGAGTCGCTCTCATTCCTAACCCAACAGGTATCTACGGTGTCTCTTAAAACCGCATGTTAGCATGTATGCGTGCGATGCATGGAATATATAAGTCGGCCTATTATTATTTTAACGCATTCAATCATACTATTGCGAGATGCAAACTTGTCCCAGTTGAAAAAGGCCCAACAGGTTTACACTTTGCGATAACATGGCTAAACAACTTCAAATGATAAGGGATCTAAACATAAAGTGGCCCATCGGCATTTTAGAATCTTTTGGCCCAATTTTCAAAAGAAGCGAACTCGTCCCAGTTTAAATGGCCCAACAAGTTCACAACTTATGACGAAAGGTCCGACTGAATCCAAATGATGATGGTCCCGAACGTAAATATAAAAGGGTATTTTCTATCAGTCCTACAACTACAGTTCACATGTGGGTTTATGGGGGTATAGACAAAGGCTCCCGCTGGCGAAGGATTGCTCACAACTAGGACTCCCCAATCAAGGGTTCGAGCGACCAAGTTAGCGCACATTTTTTATACGCTAAGGAATGTGCCAACGAGTAATGATACATGACTGACTGTCAAATGGATTTTTTATTGAAGATTCACCAGAGGGAGGTTGGATCGGACTCTTTTAAATACCCAAGCCTCTTAGGCTCTTATCGCCTTGGTGACAGGAATAAACAATAAGTCCTCCAAATTAATCCATCACGGTAAGCTTCGGGTAAATGATTATCCAGGTGCCTTCATAGCTTTTCCTTATAGAAAGGTAGTGAATGAAGGAAGACACCAAACCATTACCTAGCTCTAATAGTGCCTTTGATTAAACCCCTTCAACCCACTGTAGACACGGTTAACTAAAACAAAAATCACAAACATTACAAGGCATTATTTCGGGGCCGATTCTCTATCCCAAGAAGTCGTCAGACTGTAGGACACAGAAATTGGAGACACTGTTCCAGGCTCGCGTCCCGATTGGGAGTACGGAGTAGCCTGCGGGGGACTAAACCAGAGAAATAAAATGGAGTTGCCACCCAGTGTGAACTGGGAAAATGATTTAAGGCCGCACTCACCCCTCGTAACCGTTGGGTTTGGAATGGTCCTTTACTTATGCCACTTGTAATGAATGGATTTATGTAATAATATAACCGAGTCTACGCAACATACATACACAAGAATAACCTACATCTAAGTTCGCATACATAAAAGTAAAACCTATATCTAAGTTCGCGTACAACCTATATCTAAGTTTGCATGCATAAAAGTAAGTCGAAGTAACGTCAAGCACACTATCTCATGAACGCATTAAATTGATAAACATGACAATATAAATGAATGATAATCTAAACATAAACATTGAAGAGATATAATTAAGTTCCTAATGCGAAAGAAATAACTAAATCATACTTGGAGATAATATGTTAAACAACTAAATCATGCATAAAAATAATATACTAAATAACTAAACAATAGATAAACACAAGATTGGATGAAACGAAATATTTGCGTCTCTCAAGCGGTACGTGCAATTGTATCCCGAGTTCAGACCACACCACCGTCTATTCGGATTCGGCTACGGAATTTACGTACCGGTTTCCATCTGATATACCACGAGAGATAGCATTAAATCATTCATCCCATGGCCACAACATACATAAATCAACAATACGCATGCGAAGAATTACTAATAAATAATAAAAAGAATGAACGGGAATAAATAAAAGGGTGCCCTCAGGTCTAACCTCTTAAGTCGCCTCTTGGAAGTGCGTTATGCGACTGTCGGAAGGGTCGATGCTCCACAACTTTTCTGATTTACTGGTTCAGTGTTTTACTTCATTGCCTCGCTTTTTTGGGCTGTTGTTTACTCTGTTTTGGATGATTTTTTCTACTGTTTCGGGTGGTTGTTTAGGGGCTGTTTTAGGTTATTTTGCGACTGTTTTAGGGACTGTTTCAGGTGCTATTTTAAGGACAGTTTTTGGTTGTGTTTGTGCGGTAATGTAGGGTTGGTTTCTGGTTGTGCTTGTGTGTGAAAGAGGGCTAATGGAGGCTTGTTTTTGTCATGAATGAGGGGCTTGTGATGTGTGTATGGTGCGCGAAGGGGGCTGCTGGGTGAGTGGGCTGCTGGGTGTTGCGTGAAGAGGCTGCTGGGTGAGTGGGCTGTTGGGTGTTGCGTGAAGGGGCTTATTATTTTGTAAGGGACTTGATGGTTTATTGTTTGATAGGGGCTGTGCGTGATGGGTGTTTGAGTTGTGAGAAAAGAAGAGAGAGAAGGCATGAAGATTGAGAGAGAGAGAGAGTGACTTTAGGGTTTTTTAGAGAGTTAGGGCGTGAATGTGCCAGGGGAAAAAAAGTTGGGTTATGGTTCTTTTATAAGAAAAGTTTAGGGTTTTCCTTGTACGAGTAGGGAAAGTAATTATGCAATTATGGGGGAAATCACTAATTATTGCGTCATAAGGAAAATTCTATTTATTTTAGGAAGGTAATTTGTAGGATTTGATTGGATTTTATTTAGTTTAGTCATGTGATTTATCTAGATTCCAACATGTGTTTAATGTGTGGATTTATTATTTTAGGAGGATTTGGGTGTGAATTAGAGGGTTTGGGCATGTGTTTGGGTTCATTGTGGTGGGCTTGGGCGTGTGGTTTGATGTGTGGCTTGGTGTGGGTTTTGGATCGAGGACAAGTTTTAAAACAGAGGTTCAATGAGTAAACCCGAAGCTAAGCAAACAAATTAAATCCAACAAGGTATTGATTTCTGACTTTTCCCTTCCGATGTCCGTTTCCCACGACTTCCACAACTTAAAGAGTAGTGCCTTCGTACGAGGCTCATCATCGGTACTTATATGCAAAATTGTAGTGCCTACAGTAACTTTTAGGCCTTATAAGACCTGTTCCAAATTATAGGGCAAAGCTCGCTCTTTATACACTAATGATATTCAACGTTTCTATTATGTGGTCTCTAACAGGTTCTGTTTGCATCCGCGAGATAAGGATATTTCTGAATACACTGGCATGGTAGAATCCCTTAGAGAGGAGTACAATTCTCTCATCCCAATTACTTCGAATTTATCTGATCAGGAGCCAACAAGAACACTTCTTTATGGTCTTAACTCTTCTTGGGATACGGTCTGAACTTCAACCAGTCCGCGACCGAATCGGATTTGTTCGATCCGATTTGAAATCTTAATTAATCAGATAAATTTGATTTGATAACAATCTGAATCTGATAGAGCAGCCGATCTGATAATAGATTCGATTTGATAACAGATTCGATTCGATAATAGATCCGATTTGAGAAAAATGATTTGAATTTTAAATTATCCGATCCGATTCGATAAAATTGATATGAATTTATAAATTTTCAGATTAATTTTTCGAATTGGATCCGTTATCAAATCATATTTGTTATCGAATTGAATATACTATCGGATTTATTATCAAATTAGATTCTCTATCGGATTCAAATCTATTATCAAATCGGATTCTCTATCAATTTCGGATTCCTAATCAAATTGAATAAAATCCGATTCGATCAGATAGTTATCAAATTTATTTGATCCGATCTGAAATTTGATGAACCAACCAAACACGATTTGATCAGATTTGGGAGCCAGATCAGATCCGATTTGATGCAAAGGCCTAGATGAATTATGTATTGGATGCATAATTACATAGCTAAACTTGAAATCAGGCTAATGAATTATGTTATGATGGTTTGTAAATATAAACAAAATATGCTTGTAATTGGGTCAAAGATGTTCATATTGGACCTGGAACAATTAATAAAAGTTTGGAACTCTAGATTAAAGCTTACAACTATGGCTACCATTCTAGAATCACTTGACCACCTTTGAGTGAACTAGAATTTTTCATGAATCATTTCATTGTGGGAATCTATTTTGGTTTGTATTTGTATTTAAACAAATGCATATATGTATTTAGAATACATGTATGTTAGTTGTATAACATGTTTTGTGGTTGGTTTTGATGTTAAAATTGGTTTTAAAGTGTATTGAAATGATATGAGAAAATTGGAAGTGTTTAGGATTGTTTTGAAGGTTGAAATTGTTCACAGCCTAGGGGAGCGTCACGACACTAACTTTCCTGTGTCGTGATACTGAGCATCAGATATCCGTGTGTCACAACTCCCACCTTTGCGCATCGCGTCACCGAGACGTTGAGCTCTCGTACATTGCTCTCCCTGATTTGGGCGTCTCGACTCTCAATCCTCCTCGTCGCGACACCGAAAGTTTATGAACACTAAAACTTTATTTTCTCTGTTTCATAGTTTCTGGACTCCGATTTGGTCCTAATGTTTTCCTACGGACTCGTATCGGAATGTAGTTTTCATTAAAATATTTTAAAATAAGCCTATCCCTGATATTCTGGGGTAAGACCCACTTCCGCTATGCAGGACACCGATATGACCCTAGGGGTTTCACATCCGCCCCAATATAATCGTCTCGCAGAGTTTCATTCCTTCATACAATATTTCATGAATGATCAACTATAGTTTACCCAACTAAGACATTTATATTCTTGAATCTACCATTTTGTAGTCCAGGAACCTACCTACGATAAATTTCTTTTGACCGACATCCTCGGTTTTGTATTTCTTCTCGAGAGATTCCCAGATAATCTTTGCAGAAATCATGCCTTGGTACACAATAAATAATTAATTTTCAACTTTATCACATTTATATACTATGTGTATGCTTGTGATAATTAAGAACCCTAATATTAACTTAAACCAATACTACCAAGTTTTACAAAATTCAGTATATGATTTTTACTAAGTTAATATTACTACATATGTTCTATAATACTAAATTTAATAGCTATATCATGTATATCTAATATTATTATTATTTGAATTTAAAAATTCTAGGGTTGAACTGCGTTAGTGTCACGTTCGTTTAGTCGTTCGAATAAATTTTTCCAGTGAGTTCACGTTAGTGCATCGTTTGAATACACGTTCGAATGAATTTTTCTAGAGGAATTGCATTCGAGTTGTGTTTGAAGATGCGTTCGAACGTTCATTTCCAGAAGACTAGCGCTCGAGTTGGTTTGAAGACGCGTTCGAACGAAATTGCGTAAAATAGAATTTTTTTTTGCCTATATGTTTATCGGGCGTTCGAACGTCCATGCATATTTTTCATGCACAAAACATATTTTCTAGGAAGAAGACAATTATAACATGTAAAATTCAGAGTTAACAACACATAGAAAGTAATAAGTTCTTAAGATTGTTTTCCTAGTGGTGTTATTAAATCAAATTAACATGCATCATTTATCACTAACATACCAAACCATAATATAAAATATAAAACTTAGAGAAAACTTGGAAAAAGGTTGAAGAAGATAGAAAACTGAATCCAAGTCGAGTTTCCTCTGTCCTTAAGAACTTATTAGCACTACCTCGGTGCTCTATGGATGTCTTGTGGCTAACGTTCTCCTATGATTACTTGGATGCTTCTTGTAGAATGGGCAATCCTTTCACAAGAACTTGAATAAGGAAAATGGAGGAAACTCTCAACTCTAGACTTATGTTTTAGGATTGTAAACGATGTGAAATAATGCAGGAAAATAAAGCCATTGTCCTCATTTTTATAGGCATGGAAGGGTGCGTTTGAGGGAACCCTTTGGTTTAGGGTGTAACCCTATTAAGGGTTACATCATTTCCTAATATCTTTTAAGGCCTAGAGATGCTTCCTTTTAATTTAAGGGATATGCATTCACCTTTGTGCCTTTCCCACAAGTCACTTATAAGGGACAATTTTTTCCTACATTTATCTATATATATTAAGAGATTTTCTTACATAAAAAATTGAGGTTTTTTGAATTCTAGAGAAATTGTTTTTCAAAGCATGAAGTAAATGACACTTTTATAATTGTTCTCAAAATTATTAGCTAGATGTGTTATAATTCACTTTTATCACATATAATTCAAGCAAACTAATAAATAATAAACATACAATCCTAAAATTAATATAAACTAATGGATTTAGAAAATATTATAAAATATTTTGTAGAAGATGTAGAATATACCAAGCCGAGTTTCTCAATAACTTTCTCAATAGAAAATTTTATAATTTTCTTAATCACTTTCTCAATAGAAAATCTTAAGCATTCAATCTTAGTGTTACACTTCAATTCTCAAATAACACAACAATTATATATAAAATAAAGTCAATCAAGCTTGGAAGGAATTACTTGTGTATAACTTGGACTAAGTCTTCGTGATACACTATAAATTCTCAACCAAGTATGCAACAATCAATGAACAATATTAAGTAATTTTCAACTTCATTACATTGTAAACTAGGTATATGCATGTAATAATTGAAAACCCTAATATTAACTAAAATCTACACTATCTAAGTTTATAATTTGTTTTTTTGCCAATATATGATTTGTACTAAGTTAATCTTATACTATGTAAATATTCAACTAATGCCTATATTACCAAATTTTATAAAAAAAATTATATGTACAACATATGATATATAACTAGGTACTAGATTTATCTAGATTTGTGAATTTATGCAAACTAAATTGTGTATATTATTTTTATCAAAATTAATTCGAGACTAAAAAATTTCAAGTATGACTTGTGTTAGTGTCACGTTCGTTCAACTATTCGAACGAATCTTTCTAGAGATTTCACGTTCGTGTGGCATTTGATAGAGTGTTCGAACAAGCCTTTCCAAAAAGTTTGCATTCATGTGACGTTCGTCACAACGTTCGAACAAAAATAAGGAATACATGGTTTTTTCTTTTGCGTTCATTAGGCGTTCGAACTCCCATACGTATTTTTCATGGACATGATACATTTTTCTAGAGAAATAAGAATAACACATGCATAAATCAGAGTTAACAACATTTATAAGTTAATAAGTTCTTAAGATTGTGAGACAGACGTGTTGTAATTCATTGTTATCATGCATAATTTAAGCAAGCTAATAAATAATAAACTTACAATCCTAAAATCATTTAATAAAAACTCAAGGATTTAGAAAAACCTGTAAAATATATTGTAGAAAATGTAAATTATACCAACCCGAGTTTTTACTATGTCCTTAAGAACTTATTAGCCTCGCCTCAGTCCACTAAGGATCTTATGGCTTACGTTCTCCCAGGTTTCTTGATAGCTTCTTGATTTATGGGCATTCACTGAATCAAGAAAACGAACTAGGAAAATTAGTGAAAACTGTCTCTAGTATGAAAACCTTGAACTTTCTAGTATGCATACAACTTGTGAAAGAATTGATGGAAGAATGAATTACGAAAAATGAACTCAATGACTCCTTTTTATAAACATGGAGAGTTGCCTTTGGAAAGATACCCTTATATCAATGAATATAACTCTTTAAGGGTCATAACCCTATAAGGAACCTTTTCAACCCTAAGGGGCATGTCCTTTCTTATGAAAGAACACATTCTTTCCAAGGTACCATTTAAACCAAAGGGTTATGTCCTATCATTCCCTATAACTTTGCACCATTATTTAGAAAATTCTGACAAAAACCATATAGTTTAACTGAAGTATATTCTTAATTTTAATTTTGACTTTCAAATAAGGTTATTATTGGCAATTACATAATTAAATTATAGTCCAGTTCTTAGACATAAATAATTGACTTAAGTAGGTTGTGAGTTCCAATCCTTCTAGATGTTTGTCGATAATTTATCTTTTTTATTATTGAATTTATGATATTAGAGATTTATTGATATTATAGTGTTAATAACTTGTGATATGGTTTTTTATCAAACACCGAAATTGTGCATTTACTCATTGTATTTTATTTTTGATATAGTGTCAGTAATTTAGTGTAAATGAAGCCCATATATCCGAGATATTCTATCAAAAGAATCCCCATCAATAAATAACGGCTCAATATATAATCATTGACACAGTATACAATCTGAAGGATTTGGCTGACATTACAAACAATATATGGAAATGATAAGACCTGTCAGGTCCAGACACATAGAGCTCCAGTACTAATAAATCCAAGAGATGAAATAACAGCAACATCAAGCCTACATTGACCTGGAAATTTATTTAACTGCATAAATGCAAACATATATATGATATTCATTTCAGGGGCTGGTGGGAAATTCAGGTGGAGAGAGAAATGGGACAGTGGGAACACCAGTAGGAGTTGTGGGAAATGATGAGGCGATTGGGGAAATGGGAGGCAATCTGTATTCTGGATATGGAGTGATGGGCAGATGGGTGTTGTAAGCGAAGGGGGGAAATTCAGGCTAGGAATGGTGGGCAATCCAGGAGGATTCTGCAAAAGGAGTCGAGCTGCTAGGGTTACATTCATGTTTGATAGTGATAATGTGACGAAGAAAGCTAAAATGATATAATGGGAAGATGCCATGATTACTTTGATTATGTTAAAAAGGAAAGATGATGTTATGGTGGAGAAAATGAGGACTCGGTCTTGATCTTTTATAGCATTCTGAAAATATATGTTGCATGGTGAGTTATTGGCTTAATACTGATGGAAAAGGATTTATTGTAGAGCTACCTTTGTGTTTCAATATTAAATCAACTATATGAATTTATTTAACGTGAATTCACGTGGATCTCTTTTATTTTTTGACTATTAATTGAATATTTAACACAAACTCGATTAATTCTAATTTAATAGTGATATGATCTTATTTGCACATTGTTATTATAAATACATATATATAGCATAACATTTTATAAATATTCCTACAATTCAGCTTTATATTAGATCCAAACTAAGTTAAACATCAAAAATAAAAATAAAAAAAAAAAAAAAATCGATACAAATGATTTTGTACATGTACGTTTATTTATATAAAAAAATAATAATTACATTTTCACATGTGAACGTATAAAGATGATGCGACAATACAGTTGATGTAATTTCGGGATGATATAAATTCCTAAGAAGATGTCATCCAATGCATTAATATCCGATAAATTTATAATTTTTAATATCTATTAATTAGATAGATCAGATATGTATACTGACATTTTTATACCAGTAAAGTTAAGAATTTTCGTATGAATAAAGTATTGAACGAAAGCTCGCATGATCCGATAAATCAAAATCGGATAAAAATAAAAGTTTCATATCCGTTAATTGAACAAATCCGATATGGATATTAATATTCTCGTACTATACAAACTATATGTAACCCCAAAAAAAAAAAAAAAAATTAAATAAATAACCCTCTCTTTCCGCTGTGATGAAACCAATTGGTGGTTAATTGCTTCATAAAGGTTGTATAAAAATCTTCATTTCTTTTTTAGTTTTAAATCGCTGCAAATGTAGAGATGGTTCAGTATATATGATGATGATTGATGAGTGAACTAAGATCTATAAAATTCAGACATTTGTCCTATTTGGATTGGTGACATAATTAGTCCTTTTTGGTTAACATTGATGTGTTTTAGGTAAGGTAGCGGTTAGATATCGTTTTCTGCCACCTAGCTTGCTGGACATCTATTCAATTCTTTCGTACATTAGTACAAAAGGAATGGACCCCATTTTTTCTCGAGGCGGGGCTACATTATATATTATGTATTTTTGTGCGAATGATAGTGTATGAGATGGGATTTAAAAAAATAATAATATGTACATCAAATAATGTACTTTTAATAGAGTTTATATTTAATAAAATAATAATAATAATGCAATAAAATAAACTTGTTGGAGTCTGCGTGGTTTCGAGAACCGGTTACGCGATTTATGTTTATATCGTTATATGCGTAAATGTTTCCGAGATGAACAACTTTCGTGTTGATCACTTTTCTAAATTTACATCAGAATGACTTCCAAAATATGAATTTTCGAGAAAGCCCATGGTGGAGACCTAATTGTAATTTCACGGGGGTAAGAATATAATTTTCAGAAACTTTCTTATAAAACCCATATTTTCTTCTAATTGCGAAAATGAGAGAACATATTAATCTCCTAAAAAATTACCCCCGTTTCCAAAACTGGATCAGCGACGGCCTGGTCACGCTGGCAGCCAGCCAGCCACGACCGACTATCGCGACAACACCAGAGGAAGCGTCTGGTCACCCTGCGTCCAATGGTGACCGACAGCGATGCTAAAAATGCCGGAAACGGTAAAGAGAGAGAGACCCGAGAGCATTATATTTCTGATCCCGGCTTGTCGCTTTGTTTGACGGCCCCAACCGCCCGCCAAATCGAAGCTCTCAGAGAGTACTATAAGTTGACGGTGATAATTTTTCCATTCCATGCATGGCTGCACGCGAAACGAGGAAGGAAGCTTAGTAAGTAGTGACCCATGAATGAACAATACCTCCGATTGGAATTCCGTCAATTCTAGCATTTTCTTGGGATCGTTTGAAGCCTGTATATACCCTTAAAATCTCAGTAAGATCTCCCGCTAAAAATTCGATAATTTCAATTTTATCGTTAAATATTCGGATGTTTCCACGAACTTTGTAGAATAGCGTAATTATATGAATTAAATTGTTTGAGGATAATTATATTGAATATGTGCATTTGGTATAATCCAGTAAAAAACAGAACGAATTGGATCGATCTGATAGGTTATGTAAGTTTCCGGTTAAAGTGGGTTTATCGTGTATTGATGTGTTTTTGATCGTAATAAAAGATATAATATATATATATATATATATATATATATATATATATATATATTATATATATATATATATAATATATATATATATATATATAATGGTAGGGTAATGTTCAGATAAATCTTGGCAGGTTCAGAGGCTTCGGGACCATTCCATAGCTTTTATAGAAACCTTTTCGGAAGATTTTTAAAAAATACGTAAACCAAGAATTTACGTTGACGGGTGCATGAATTAGTTTGTAATGGTGTTTTAAGAGTAATGGAAATGAAAACATTGAAATCATATTTGATATGGTTTTTCCGGAAAGATCCGAAATTTTATCGTAGTTAAGTCGAGAATACCGTAAGTCGCGATTCTAATGGCATTTCGCCATTTATTTTGACGGATTTGACTAAGATCTGAAGTGCTTACGAAGCCAAGTAAATTATGTGATGAGATCTTGAATTGGTGATTTGTGTTTAATTGTATATAGAGGTTATTGAATTATTTAGGATAAAATGAGGATAGTTAAGAGGTTGTTTTAGAAAAGAGTTCAAGACTATGATTAGTTAAGTGAATCGACCATCGTAGGTATGGATTTTGTTATTGCTATGATATGAAGTGAAACATTTTATGAGCTCAATGTTTATATGCATGTGTTATGTACGTAAGTGCGTGAACTGTTGGTTTCTAATTAGGTCCCAAGAATCATAAAATCAAGCAAGAAACAAGTGAATACACAAAGGAGAATGGCGGAAACATACTCACAATGAACGGTTTGGATGCTAAGAAGAACAAAACTCCTTAAAGATGGCTTGAAGCTCTCGGAAATGACTCCCAACGGCAGTGGGGTGCTCGGCTTCACTGGTTTTGGTCTCCATCATTTTCGGCCATGGATGACCTCCATTGAAGCTCCAAGCTTCAAGCTTCAAAAACGATTCCATGCTCATGAAAACGCTGCCCTATCACCTTAGGAAGACTCAAGTGTGTGCTAGCACTTTGTATTTTGCAACAAAATACACATCTTCTTCTCTTTGATTTTCGGCAGAACCAGAAAAATGAAAGAAGAAAGAAATGGCTCCAAGCCGTGAGAGAATAGGAGGGAAAAGAGAGGACCGTGAGTGATGGAGAGAGAAAAGAAAAAGAAAAATGTTTTTTATATATTTGATTTTCCAAAAATCAAATACCAAAACCTTTTTCCATTTTCCAAAAAGTCAAAAAGCAAAAGCAATTAATGCTTTTCAACTTCCACATCAATCACTCAATCAAATTGTCACATCATTCAAAGTGACATGTGATTGGACGTTTAATGTGACTAGCGATTTGACGCTTGATGTGACTTGGGTACCGCATTCGAATTCGAAATACGAATGCGCTCGCAAACACACTCGGGCTCGGGTCGCTAATTCCGAATTAACGAAATTTTCCGTTGCGACGTAATTAAACGATTACGCCTAGCGAAATCACTATTCACGTCGCTAACGAATTAATTCAAAATTAACTCGTTCGCCCGAATTAAAATCTAATTTTAATTCCGTGTCGAAATCTAATTTCGCATAATATATCGAATATATTATTTTATTGATTAATTCTAAATTAATCGTTTTCTCTCTTTAATTAATATTTTATCCCAGATAAAATATCTCTACAATTAATCCCAGATTAATTTTCTCTCTCTTCTAATTAATCCCAGATTAATAAAGTGCGAGTCATACATCATCGGTGAATCTTCGGGAAGCGAACCATGAGATCCTCAGATATGTTGGCAGTAAATACGGTCGTCGGACTATCTGAACACGTAAGTATCAAGTACTACATTTATACCGATTTACAAGACAAGGTTGGCTTCTAGCAAAGCGCCATGCCTACCCAATTCTCCAGGTTTATCCTTATAGGAATATGTGATCTATATCAAGTGTAGTATACCGTATTATTGTGTATGTCGATCCAGTATCGGATGTACACGTGCTAGGCCTGGGGCTGGAATTGTGTCTGCCCCGTACGAAGCACATATCGGATGTCTGGCAACTAGTCTTTATAATCGGATATACATGACCTAGTCATAATATCCCGATAGCTCGAGCATTTAAGAGAACGAGTTCTGTATCCTATGTGACCATCATCTCCATATGACTGGAGTGATACTTCCGTCTTAACATCACACCCAATACACTACGATTCTCAATATACCCAGTATTGGCGTACACAGAACCTATTAAAGCCCTGGACGACCGCAACCAAAGTATATTGATTGTTGCAAGTATTAGCGGTGCAAGTCTCAAGTTAAGACCAAATACACCTACCCTGATTGCAGACTCCCATAGACACATAGTCATACTACCAATGGGATTCTGCGGGGTCTATCCAGAGCGAAGTTGTTTCCCCTACCATCGGTAAAAACAACCTCCTATTACACTTGCATGAGTATCCTATACCCAAATATATGAGAACTATGACGTTGTGCCCTCACAACGTGCACAAGTGTAATACTAGTCTTTTACGTATTTATCGATGTCCAATCTCGATAATACTATGACTAGGGATATTTAATGATTTATCATTCGTGGACTGATACTGTCTCATATCATTCTCAATCCAGGAACAAATCACAGAGACCTCCTATCATTTATATATTTTGGTGATCTAATCACAAATGATAAGAGTGCAATCTCATTTGTCACATAGTTAATTTGTACAACAACACCGTGATCTGTACAAATAGTGACGCTATGGGTCAGAATTGTCCAACAATCTCCCACTTGGCCTATAGCCCGTCACTCGAGTGTCTGACACCCGAACCATGTACAGTTGGCTCAAACTACTGAGAAAAGGTTTTCGTCAGCGGATTTGTATGAATATCATCTGATGCGATTTATTCGATCATCACTTCGCCACGATGTATGATCCGAACGAATCAGATGAATATCGAAGTATTTATCTGGATCGTTGATGAGACCATTAATTGTTTAGCATGTGCTGACGCCTAGCTCAGCTGCTAATAGAACTATATCTAATCTAATTAGATTTATTATCTACCCAAATGGCTTCTATTGCTGCCTCAGCTGCAGCAATAACTCGTATTTGTTGTTTATTCGGTAACAGTATCTTGCTTGGAAGATTTCCAGCTCACTGTTCCGTTATTCTATTGTATAGTACTGTTGTTGCGACTTATAGTCGTTATCATGAAAGCCAAGCTTTCACCGATTATATTATGGGAATAACATTTCCAAGAAATGATATATCATCATTACACAGGACATTCACTGTCAGTGCACTCCCACTAACCTCCTTATATACACAAGAATTATTTTCGTTTTGAATTAAATCATACACCATTATGATTACATCAAAATGATAATTCCTAAAACCTAATGATTGCTTCAATCCATCTCTGGATCGAATACCTGCAAACCTAGTTTGCTTGTTATGGTTTGACAAAACCGTCAAGATGTTGTAAACATCCTCCGAAAGGTTTCCGTTAAGGAAAACAGTTTTCCCGTTCAGCTGCCATATTTCTTAAATGAAACATGCAGCATCAGCAAGCATTGTCGAAATTGATTTGCCATGGAAACAGGTAAAAGGTTTCGTCGTAATCAACACAATGTTGATAAATCTACCTTTTAGCTACAAACCTAGCTTAGTACGTTGGTATGTTGTCATCCATGTATGTCTTCCTTGAAGACTTATTTACTACCAATAGGCACAATGCCTTGCGGTACATCAACTAGTGTGTAAACATAGTTGGTATACATGCAATCCACTTCGGACTTTATGACACTTTGCCATAATAGGGAGTCGATACCTTGTATCACTTCCTCATACGTAGTCAGTTGGTATTCCTCAAAAGATAGACATCTTTATGAGGTGAGATCACAAACTCATACCCCAGGTTGTTTTCTGACTCTCATCGACCTACGCATTTCTTGTGTATTCGAAGATTATTGTATAGTTTCATCCTTGATGAACTATTTGTGTTCCATTAGGACTCGGTGCCAGGAATAGTATACTCGATTTTCATCGAGTTTTACTATCCTCCCACTTACCACTGCATATAGGTATTCCTCTTAGGAAAACCGCATGGCGAGCAACAATTTAATTGTTCTCTCGTGAGTTGTATAAGTACAATACTTATGGTATCCCTAGGATAACCTACAATTGGCACTTATCCGATTTGGGTTTTAGTTTGGTATCAACCAAACATATGCCTAGCATACCCAAATATTCAGGAATGAGAAACCTGCTTTCTTTCCAGTTCATATCTAATATGAAGTCTGTCAAATAGATTTTTATGGAACCTTATTCAAAATAAGTTCTGCACTGTTTAGCGTATTCGTTGAAGGAAATGGTAGCTCAGAGCGACTCATGATTAACCTTATCATGTCCAACAAAATTCGGTCTCTCATTCGGACACACCGTCAAACTGACGTGTTCCGGGAGGAGTCCTTATTGAAAGAATACTATACTCTTTCAAGTATATGAAAAACTTATTGCTTGAGTATTTTCTATCATGGTCTAACCGTGATGGTTTAATACTTTAGCCGATCTGTTTGTCTATTTTGTGTCGAAACTTTAACCATTTCTGATTTGTGTTTCAAAAGAAACACATAACCATGATGCGATGCCACATCCGTGTATGGTCACGAAACATTCATATCCACATCCAGCCTAGCTAGACATGGGCCCATTTGCTTCACTATGAACTAGGGCTAACATATTGGTGGCATTTACACTTTTACCAAGTAAATAGTGTTTTAGGCACTTTTCCCAATAAACTAGATTCGTAGACTTTATTTGATTGGAATCAAATCAGTCCTAGTACCCACTTTTCAAAAGTGTGGATATACGAGTCTTGTTTAAATTGTGTCCCAGACAACAATGCCATATACAAGTTTCAACCTGATCAAATCAGTTTGAGCTATTTGTTTGTCATGTTATATGTGTGAGATTATTAATTTTCTAAATATAAATTCTGTTGTTCACATCTAATATGTTTATCTCAATATCATCTTTATATAATAAAACACTTTAGTGTTCTAGAATAAAAAGGTATATCGGCAATATATTATACACTGATTTAGAGATAATGTTTCTAGTCAAACTAGTTACATTATAACAGTTTCCTAATTTACGTACATACCCAAAGGGTAGTTCCTAAACTTAGGTATCTACAGTTAAAATAGTGACTTTCGTCCCGTTTTCAATTCGCAGATTAATCTCAATAGAAGTCAGTATCCTGCTCATAGCAGATTCTGAATATCAGTACATATTTATGTACCACACTAAGTATCTAAAATCCAATTTTAATACTAGTTGTGAACATATTTATGACAAACATATTTGAAGTTAGAGCCTTGCTCGTCTTCAATTCCTTCTTGGGATATGTCCTTTTATCTTCCCAGAAGATTGTAATGATTTTGCCTTTGCCCATTTTCACATTCCAGAAGCCTTTGGCCAAGCCTTGGCCTTTTGGAATATCGAAGTAAGATGCGCCTTGCGCTACTTGCATTATTTCAAACTTTGGCTTTGTCTCCTTGAGTATAGCCATTAACTCTCCAAGAGTTTACTATTGCAATAAAAATACTTCTAATATCTAATCTATGAAGATCCTTTAATTTCATTATCATACTTTAAGGGTCTAATCATTAGTTATGATAAAGAAATTAAGGAGTCTATGACAAGTATAATGGATTAAGCACTAAAGTTATCATTACATAAATCTTCCAAAGATTATGCTCTATTATTTGCTTAACTCCGGGCTTAGGCTAATATTATTTTATCAAATAAAATAACTTATTATTTTTCCAGGACCATCCTGAAATTATTCCCAATTTGAAATTTGAACCATTCAAATACATTTTCCCTAGGGTTATGTTTTAAATGTCAATCTTTCAATTATATCTTGATTCTAATAGTCCAACTATTTAATCAACGATTTGTGGTACTATATTTTATAATGATTATTATAGAGTCCAACTATACAATCAAATATAATTTAAATTCATTAACCTCAATTATATTGATTACTATAGTCCAACTATAAAATCAACTATAAATTGAAATTAATTAATTCAAATATATTGATTACTATAATCCAATTATATAATCAACTATAATACAATCCAACTGTATTAAAACAACAATTTAAATATTAGCCCAACTAACATTAATTTGACGACGAAATAATTTGAATGAGCGCGTATGTCAAGTAATTAAACAAATATTGCAAATTCAATTATTGCCTCCCACTATTTTTCGGCGAGCCTCTAACCCTCTGTCGATTACTCGGGAAACCATGTTTCCTAGTGGGCTAGGATCCCGTTAAATATCACACAATCTTGACTTTGGCCAACAAATTGTTTGATAATTAACTAGGTAGATCTCTAAGATCGATTGGATCCAATCCAATTCCTAGATCCGGTAGGGGGACATCCAAGTCCGAAACATATATCTTATAAATGCCAATATATCCAATATATTACCTAACCTTTTTCCTCTGAATCAACTAAGCCTTGGCTTTGGCACAACAAACTTAGTGATCCCAGTTAAGCGCGACCCATTGACCATGGAAAGCTTCGTAATCAATGTCGATGGACAAGAAGTGGTCTTGACTTTGGCCAACAAACCACAACTTGGACAAGACACTGATATGGAACAAAGCCTTTGTGATTCAAACACATCCTCGACGGACAAAGGCCTTGACTTTGGCCAACAAGCCAGTGCCAGTCTTGGATCTTGAGTAAGAATCACTCAATGGAAGGAAAAACGTTTAATATTTTGCGAGGGTTTTTCGCGTGCAAATTGGCAACCAATTTATTATCTTTGTTAAGGTCTCATCATCATACACCCTTAAACATGCATTCTAAACACATAATAAAGCGCATATGATAAAATAATAATGATATGCGGATGGATACTTTACATATTGATCCTAGATCAAATCTCTCTTTCTCTCTCCCCCTAACACAAGTATCACTTCTACCCGTTACACTATACTTCTAAAGAAACCTCATTTACATTGAGGGGAATACGTGAGAAGAGAATATAAAGAGTCTAGAGGTGATAAGGCTGGACACGCAGGTCCAATTAATAAATCAAATTTATTACAACAATTTCTAAAATTGCCCCACCCATCTAATATCCATCCGATATATATTATTCATCCATCGGAACCATGTATTCACACAAGCATGTTATCAATCAATCTAATCCAATTAATTAATCTCATAATTAGTGATCATCCATGTTCAAACAATGATTTGATTTTGTTCGAGTCAAAACTCGTTTTGTGAATAAGTACTCAAAGTACGAATTCTTGAATATCACATTTTATTAACGAACCTTTACGACTTAAATTCCATATTCAATCGTTACGGTTCTCAAAGCCCGATTAACATCCAATGTTTATTTAATTAAAGTCCAATGGGCTTTTAATTAATTTCTTTAAGGCGTGGACTTTTGGTCAACTCGGGTCAAAACCGATAACCAAAATCCAATCCGGGATTTACCCCATAAGCCCATAAATCAATTTAGGCCCAATTAAATAATTAAGGTCCAATTGGATGCGGTTTTAGGCCCAATTGGATCCAACCAAATTGGCCTAAACCTAACTTGGTACAACCAAGCCCAAAAGCACAATTAGAACCTATAAGGCCCAAATCCAATTTAAACCAAATTAATTAACTTATAAAATTCCAAATTCCACAATTAATTAACCTAAGTGTAATACACAATTAATTACCCAATTAACATTTCTAAAACATCAATTAGCCTAATTAATCATGCACTTTAACATCAAATAGTTGTCCAACATAATTCAATCAAAATCAAACCCAATACATGCTTCAAGTGTCTCGGCAATTAGGTTTTTTACAATCCGATTCGGATTCAATCCAATTGAATCCACAATCATCATTCCCAAATCAATTCAACTCATCCAATGAATAAAAATAAAAAAAACACCATGAATTTTGTATCACTTAAGATTCGGCCAAGTCTTAAGAATTTGGGGAAATTTGACCAATTCAAAATTCAATCCAATTAATTCTAAATTAACTCGTTCGCCCGATTTAAATCTAATTTTAATTCCGCGTCGAAATCTAATTTCGCATAATATATCGAATATATTATTTTATCGATTAATTCTAAATTAATCGTTTTCTCTCTTTAATTAATATTTATCCCAGATAAAATATCTCTGTAATTAATCGAGATTAATTTTCTCTCTCTCTAATTAATCCCAGATTAATTAAGTGCGAGTCATACATCATCGGTGAATCTTCGGGAAGCGACCCATGAGATCCTCGGATATGTTGGCAGTAAATACGGTTGTCGGACTATCTGAACACGTAAGTACCAAGTACTACGTTTATACCGATTTACAAGACAAGGTTGGCTTCTAGCAAAGCGCCATGCCTACCCAATTCTCCAGAAATATCCTTATAGGATATGTGATCTATATCAAGCTTAGTATACCGTAGTATTGTGTATCGATCCAGTATCGGATGTCCACGTGCTAGGCCTGCTGGGCTGGAATTGTGTCTGCCCCGTACGAAGCACATATCAGATGTCTGGCAACTAGTCTCTATAATCAGATATACATGACCTAGTCATAATATCCCGATAGCTCGAGCATTTAAAAGAACTAGTTCCGTATCCTATGTGACCATCATCTCCATATGACTGGAGTGATACTTCCGTCTTAACATCACACCCAATACTACGATTCTCAATATACCCCTCATTGGCGTACACAGAACCTGTTAAAGCCATGGACGACCGCAACCAAAGTATATTGATTGTCACAAGTATTAGCGGTGCAAGTCTCAGGTTAAGACCAAATACACCTACCCTGATTGTAGACTCCCATAGACACATAGTCATACTACCAATGGGATTCCGCGGGGTCTATCCAGAGTGAAGTTATTTCCCGTACCATCGGTAAAACACAACCTCCTATTACACTTGCATAAATATCCTATACCCAAAAATATGAGAACTATGCCGTTGTGCCCTCACAACGGGCACAAGTGTAATACTAGTCTTTTACGTATTTATCGATGTCCAATCTCGATAATACTCTGACTATGGATATTTAATGATTTATCCTTCGTGGACCGATACTGTCTCATATCATTCTCAATCCAGGAAAAAATCACAGGAACCTCATATCATTTTTATATCTTGGTGATCTAATCACAAATGATAAGAGTACATCTCCTTTGTCACATAGTTAATTTGTACAACAACACCGTGATCTGTACAAATAGTGACGCTATGGGTCCATAATTTTCCAACATGAACCTGTTAGAAAGTTTGGGGTAAAATCATAATTTTAGCAAAGTTGAGGAACTTGATAGTAATTTTGTATTTTTCAGATCTTAGCGAGGATATAAACATATAGAGAACTTTTGGGTGGACTGAGGTAATATAACGCACGATGATTCCCTTAACATAATTGTTTGTTGATTGATGTTTGCCGTGAAAGTGTGTGTATGTGTGTGTGTGTGTATATATATATATATAATTGTATAAATATAGTTATATATATGTGTATATTATATGTATATATTGAGATATTTATTGAGTTATTGAAAGCATGAGAAATATAAATTTGTTATTGTTTAAATGAGATTGATGAATTGAATAGGAGATCTGAATGCATTGGATGATGTGTGTTATTATATTATGCTACCGAATTTTGTATAATAGTGGTTGGAGATGAGATAGCGCGCCATGTGCTGAGTGGTTATTCCCTTCCACCACCCTTCGTGCTGGAGTGTATTTTAGTTCCCACTTACACAATTTTACGAGATGATATGGTGAGAAAACTCTGGAGTTGTGATGAGGTACTCTCCCATTGGTTTCAATCCACTATTATACCGAACCCGAATTAGCAACCGTATTTGATGGATGTTAGTATGGTTGTGAGAATAGTTGTTTGAGATTGTGCTTATTATAATATGTTATTTTGAAATATTATTACATATATATATATATACACACATACATATCAATATTTTATTTGGTGAGGTCATGTTTAGAGTATGAATGCTTTACTTACTGGGCGCTTTAACTCACCCCCTTTTTTCCCCCACATCTCTCAGGTAGTTCGCCGCACACAGCAGTAGCAGCACCAGAATTGTGATGCACGTGCCACAGTCACTTTTCAGCTCGGTCAAGACATTTCGGAAATTATTTTCATGATTTTAAGACTTGTACTGTAACCCGTCATACTAGAGACGGTTTATTCAGAGTTTGGCTAAATTGTAATTTAAGAAGTTTGTTTTTTTGCATATATGTTTGAATTGTATGACCTGTAGAATGCTCAACTAAAAAGCTCTGTGAACTCCTTTCTAGAGTTTGGCCCGCTCCAGGAAAGAGGTCGTGACATATTTGGCATCAGAGGCTAAGGTTTTAGATTCTGTAGATACGTTGCATTAGATGAGGCTATTAGAAGAGTAGTTTTCTGTCTGTAGGAAAATATTTAGATGTGGCTACGGTACTGGTACTCAATGTGGGAGAATGAGAGTTTGACAATATAGGAGAATGTCAGGTATTGGTATTGATAGACCTCACACTCAGCCTGTAGATCCTGAACTGATGTAGATTAATCCGGTGTTCCATCGGCTATTGAGGGTGACGACGGTTATAGACCTATATCTCTGGTGGTTCAAACAATTATCCCCACCGTTATTTCTATAGTTGTACCTGACCTTATTCCTAAGACTATACCTAATATGTGTTGGACAATTATGACCCATAGCATCACTATTTGTACAGAACATGGTGTTGTTGTACAAATAAACTATGTGACAAAGGAAATTACTCTTTTATCATTTGTAATTGGATTACCGGGATATATAAATGATAAAAGTCCATATGATTAGTACCGGATTAATAAGATATGAGACCGTATTAATCCATGTAAGGTTTAACCATTAAAAATTCCTAGTCGTAGTATTATTGAGACTGGACATCGATAATGTGGAATAGACCAGTATTACGCTTGTGCTTGCTATGGAAGCGTAACGACATAATTCTCATATATTTGGGTATTGGATACACATACAAGTGTAATATGAGGTTCTGTTTACCGATGGTACGGAAACAGCTTCATTCTAGATAGACCCCTTGGAATCCCATTGGTAGTATGACTATGTGTTTATGGGAATCCGAATCAGGGTAGGTGTATTTGGTCTTAACCTGAGACTTGTATCGCTAATACTTGCGACAATCAATATACTTTGGTTTTGGTCGTCTGGGGCTTTAACAGGTTATGTGTACGCCTCTTCTGGGTATACTGAGAATCGTAGTGTATTGGGTGTGATGTCAAGATGGAAGTATCACTCCAGTCATATGGAGATGATGATCACGTAGGATACGGAACTAGTACTCTTTAGTACTGCAGTCATCGGGATAATATGACTAGGTCATGATTATCCGATTATAGAGACTAGTTACCAGAGATCCGATATATGGTTCGTATGGGGCAGACACAATTCCAGCCCTCGGCCTAGCATGTGATATCGATACTGGATCATAATACGCAATACTATGTATACTACGCCTGACTGTAGGCACTGCATTTTTGCATATAAGTCCCTATGATGAGTCTCATTTGGAGGCACTACCTTTTAAGTCACGGAAGTCACGAGAAACGGACGTCGGAAGGGGAAATTCAGAATAAGTACGTCATCAGATTCATTTCACAAGTTCACTATTTTCGTTCGTGCTGCGTTCGTTACTTCGTTCGAACGTCAAACAGATTGCGGACGTTCGTGCCTCGTTCGAGGAGGCGTTCGAACGGTGTCGGTAATTCTGGTTTTGCTGCTAGCCTCACACCTAAGCCCAATTAACCCACCAAAGCCCATAAAAAACACATCTCAATTAATAAAGCACATTTAAAACACATGGGAAATTAAATTAAATCTTAATTAAATTAAACATTGAATTAAATAAAATATTTAAACCATTTATGAATTAAATAAAACATAAAATATAATCATACCTAATTAAGACAAAGCAAATATATTAACTTCCTAACTAAACAAAATCACATACTAAATTAAAAGGATGTCATGCTTAATTAAAATCAATCACAACCAATTAAAAATATTGTATTCCTAATCTAAACCAAATTTGTCCCCCATCAAATCCCTTGCTTTTCTTGTCCAACACCAAATCAAATCCTCCCTTTAATGCCAAATCCCTTCCTTGTGAGACAATGTGAAGCCCTAGCCATTCTCTATATAAACAACATCTCTCCAAGGCATTCCCCCCCGAGTGCACGCCCATTACAAGAAAAGAAGCAAAGAATTTCCAACCCCTTTCCCCTAGCTCATTCACACAAGAAACACCCAAGCTCATACACACAACTCACACGAAAATCACAACACCCACAAGAAACACCCAAAGCTTATTGACACAACTCTCCCTCACTCTCAATAATCGAAGATCACAAACCAAAGAACCCTCATTGCCTTGACCAAAACACATCCCGAATAGTCCATTTACCTCATCAAAACAGCCCCCGAACCACACCATAACACCACCGAAAATCACACCAAAAACAGTAGCCAAAACATCCCAAGAATAGTAACTAAAATACAGCAGCAGAACAGTAGCAAAACGGCAGCGAATCGGAGTCAAAAGCAGCAGTAAAAGACGGAGAACGACGACTCCAAATGGTGAGACAACGAACGAGAGCAGTGAACCAGTGAACCGGAAGAGTTGCGGAGCATCCACCCTTTCGACGATCGTGTGCCGTACATCCGACAGGTGTTTTAAAAGGTTAGACCTGAGGGTACTTTTCACACTCATCTTTATTTGATTTTTGTTATTTATCTTGATCGTATTTTAATTATTTGTTGAATCTTGTTTGTGTATGATGTGTGTTGTGGGTATTGGATGAATGGAAAAGTGTCGTCTCTTGTGGTATATAGGATGGAAACCCGGACATAAATTTCATAGCCGATTCCGAATGGACGGTAGTATGATCTGTACTCTGGATATAACTCCACGTACCACTTGAGTAAGCGGCACACTCTTTTGTTTTATGTTGCTTCAGTTTATTTATTTTTCGTTATTTGAATTCTGCATGTTACTTTTGTATGTGTGATACAACCGAGCGCATGGGCTTAGTAAGTCGGATTAAAGGTCCCCTATTTGGAGGGGTTAAAATCCTTTACCACGATGCTTTACCGCGCCGGTTGATGTGTGTTCGGTTGAATGCAAGATATGTTCAATCGGATATACTAAGTTTGATATGATTGTCTTTATTTTTATATGCATTGAGATAAGCGCATGGGCTTAGTAAGTGCGATGAAAGGTCCTCTAATTGAAGAGGTTAAAATTCTTTGCCACGATGCTTCACCGCGCCTCGTATTTCGCTATTTGCTTTTTTATGTATGTATTGCATCATATTTTGTGCATCAGGTCAGTTCCCGTTCGAACGCGTTATCAAACGCTATACGAACGTGACCCTTCTATTTTCCGTTCGAACGCATTTTACAAACGCTACTCGAACGCGCATGCATTTTGTTTCATCAGGTCTGGATCCGTTTGAACGCGTTATCGAACGCTATACAAACGTGAACCTTCTGTTTCCCATTCGAACGTGTTTAACAAACGCTACGCGAACGCACACGCACTTTCTTAGCCTTAGCATGCATCAGGTATGGTTCCGTTCGAACGCGTTCTCGAACGCGTTCTCGAACGCTACGCCAACGCATACGCACTTTCTTAGTCTTATCATGCATCAGGTCTGGTTTCGTTCGAATGCGTTCTCAAACGCTATACGAACGCGAACCTTCTGTTTACCGTTCGAATGCGTTTACGAATGCTACACGAACGCGCACACACTGAACTGAGTGTGTCTCATCATATTCATGCATAATTGCCTTTTGGTTGATCTTTCTTGTATTATGTAGCCAATCTTATTATTTGTATTCCTGCATTTATCCATTCTATGTGTTCTTAGGATGATATTCAAGCATGATTAGGCTATTAGCATGTTATTTGGTTAATATGTTCATGAGATAGTATTCAAGCATGATTAGGTTGTTCTTAGTTTTCCAGATCATATGATTGAGAAATGTTCATGAGATTGCCATGAGATGTTGCATGTTGTGATGAACTTGTTGATGTATGCATGTGAATTTAGAAGCATGATACTCTTGGAAATAAGTGTTACTTAAACTTGATTAAATTATTACATAAATCCTTTCATTACAAGTGACATAAGTAAGGAACCATTCCGAACCCAACGGTTTGAGGTCTTCCCTTGCGAGGGGTGAGTGTGCGGCCTTAAATCTCATTTTTCCGATTCACACCGGGTGACGACTGCATGTTATTTCGTACTTCCCAACTAGGCTGCGAGCCTAGAACAACGTCGTCCCGGTTCTGTTGTCTACAGTCTGGCGACTCCACTGGGGATAGAGAATCGGCCCCGAATATTGTCTTGTAATGTTTGGATTTATGTTTTAATTGACCGTGTCTATAGTGGATAAAATGAGGGTTTAATAAAAGGCATTTTAAGGCTAGGTAATGGTTTGGTGTCTTCCTTCATTCACTACCTTTCTAGAAGGAAAAGCTGTGAAGGCACCTATATGGCCATCTACTCGTAGCCTATTGTGATGGACTAATTTGGAGGACTCGTTGTTTATTTCTGACACCAAGCGATAAGAGCCTAAGAGGCTTGGGTATTTAAGTGAGCCTCGCTCCACATTCCCTCTGGGGAATCTACAACGGGAAATCCATTTGACAGTCTGTCACACACCATAGCTCATTGGCACGTACCTTAGTGTATAAAAAAGGGTGCGCTCACTTGGTTGCTCGAACCCTTGATTGGGGAGACCTAGTTGTGGGCCATCATTCGCCGATGAGAGCCTTTGTCTATACTCTTGTGAACCCACCCATAGACCGGGGTTGTATGGTTAAAGTAACAATTATTTCCTTGAGTATGTGCTTGTGGACCATCCTCATTTGGATGCAGTTGGACCATTGTCAGAAATGCGGACTTGCTGGGCCATTTAAACTGGGGCAAGTTCGTACCTTATGACCATTAGGCCAAAGCTTCTGAAATGTTGATGGGCCATTCTATAGAAATTATTACTCTATGTTTGCATTATCTTTCTTTTATGCTTGTGCTTGGGAACATCATCGTTTGGATCCATTTGGACAATTTGTCATGAGATGTGAACTCGTTGGGCCATTTAAACTGGGACGAGTTCATTCCTATGACAGTTAGCCCAAAAGCTTCTAAAATGATAATGGGCCGACTTGTTTGAAATTTTAGTTGATTTAGTATGTTATATATGTTACATGCATCTCATGAGGCAATGACCTTCGGAGAACAGCTGCCAGCTCAGTTTGAAATGCCTGACATGGCCAAGTTTAATGGGAACGGAGACCCGAGGGTCCATCTGCAGCAATATGTCTCAGTCATGAGTTCAATGGGCCTATCACAGCGCCAAGTCCAAAAGATGTTTGGGATGTCACTCCAGGGGGCACCTGTGGTTTGGTATCATAGCCTTAAGAAGAAGGTTAAGGAAGATTAGAAGGAACTAGCTGATGCTTTTCTGAAGCAGTATGTTACAGACTTAGAGATTGACTTGTCACTCCTTGATTTAGAGAACACTAAGCAGAAGCCGGAAGAAAGCTTCAAGGAGTATGTAGACCGCTGGAGAAGCCAACTTCTGAAAATGCAGACTCGGCCCTCTGAGAAGGACCAGATTAAAATGATCATCAAGGGCACTAATCCCTCGATCTACAGCAAGTTGAGGAGGATGACCTCCATGATTGTTGATTTCCGACAGTTGAGGGAAACTGTCATGGACATTGAAGAAAGGAGGCGGAAAACCAGAAGTTTTATGGCCAGAATAGAAGGAATTTTGGGGGACATCCTGAAGCCAAGTCTTCCAGTGCTGAGGTCACTACCATCAAGAACAGACGTTTCTCCAACTTGGGTAGACCTCTATCAAAGGTGTTTGAGAAATTGAAGATGCAAGGACTCATGAAACCCTTGGAACCTAAACCACTCCCCAGCCCTGTGCCGCACTACCTTGACTTGAACTTATTCTGTTATTTTCACCAGCAAAAGGGTCACGAAACTGACAACTGCCCCCGCCTTAGACATGAGATTCAAGACCTGATTGACACCCACAAAATACCTGACCCAAAAAGAGAGCAAACCAGCACACACAAGAATCCTCTACCAAATTACCACTCCGTCCCACCACCATGATCAACTTTGGCTTGCTTGAAACCTTTGTCCTCCAAACCCTCAACCACCAAGCTTCTCACATGGGGATAAGGGATAATAACAACGAAGAACCAGAGGCCGAGGAAGAAGGCACTGCTATTTCTCCAAGTTTATCTTGCATTTTTAATAAAGACATTGATTTTGTTTGCTTGTTCGAACCTTTTCTCCACAATAATAAAGAAGTTCACTTCGCTTACTTGCCTGAATCTCAACTTCTCAACTTGCAACACGAGTGCATGTGACAAAAGCATTCAATCTTGGTACTATGATACTCAGAACATAGGGAATCCTCAGAAGAAGCAAGCAGAAAAGATAAGTTGGCGATTTAGAAATTGGGAAATGAAGACAGTGAAACTGTTAGACTTGGAAAGGGAATGAGTTCACATAACCAATTAGTGTAGACAGATTGAAGTAGTACTTTGCCTAAGGGAGAGAAGACCGTGCTGTCACTAAGGGAATTGACCGAAGACCTAACCCAACAGGATAGGAAACTCATGCATACATGCATACACGTAACACATTTTGCATCATTTTTTGCGTTTGTTTTGTTTTATATTAACAGGTTTCGAAGAAAGAAAGAGAGAAAAACAGCAAAGGCAAGCTAGTCAGAAACAGCAACAGTACGGTTTCAGGAACGAATCCAGGGAATGAATCTCTCAGAATTTGGAATGGATCCAGAGAATGAATCTCTCAGAGTTTGGAACGAATCCAGGGAATGAATCTCTCAGAATTTTGGAACGAATCAAAAGAATGAATCTCTCAAGAATTTGGAATGGATCCAGGGAATGAATCTCTCAGAGTTTGGAACGAATCCAAAGAATGAATCTCTCAGAATTTTGGAACGAATCCAAAGAATGAATCTCTCAAGAATTTGGAATGAATCCGGGGAATGAATCTCTCAGATTTTGGAACGAATCCAGGGAATGAATCTCTCAGAATTTGGAATGGATCCAGGGAATGAATCTCTCAGAGTTTGGAACGAATCCAGGGAATGAATCTCTCAGAATTTTGGAATGAATCCAAAGAATGAATCTCTCAAGAATTTGGAATGGATCCACGGAATGAATCTCTCAGAGTTTGGAACGAACCCAAAGAATGAATCTCTCAGAATTTTGGAACGAATCCAAATAATGAATCTCTCAGAATTTGGAATGAATCTCTCAGAGTTTGAAACGAATCCAGGAAATGAATCTCTCAAAATTTGGAATGAATCCAGGGAATGAATCTCTCAGAGTTTGGAACGAATCCAAAGAATTAATCTCTCAGAATTTTGGAACGAATCGAAAGAATGAATCTCTCAAGAATTTGGAATGAATCCGGGCAATGAATCTCTCAGATTTTGGAACGAATCCAAGGAATGAATCTCTCAGAATTTTGGAATGAATCCCGAGGGTCGAGGCCCACATCAGTATCAGTTTGGGATGAATCCCGAGGGTTGAGGCCCACATCAGTATCAGTCTGGGGGCGAGGCCCATATCAGTAGCAGTTACGGCCGAGGCCCACTTCAGCATCAGTTTTGGGGATGAGTCCCAAGGTTGACGCCCACATCACTATTAGTTTTAGGAATGAATCCCGAGGGTCGAGGCCCATATCAGTATCAGTTTGGGATGAATCCCGAGGGTCGAGGCCCACATCAGTATCAGTCTGGGGGCGAGGCCCATATCAGTAGCAGTTAGGGCCGAGGCCCACTTCAGCATCAGTTTTGGGGATGAGTCCCAGGGTCGAGGCCCACATCACTATCAGTTTTGGGGATGAGTCCTAGGGTCGAGGCCCACATCACTATCAATTTTGGGGATGAGTCATAGGGTTGAGTCCCATTGCATCATAAGCCGAGAATGACACTCCAAGAATGGAAACACGGTTCGGGAATGGACCACCTCACGGTAACGGTTCGAGAATGGACCACATCACAGCGGTTCGGGAATGAACCAGGGGTCGCAGCACCTCACCACCCAAATCAACTCAACACGTGGAAAGTCAAGTGGGAGTTGGCGCGCCAGGTAAGTGAAAATGCATTGTATAACTTTGATAGGATTGTCACTATTGCACATTACACAAGTCCCATCAAAGTGGGGGCGACTGTAGGCACTGTATTTTTGCATATAACTCCCTATGATGAGTCTCATTTGGAGGCACTACCTTTTAAGTCACGGAAGTCACGAGAAACAGACGTCGGAATGGGAAATTCAGAATAAGTACGTCATCGGATTCATTTCACAAGTTCACTGTTTTCGTTCGTGCTGCATTCGTTACTTCGTTCGAACATCAAACAGATTGCGGGCGTTCGTGCCGCGTTCGAGGAGGCATTCGAACGATGTCGATAATTCTGGTTTTGCTGCTAGCCTCACACCCAAGCCCAATTAACCCACCAAAGCCCATAAAACACATCTAAATTAATAAAACACATTTAAAACACATGGGAAATTAAATTAAACATTGAATTAAATAAAATATTTAAACCATTTACCAATTAAATAAAACATAAAATATAATCATACCTAATTAAGACAAATCAAATATATTAACTTCCTAACTAAACAAAATCACATACTAAATTAAAAAGATGTCATGCCTAATTAAAATCAATCACAACCAATTAAAAATATTGTATTCCTAATCTAAACCAAATTTGTCCCCCATCAAATCCCTTGCTTTCCTTGTCAAACACCAAATCAAATCCTCTCTTTAATGCCAAATCCCTTCATTGTGAGACAAGGTGAAGTCCTAGCCATTCTCTATATAAACAACACCTCTCCAAGGCATTCCCCCCTGAGTGCACGCCCATTACAAGAAAAGAAGCAAAGAATTTCCAACCCTTTTCCCCTAGCTCATTCACATAAGAAACACCCAAGCTCATACACACAACTCACACGAAAATCACAACACCCACAAGAAACACCCAAAGCTTATTGACACAACTCTCCCTCACTCTCAATAATCGAAGATCACAAACCAAAGAACCCTCATTGCCTTGACCAAAACATATCCCGAACAGCCCATTTACCTCATCAAAACAGCCCCCGAACCACACCATAACACCACCGAAAATCACACCCAAGACAGTAGCCAAAACATCCCAAGAACAGTACCTAAAATACAGCAGCAGAACAGTAGCAAAATGGCAGCGAATCGGAGTAAAAAACAGCAGTAAAAGACGGAGAACGACGACTCCAAACGGTGAGACAAAGAACGAGAGCAGTGAACCAGTGAACCGAAAGAGTTGCGGAGCATCCACCCTTCCGACGATCGTGTGCCGTACATCCGAGAGGTGATTTAAAAGGTTAGACCTGATGGTACTTTTTACACTCATATTTATTTGATTTTTGTTATTTATCTTGATCGTATTTTAATTATTTGTTGAATCTTGTTTATGTATGATGTGTGTTGTGGGTATTGGATGAATGGAAAAGTGTCGTCTCTTATGGTATATAGGATGGAAACCCGGACATAAATTTCATAGCCGATTCCGAATGGACGGTAGTATGATCTGTACTCGGGATACAACTCCACGTACCACTTGAGTAAACGGCACACTCTTTTGTTTTATGTTGCTTCGGTTTATTTATTTTTCGTTATTTGATTTCTGCATGTTACTTTTGTATGTGTGATACAACCGAGCGCATGGGCTTAGTAAGTCGGATTAAAGGTCCCCTATTTGGAGGGGTTAAAATCCTTTACCACGATGTTTTGCTGCGCCGGTTGATGTGTGTTCGGTTGAATGCAAGATATGTTCAATCGGATATACTAAGTTTGATATGATTGTCTTTATTTTTATATGCATTGAGATAAGCGCATGGGCTTAGTAAGTGTGATGAAAGGTCCTCTAATTGAAGAGGTTAAAATCCTTTGCCACGATGCTTCACCGCACCTCGTATTTCGCTATTTGCTTTTTTATGTATGTATTGCATCACATTTTGTGCATCAGGTCAGTTCCCATTCGAACGCGTTATCAAAGGCTATACGAACGTGACCCTTCTGTTTTCCGTTCGAACGTGTTTTACAAACGCTACTCGAACGCGCATGCATTTTTTTTCATCAGGTCTGGATCCGTTCGAACGCGTTATCGAACGCTATACGAACGCGAACCTTCTGTTTCCCGTTCGAACGCGTTTTACAAACGCCACGTGAACGCACAAGTACTTTCTTAGTCTTAGCATGCATCAGGTCTGGTTCCATTCGAACGCGTTCTCGAACGCTATGGGAAGGCATACGCACTTTCTTAGTCTTATCATGCATCAGGTCTGGTTCCGTTCGAACGCGTTCTCAAACGCTATACGAACGCGAACCTTCTGTTTACCGTTCGAATGCGTTTACGAACGCTACACGAACGCGCACACACTGAACTGAGTCTGTCTCATCATATTCATGCATAATTGCCTTTTGGTTGATCTTTCTTGTATTATGTAGCCAATCATATTATTTGTATTCCTGCATATATCCATTCTATGTGTTCTTGGGATGATATTCAAGCATGATTAGGCTGTTAGCATGTTATTTGGTTAATATGTTCATGAGATAGTATTCAAGCATGATTAGGTTGTTCTTAGTTTTCCATATCATATGATTGAGAAATGTTCATGAGATTGCCATGAGATGTTGCATGTTGTGATGAACTTGTTGATGTATGCATGTGAATTTAGAAGCATGATACTCTTGGAAATAAGTGTTACTTAAACTTGATTAAATTATTACATAAATCCTTTCATTACAAGTGACATAAGTAAGGGACCATTCCGAACCCAACGGTTTGAGGTCTTCCCTTGCGAGGGGTGAGTGCGGCCTTAAATCTCATTTTCCCGGTTCACACCGGGTGGCGACTCCATCTTATTTCGTACTTCCCAACTAGGCCGCGAGCCTAGAACAACGTCGCCCAGGTTCTGTTGTCTACACTGACACATATTACATATTCCTTAAAAGAATATTTATGGAGAATTGTGTAGGCACGGTGCATTGCTAGAAGCCAACCATGTCTTTTAAATCAGTAAGAACGTAGTACTAGGTACGCACGTGTTCGGATAGTTCGACGATCAGATTTACTACCAACATATCCATGGATCTCATGGGTCGCTTCCCGAAGATTCACCGATGACGTATGACTCGAACATATTAATCTGGGATTAATTATAAGAGAGAGAAAATTAATCTATGATTAATTTCAGAAATATTTTATCTTGGATAAAATTCAATTAATAGAGAGAGAACGATTAATTCAGAATTAATCGATAAAATAATATATTCGATATATTATATGAAATTAGATTTCATAATGGAATTAAAATTGGATTTTAATTCGGGCGAACGAATTAATTTAGAATTAATTCGCGATCAACTTAATAGTAATTTGATAGGCATAATTATTTAATTAAATTTGATTCAATTACGTCGCAACGGAAAATTCGTTAATTCGGAATTAACGAATCTGAGCCCGTAATGTGTTTGCGGGCCCACTCGGATTTTGAATCAAGTGGGGCCCACAAGTCACATCACTAGTCAACTTTGTTACTTTATGGTGATAGAAGTTGGTGGTTGCTTATATTGCACTCAAACTTGATTTGTGATAGACTTTTACCAAACATTTGATTTTGGTATATCATATTTTTTTGTTGGAAAATCAAAACAAGTGAACACAAATCATTTTCACTCTTTTTTTTTCTCTAAAAACCGTGACTCTCCCTCTCATTTTCTTCTCCAATTACCGAGAACAACAAGGAAGAAATAAGGGATTGTTTTGCAAAATCTTCATTGCTAGCGCATCAAAGGATCATACAAAGGTGATATGGAAACTACTCCCATGAGTTTGGAATTCATTCACCAAAGCTTAGAGCTCAACATACAATAAAAGGAGGAGCTTGGAGAATTACACAAAGAAGCAAAATTTTTGAAATCCTACATCCTCATTGCCGATCAATGTGATTACTTTTTCCACAACTTACTTTGATTATTCACACAAATTTTATGCTTAATTGATCTTGGCTAGTTCTTAGAGAACCCAACAATGGTATCAGATCCAGGTTAAGCATGAAATGAATTAGGGTTCATAGACTTTAATTTGGCCTTTTATGATTTCTTCAAATTGAGATTTTGGTTGAGCTTGGATGATGTTAAATTAGATTTGTGCATCTTAGGAATTGAGAAATTGAATTGGATGAAATTTCCCCTAATTCCATATGTTTGGCCGAATGTGATGACCCTTGTAGCTCTTGGTGATTTTTGATTTTAAGCCATTAATTGTCTTTAGAATGCTTGGATATATTAATTTGTGATTTAATTGGATTGAAATCAAAATCGGATATAAAAATCCCATCATTGCCGTGGAGAGAATGTTGGATTGATTTTGCTTCAATTTGTGTTGGATATTAGTTGATTAATTAAAGCATGATTAATTAGTGTAATTGGTGTTTTGGAAATATTAATTTAACTAATTAATTATGGCTAATACACTTAAATTAAATAATTGTGATATTTGGAATATTGTGATTAAATAAATTAGCCTTTAATTTTGAATTAGGCTAATGTTGTCGTATTTGGGCTTAATGGGCTTGGTTGGGCCAAGTTTGGTTTAGGATAATTGGTTGGATCCAATTGGGCCTAAAACCATTTCCATAAAGTCCAAATATGATAATTGGGCCTTTAAAATTTTAATTGGGCCTAAATTGATTTTTTGGCATAGGGTGATTCCTAATTGGGCCTTGGCATCTTGGGTTTGACCCATAATTACCAAAGCCCATGCCTAAAGAATTAATTAAAAGCCCATTGGACTTTAATTGAATAGTATTGGATACTAATTGGGCCTTTGAGACCCATAAAGATTAGATTTAGAATCTAAGTCGCAAAGGCACATTTAAAGTTTAATTATTTAATTTGGAATTAAATAAAGAATTAGTATTGAATACAAATTAAATTGGATTTAAAATTGTAGTTCGATATAATTCAAGAATTTGCACTTTGAGTACTTATTCTTAAACGAGTCGGACTCGCGCAAATCAAATCATTGTTTGAACATTGGATGGTCATTAATCAAAGATTAATTAATTGGATTAGATTGATTGATAACATGCTTTGTCTGAATACATGGATGTTTGGTATGAATAATGTATATCAGATGGATATTAGATGGGTGAGGGCAATTTTGGAAATTATTGTAATAAATTTAGAATTTATTAAATTGGACCTGCGTGTCCAGCCTTTATCTCTTGACTCTTTGTAATTCTCTTCTCACATATTCCCCTTAATGTAAATGAGGTTTCTTTAGAAGTATTGTCTAATTGGGTAGAAGTTAGAAAAGTGCTAGCCGGGGAGAGGAAAAAGAGTGATTTGTTCTAGGAATAATTTATTAGATATACATCCGCATATCATTATTATTTTATTCGCGCCTTATTATGCTTTTAGAATGCATGTTTAAGGGTGTATGATGAAACCTAATCAAAGATAATTAATTGGTTGCCAATTACACGAAAAACCCTCAATCAAATATTAAGCGTTTTCCTTCCATTGAATGGTTCTTTCTCAAGATCCAAGATCGCGGATGTGTTTGAATCATGAAAGCTTTGTTCCATATCATACGCCTTGGGAAAGTTGTGATTTATTGGCCAAAGTCAATGTCACTTCTTGTTCATCAGCCTCGATTACGATGCTTTCCCACTGTCAATGGGTCATACTTAACTGGTTTCATTAAGCTTGTTGAGCCAAAGCCAAGGCTTAGTTGATTCAGAGGAAAAGGTTAGGCCATATATTAGATATATTGGCATATATTGGATATATGTTTCGGACTTGGAGGTCCACCTACTGTATCTAGGATCCAATTGATCTTACAGATCTACCTAGTTAAGTTTCATACAATTTGTTGGCCAAAGTCAAGGTTGTGTGTTATTTAACGGGATCCTAGCCAATAGGAAACTAAGTTTCCCGAGTACTCCACAGATGGTTAGAGGCTCGTCGAAAAATAGTGGGAGGCAAGTATTAAATTTACAATTTCGTTTAGATACTTGCCAATACGCGCTCATTTCATTTTTCGTCATAAAAATTTATATATATTAGTTGGACTAATATCCAATTGTTGTTTTAATTAAACAGTTGGACTCTATTCAAACTACTTCATTTATAGTTGATTATATAATTGGATTATAATAATCAATATATTTGAATTTAACCAATCAAATAGTAGTTGATTATATAGTTAGACTATAGAAATCATTATATTCGATAGTACCCGAAATCGTTGATTGGATAGTTGGACTATTGGAATCAAGATAATTGAAAGATTAGCGTTTAAAACATAATCCTGGGTGAAAATTTCTTTAAACGGCTTCAATTTTCAGATTTGGAATAGAACCTCAGGATAGTCCTGGGAGCCGAGAAGTTACTTTATTTGATAGAGTGACATCTCGGGCCTGAGCCCAGAGTTGACCAAATAGTGGAGCATGAGCTTTGGAAGACTCATGATGATTATAACTTTAGTACTCAATCTGTTATGCTTGACGCAATGACTCCTTAATTTCTTCTTTATAACTAAGGATTAGATCCTTATAATATGATATTGAAATTTAAGGATCTTCATAGATCTATACTTATATCTTAGAAGTACTGATTGCAAAAGAAAACTCTTGGAGAGTTAATGGCTATGCTCAAGGAGACAGAGCCAAAGCTTACAAAAGGGTAAGAAGCGCAAGACGCATCTTACTCCTGCATCCCAGAAGGTCTTGGCTTGGCCGAAGGCTTCTAGGGATGTGAAAAGGGGCAAAGGAAAAATCATCATAGTCTTCTGGGAAGATAAAGGACATATCCCAAGATGTCTACCTAAATTGTGGCAAACGGGGTCACTGGAAGCGTGACTATCGTATGGACAAGGCAGACATGAAGGAAGTGAAGGCGGGGCAAGGCTCCGGCTTCAAGTATATTTGTCATAAACTTGTTCACTACTAGTTTCAAAAAATTGGATTTTTGATACTAGATGTGGTACATAAATATGTACCGATGTGCAGAATATGCTGATTAGCAAGAGATTGACATCAGTTGAGATCAACCTGCTAGTCGGAAATGTGACGAGAGTCGCTATTTTAACCGTAGAAACCAAAGTTTTGGAACTTCCCTTGGGGCATGTACTTAAAATAGTAAACTGTTATAATGTACCTAGTTTAACTAGAAACATTATATCTATATCAAGTATAACCTGTTGCGGGTATACCTTTATATTTTAGAACACTAAGTGTTTTATTTAAAAAGATGATATTGAGATAAGCACATTAGATGTGAATAACAATATTTATATTTAGAATATAAATTAATCTCATACATATAACATGACAAACAAATAGCTCAAACTGAATTAATCAGATGAGACTTATTTGTGGCATTGTTGTCTGTGACACATTAACAAGACTCGTATATCCACACTTTCGAAGAGTGGGTACTAGGACGGATTTGATTCTAATTCAAATGATGTCTACGAATCTAGTTTATTAGGCAAAGTGCCTAAAACATCTTTTACTTGGTAAAAGTGCAAGTGCCACAGATCTGTTAGCCCTCGTTCATAGTAACGTTAGTGGGCCCATGTCTAGCTAGGCTAGAGGTGGATATGAATACTTTGAAACCTTTACGGATGTGGCATCGCGTTACGGTTATGTGTTTCTTGTGAAACACAAATAAATTATTTTTGATAAATTCAAAGAGTTTCGACACAAAGTAGAAAAACAGACCGGCAAGAGTATTAAAAAATCACGATTGGACCGTGATGGAAATACTTAAGCAATAAGTTTCTCGACTATTTGAAAGAGTATGGTATTCTTTCATAGTGGACTCCTCACGGAACACCTCAATTTGACGGTGTGTCTGAACAGAGAAATCGAACTTTGTCGGACATAGTAAGGTTGATTATGAGTCGCTCTAAGCTACCAATTTCCTTCTAGGGATACGCATTAAACAGTGCAATACTTATTTTGAATAAGGTTCCGTCAAAAGTCTGTTGGACATACTCTATATTAGATATGAACAGGAAAAAAATCAGGTTTCTCATTCCTAAAGATTTGGAATGTTGAGCATATAATTGAATGTTTGGATGATACCAAACTAGAACTCAAATTGGATAAGTGCCTAATTGTAGGTTGTCATAGGGAAACCAAAGTATAATACTTATACAACTCACAAGAGAACAATGTAATTGTTGCTCTCCATGCGGTTTTCCTAAGAGGAATTCCTATAAGCAATGGTAAGTGGGAGGAAAGTAAAACTCGATGAAAATCGGAGTAATACTGTTCCAGGCACCGACTTCTTTACGGAACACCAACAGTTCATCAGGGATGAAACTGTACCAATAATCTTCGAATACACAAGAACCGCGTAGGTCGGAGAGAGATAGAAAACAACCTGGGAGGTATGGGTTTCTGATCTCACCTTATGTAGATATCAATCTTATTGAGGAAGACGAACCGGCTACGTATAAGTAAATGATACAAGGTATCGACTCCTTATTATGGCAAAGTGCCATGAAGTCCGAAATGGATTCCATGTATTCCAACCAAGTTTGGACACTGGTTGATGTACCAGAAGGCATTGTGCCTATTGGTACTAAATAAGTCTTCAAGGAAGACATACATGGATGGCAACATACAAATGTACATAGCTAGGCTTGTACAGAAAAGGTATTGTCATCAACATGGTGTCGATTACGACGAAACCTTTTTTCCGTTGCCATGATTAAATCCATTCGGATAATGCTTGCTAATTCTGCATAATTCATTTATGAAATATGGAATATGGACGTCAAAATCGCTTTCCCTAAACGTAAACCTTTTAGAAGTTGTTTGCAACATTCTGACGGTTTTGTCGTACCAAAACGTGCAAACAAAGTTTGCAAGTTATATCGATCCATTTATGGATTGAAACAAGCATTGTGTTGTTGGAACTAGCGTTTTGATGTAATCATAATGGTATATGATTTCATTCAAAACGAATATAATTCTTGAGTATATAAGAAGGTTAGTGGGAGCGCACTGACAATGATTGTCCTATATAATGATGATATATCATTTCTTGGAAATGACATTCCCATAATACAATCGGTGAAAGCTTGGCTTTCATTAAAATTCTCCATGGAATACTTGGGAGAAGCAGGCTTTATTCTATGAATAAAGATCTACTGGGATAGATCTAGAAAGCTGCTAACACCCTCCCAGAGTTCATACGTTTTTGAAATGTATGTGACCTGATGTCTCATATGATTTGAGCATATACAGATGCTATAAGGCCAATCCATGTGATGGTCACTAGATTGAAGTAAAGAACATCCTTGAGTATCTTGGATGAACTAAGGATGATTTCTTAAGCTATAGAGAATGAGAACTTGAAGTGACTAGGTTCGCCGCTACAAGTTTCCAAACCGACAAAGATGACTTTATGTCGCAATAAGGGTACATATTTAGTTTGAATAACAGAACAATGAGCTGGAAATCTTCCAAGTAAGATACTATTGCCGAATAAATAACAAAAGCTGAACATTGCTGCAGCTGAGGTAGCAATAGAAGCATTTTGAATCTATATAATCCTAATTGGATTAGGAGTAGTTCTGTTAGCAGCTGAGCTAGGCTACAACATAGGCTAAGGAACCACAGTCTCATCAATGATCCAAGTATGTACTTCGACTAATTCATCTGATTCGTTCGGATCATACATCGTGGCGATGTGATGATCGAATAAATCACATCATATGATAACCTTGCATATCCGCTGACGAAAGTTGTTTCTCAGCAGAAGTTTGAGCGACCCGTACATAGTTCAGGTGTAAGACACTTGAGTGATTATCTATAGGCCAAGTGGGAGATTGTTGGACAATTATGACCCATATCATCACTATTTGTACAGAACATGGTATTGTTGTACAAATAAACAATGTGACAAAGGAAATTGTTCTTTTATCATTTGTAATTGGATTACCAGGATATATAAATGATAAAAGTCTATATGATTAGTACCAGATTAATAAGATATGAGACAATATTAATCCACGTTAGGTTTAATCATTAAAAATCCATAGCGTAGTATTATCGTAACTGGACATCGATAATGCGGAATCGACTAGTATTACACTTGTGCGTGTTATGGAAGCGTAACGACATAGTTCTCATATATTTGGGTATTGGATACTCATGCAAGTGTAATAGGAGGTTCTGTTTACCGATGGTACGGAAACAGCTTCACTCTGGATAGACCCCTAGGAATCCCATTGGTAGTATGACTATATGTCTATGGGAATCCGAATCAGGGTAGGTGTATTTGGTCTTAACCTGAGACTTGCATCGCTAATACTTGCGACAATCAATATACTTTGGTTTTAGTCGTCTGGGCTTGAACAAGTTTTGTGTACGCCTTTTCTGGGTATATTGAGAATCGTAGTGTATTGGGTGTGATGTCAAGATAGAAATATCACTGCAGTCATATGGAGATGATGATCATGTAGGATACGGAACTTGTACTATTTAGTACTGCAGTCATCAGGATAATATAACTAGGTTATGATTATCCGATTATAGAGACTAGTTACCCGAGATCCGATATATGATTCGTACGGGGCAAACATAATTCCAGCCCTAGGCCTAGCATGTTATATCGATACTGGATTGTAATACGTAATACTATGTATACTACGCTTGACACAGATTACATATTCCTTATAAGAATATTTCTGGAGAATTGGGTAGGAATGGTGCTTTGTTAGAAGCCAACCATGTCTTGTAAATCGGTAAGAACGTAGTACTAGGTACGCACGTGTTCAGATAGTTCGACGACCAGATTTACTACCAACATATCCAGGGATCTCATGGGTCGCTTCCCGAAGATTCACCGATGACATATGACTCGAACATAATTAATGTGGGATTAATTATAAGAGAGAAAATTACTCTAGGGTTAATTGCGGAAATATTTTATCTGGGATAAAATTCAATTAATAGAGAGAGAACGATTAATTCAGAATTAATCGATAAAATAATATATTCGATATATTATATGAAATTAGATTTCATAATGGAATTAAAATTGGATTTTAATTCGGGCGAACGAATTAATTTAGAATTAATTCGCGAGCGACTTTAATAGTAATTTTGCTAGGCACAATTATTTAATTAAATTTGATTCAATTAACAGAAAATTCATTAATTCGGAATTAACGAACCCGAGCCCGTAATGTGTTTGTGGGCCCACTCGGATTTTGAATCAAATGGGGCCCACAAGTCACATCACTAGTCAACTTTGTTACTTTATGGTGATAGAATTTGGTGGTTGCTTATATTACACTCAATCTTGATTTGTGATAGACTTTTACCAAACATTTGATTTTGGTATATCATATTTGTTTTTTGGAAAATCAAAACAAGTGAACACAAATCATTTTCACTCTCTTTTTTTTCTCTAAAAACCGTGACTCTCCCTCTCATTTTCTTCTCTAATTACCGAGAACAACAAGGAAGAAATAGGGGATTTTGTTGCAAAATCTTCATTGCTAGCACATCAAAGGATCATACAAAGGTGATAGGGAAACTACTCCAATGAGTTTGGAATTCATTCACCAAAGCTTGGAGCTCAACATACAATAAAAGGAGGACCCTGGAGCACTACACAAAAGAGTAAAATTTTTGAAATCCTACATCCTCATTTCCGATCAATGTGAGTACTTTTTCCGCAACTTACTTTTATTTTTCACACAAATTTTATGCTTAATTGATCTTGCCTAGTTCTTAGAGAACCCAACAATATGACCCCTACCACTCATTCTTCAGTTCCCCCTACAGTCACAAATTTAAAAGATATATTGGGAAGGTTTATCGATGTAGTTAGACAAATGGTTACCAGAGGGCCAGCGGCCAATGTACCTTCAAGCAGCAGTACTAACGCGAACAAGTTAGTCCAGTTTATCAATTTGAGTTCTCCTCAGTTTCATGATAAGGCTGATCCCATCGCTGGAGAGAAGTGGAAGGATGAAATCGAGCATATATTCGGCGTGTTGACCTGACCGATCAAGAAAATGTTAAATTTGATGCTTTTTTATGAGAGGTGAAGCTGAGACCTCGAGGAATCACATAGAGACTGTATTGACAGATAGATTTAGATCACCAGACTATTGGAGAATTGATGGACTCATAAAACCTTAGTAAATCACGGGGGGATATGTTCAAGGAATCCTTCAATGAGAAGTACATCTCCTATGCCTATTGAAGTGAGCAATGTCGTCAGTTAGATCATACGGTTCGAGAACCAACAGACAGTGATGGAGTATAAGAGGCGGATGATTTCCTTATCTCGATATTATCTAGAATTAATACGACGAGAGGAAGACAAATGAGAGAAATTCAAGAGAGGACTGTGACATTAGATTAGATCGAGGATCTCGATTTTGGGGAAGCTGGCATACACGATACTGGTTGACAAGGTTATGATTTTAGAGAGTGACATCAAAATCGAGAGAGAAAACATAGCAGCTTTTCAGGAGACTAGAAAGAGAATGCGAGATGAAATCTTTGAGGGGAAACATGGTAAATTCAATAACATACCGTATTTCCGGCATCAGAGTCATAATAGGATACCACCTAGAGGCACACATAGTGCACCTTTTAGAGGACATTTCCGTGAGAGTCAGATTGAGCAGGGTCATAATAGAGGCACAATACCATCTGATCGGAGAGCATCGAGTGTAGCATCTAGACCTACTAGCCCATGTCAGTGCTATAACAGTTGTCGGGAGGGTCATGTCTGCCTATAGTGTAACATAGGAAATAAGTGTTTAGAATGTCAGCAGTTCAGATATTTGGCTAGAGATTGCTCCATTGGTGGTGGATCTCAAGGAGCTAAGAAAATATCAGGAGAAGCTATGACAATAAGACATGACAGAGTACAGATTCCAGTGGTAGTCATGGACAAGGCTCATGTTTCACACAAAACAGAGGAAGAGGGATTTTGAGTGGAACATATAGTGGTAGAGGACAGACATCTCATGCACATATTGTACTTGATGTTGATAGGGGACGTCTTCACCATAACAGAGCATGAGGTACAAGATGGTGGTGATATTGTATCTGGATAAGTTCATCGTAATGTTTATCGATGAAATCCTTATGTATTTATTTTCTCGAGTCGATCATTAACAGCACATTCGATTTATATTGGAGACTTTGAAGAGGGAGAAACTTTATACCAAGTTCTCTAAATGTGAATTTTGGCTAGATAGAGTTGCTGCTCGGAGTGCCAATCCAGATCATATTTATGTCTGATTCATGAATACGAGCAATCCTTTTTTTCCATAATATTACTTATTAATGGTTGCACCTCTTGTCTTTTATTATATATATTCAATCTAATTCATTAGATTGAAACTAAATCATTTTTAGTGATATAAATATAATATATATATATATATATATATATATATATATATATATATATATTAGACAAAGACCCGATAATATATAATATAGTGCACAATTATAACGTAGGTTGTAAATGACATTGGGAATTGTCACTACTAGAAGTATATTATCAAATATATTTCCTGGTTAAGCTTTACTGACAAAGGTCGGTTAGTAAGAATCCGCTGAGACTAGTACATGTCGTATATCGTGACTTGGTCGAATGATTTATCCCAATGAACCATGAGTATCGGGAGACTCGTATAGACGTGTAGGTGTTTATTTGGTAAACAATGAACGACTCACCGAATATTACCTAATAGATGGTACACCAACGTCAATAAGAATCTTATCGGGTTGAGTAACATAGTTATTCTTTGACTTGAGATACCACTGTGGATATATGAGTTATCCTCCACACTTAGATGGCAGTCACGTCACTGATCTATTAAGATCAAACCTTCTTCTGTTTATTGGGTGTGGACTTATGCTCATGATATCCAGTGTATCAAGATTAGGGCATAGGTATTCATTATAGGATTAGCAATCCATTAAATCCATGGATCTGTGGTACACTGTAGAAGTGAGTTCTAAGTTTTATTATAAGATTGTTAATAGAATCGTCGACGAGATTATACCTATAGAGAATTGACGTTAATATCTATATCTCTGGAATAATCTGAATACCTGTGACAGAAGGATTATACGTATGCGATGATCTCAACCTGTATAGTTTAGCGAGTTTATCCATGGTCGTCATAATTTACGGATGGGTAAATTATGGACATGAAATTGGATTTCGTGACGGATATGCTTCCAATCATATCCCTCGTAGATTACGGTCGTCATAATTTCCCTCGAAGAGTACCAGGGAAACTTTTATGAATAATACTGATTATTTATAAATCGTTTAACGGTTAAACGAAAAATACATGCAAATGAAAATTTTTGGTCATTTCCTAATAAATGTATATTTGTATTTAATGTATGATTTTATTAAATACACATTAATTAAATGTCAAATTGTAATATTTGACATATATCATTCATATATGTATTTGGATTATTTAAAGTAAATATAATACATATATTTGGATATTTGTATTTAAATAACTATTTAATTATTTAATAATTAAAGTAATTAAAATATAATTATCTAAAATTATTATTAAGTTTGGGAATGATTACTTAGTGTAAATTGTTGAGTTTACATTAAAGAAAAAGAAGATCAAATGACATTTGGCTTGTTAGATATTTGTTTGGAAAAATTGAAAAAATCTTGCTTTATTTTTCCACCAAATTCGCCCGACCCTAGAATATTTAAAGGATTTTTTTTTTCATTTCCTTCACATTTGTTGAAGTCACCAAAAAACTAAACAAAATAAGTTAGAGAAAAAAAGAGAATAAACAAGAAGAAAATCAAAGGTTGCTTGGATTTAAGTAAGTTTCTCCAACTTCCTATTAGAGGGAAACTTGTTCTTTTTGTTCTTGGCTAAAAAAAGGTGTCATTCTTAAGTTTTTCTACTCTTTCTTGTTTGTGTTATGATGGTTGGAAGCATGAAAGAAAGATGTGTGCATGTATGATTAACAAAATATACTTATAAATTGTGTATAAGCACACTTTTGATCATTTGATGATCTTGTTGCCATTCTAGTGTTGTTAGGCCACTCCTTGATGACCTAGAATTGATCTTGAGTTGTTTCAAAGCGGTGAGACTTGTTTGGTGTTGTAGAGATTAAATTAAAGTGTTGAATTTGGTTAAATGTTTTAATTGGACTAATTTGAGAAATTAGGGTTCTTCACCGAAACCAAAATTGGGGCTTTTCATATATATATATATATATATATATATATATATATATATATATATATATTGTATAATGATGTATATATGATGTAAATTTAATTTGGTATTGATTGGATATCATCTAATATTATTTTGAACAAATTTAGACCAAAATGCAAAATCTAGAAAATGTTGGGCACATTCGGCAATTTGAAGAAAATTGAGATTTTGTGTTGTGAGTTTTTTTTTATGTATATGATATGTATAAATCATTTTGGTAGTGATTTGCAATCACTTAAATTTATATTTCACAAATTAGGACTAAAATGATCAAAATGTAAAGTATTGGGGTTTCACGGCAATTAGTGATAAATCTGATTTTTGGATAACAATCTGTCAATTGAGTATTGTGTAATTAGAATAAATTATTTTAATTTAATTTCCTAAGAAAAATAATTATCAGAAATTGTTTCGGAGTTAAAATAAGTGAAAACAGCGAAAAACGGCGTTACCGGGTAACAGTTGCCCAAACAGTGAATTGGTCACTATTTGGGAGGCCCACAAACTGTCCAAATGATATTGGGGCTGACCTGGGCAGTCCCCATGTGCATTGGTCGATCGGTTTGGTCGGAAACATGTTTTATGCTATTTTGCGGAAAAACTTTTTCGTAAACATTTCACAGTGTTTCTATATTATTTATGTCGTTATTTGATTTCGAATAAATATGTTTAGGTGAATTATTAATAGATTATTAATATTTGATATTGAATAATTTATTCGTAAGTTTAAAAAATTTAAACTAAGATTTCGCCCGAACCGGCTTCTTCCGCTGCGCCACCCTGATAAAACCCCAACAAAAATTATATCAAAGCGAGTACGATTCTGAACCCATGGTATGATTAGCCCTTTAATTTTGATATTTAATCTAATCTTTACTTTTTACATGCATGTATTTATTTAATTTGATTAAATAAAGTGAATTACATCTTTACGTAAATCCCCATTGAATAAGGTTTTATAAAGTGACTAGTATTATGAATACTTATTTCTTCGTCCGCCTTGTCAATATGGATGTGAATGTTTTCATGGTGCTATAGCTGTATCATGCCCAAGCTATGCATTTATGGTTGAAGGTAGTTCATTTGCACCAATAGAACTTATATGATAAGAGACAAATTCAAGTGAAAGTGGAAATCTTGAACGTGTCAAAGCTGTCATGACTACATCGGTAGCTTGAGTTTGTCATTGACAAGTAAAGCCTTGATACGCCTCCTGTGAACGTGACAAAGCTGTCATAACGAGAAATGGTTAGGATAAAATCAGGATTCACAACGAGTGTGATTGACAATGAGTTGTCTACCTGTGAATATACGTAGGCGAGAACGTGCAAAAACTGTGAGTCGAAATATATTCATGGGTCCACTTCCCGTTATGGAATACGATTTAATTATTGAATTCTCATTTTCTGTTGGGGATTACTGTATTACGTAAAGTAGTGGGAGGCACTACTGGTTAAAAATCCATAACTAAGGCAGTGTGTAAAATTATTGTAAATTATCGCTTATGTTTTTCCTTATTCTATTATTTAGATAGAATTAAACTTTTATCCACTGCATGCATATTTTATATATGTTTTCTAACTTCACTTATGGTTGCAGATTTCTAAAATAGGTTCTAGATTAGAATAAACTATGATATATTCATTCTAGAGAGAATAGTTTCTTATGTAGTAAAGATTGACATGAATTTGTTCATGTCTTGATATTCTTCACTAGCATTAAGAAAATCCCATTAGGTATTTATTTATCTAATAATGACGTTTCATGTCTTTATTCACATTTAGAGGTCACGTGTTCGACACGATTTTCTTTTCAATTTTTTGCAATTATTGTAAATATTTGAAGGTAAAATAATAAAGCTAAAGAAAGAAGATGTGCATAGATCTGTGTAGAAAATATCGATTTTCACAATACGACAACTATAGGTATTGAATACCAGATCTCCCGTCTAGTTATTTAAAATATTGTTGAATGATTGTTTTGATATTTGATATCAGAAATTGCGACTATTGGATAGTTACTTGTTCTCTGTAAATAGTTGTTACATATTTTTAAACGAGTGTCATTGACGAATTGATAAATATTACGGAAAATATTCAGTTAAGTAAATAACTTAGAACATTGTTTTATGAGATTTTATCACTTAAGTATTAGATGTTTGTTTCTATATGGTAAATTTGGTCAGATACGAGATCACACCACATATCCTTATCCATTTATTGAATATTGTATTCGGGAAGATGATTAAATCTCATTTAACTAATGATTGTCATTGGACCAGAAAAAATTATTAAACTGATACACTGGATGTATGTACTTTAATGAGTTGTAAATTGCTTAAGGTAGTTTTCTTTACTTCATAACTTAGTCAATGAATTTCCATGAATTAGTTACATGTTTCTGATGAAACGTGGATAGAATATTTTGATTGGTTCAAAGATATTCGAACTGAAGTTTTGAAAAATGTATCTTTAAAATTTGTCGCAAGTCTTTGAATTTTTCAAAGATGTTTGATATGATCAAAAATATGAATTTGTGGTAATTAGTTCTAAGGTTTTTGAATGAATATGATTCTTACTCAATATGATTCTTCTACGATTCCATCGTAATGAAATTGGTTAATGGGAGAAATCGAATCTTATATGATTTGATTCGCTTGATATTGAGTGTTACCGAATTAGTTTCAATACTCTTGGGGATATGCTCCAGAAACACTTATTCATCCAGTTAATTAAGGTTCCATTAGTTTCTACAGTTACATATAAGATATGTACAAGTAGAGTATTTGAATCTTGAAATGTTTAAGATTTGAATCTTTCTTTTGTATAATGATTATATAATTGAAAGTATTTTCACCAATGAGGTACGAGTAGAAGTTTATCATTTATTCTATTTAATATAATATTGTATTCTATTTGATAAAATATCTTTTTTACAATTGCTAGTAATAAAATTATTTTATTACTTAGTGTGTAACATCAGATGTTGACCATTGTAGAAAAGACTTGACTTATTGAAGTCAAATGTGAGAGGGATAAACTATAAATGGAACTATACAATTAATCAGATGAAAATACCCATTAATTACTTCCATATAAGTTCCATAGGATGTCAGAATCATTTGCAAAGTATTTTATACTTAATGGTTCTATTGTTTTCTTATCGAAGAAAATTATCCTATAACTTATAGTGGGAGTGACATTTGATATCAATTCTGAAAGTTATTATTAAACCATAGATCTAAGATTTTTCATAGCTTACTACGATCAAGTTTGGAACTTGATTGAGCTTTTATTAAAAATCATTCATAGGATGTGGAAATAGTTTGAGCAGCAAAAGCAAAGTGAGCTTATTAAAAGTTTGACCTTTATAGTATGACAGTGAGAAAAGTTATACTCAGCAATCTATTAGAAAATCCGAGGAAACTTGTCTCTAGTCGCACTAATTGAACAATTAAAGATCTGTTGATTAATTTTAATATTAACATTGTATTTTAGCTAGAATAAAAAGTGGCGTTTCTGAATGGTTTCTTCAGATAAGAGATCCGTTGTGATTTCTTAGTTTGAAGAGTTCATTTTGGAATGGCCCTAGAATTTGTATCATGCTAAGATTACAGTTTCATATATTAGCTTTTAGAGCCTATTGTAGACTCGGATAAGCTTTCTAGAAATTTGTGTTTTCTAATTTTGATATCAGTCAGATTGTCTGATATTATCAAAGCATAGAGAATACATATTAGATAGAAAGGTTAGTGGGAGCGTACAAATTTCTTTCTAGTGTTTGACATCATAATGACATTATCATTATTAAGGTAATATTGAGATGTTTATGAGGTAAAAGGTTTACCCGAGTCTCATTTTCTCCATGAAAGTAGTGATAATGGTCTCGGTTATATTCGGTATAAAGTTTTATATATGATATAAAACTAAGAGACTTGTTAGATGCTCCCATTAGTCCTACATTAGATATGATCTAATAAATAACACATCATGACTATCTGTGTGACAGTTAGTATAACTGTTTGACAGTTAAAGTGTCTATAGTATATAATATTCATCATTCGTAAAAGATGATTCCTTAGTCGAAAGAGAAATTGATTAAAATGTCTAGTCAATCTTATGCATCATATGATGATGGCATAATGAATATTATATTTAGTGCGATTAGAGATATCAATTTAATCGTAATTAATACAAGCTATTTTGATATGCTGTAGACTATCGGATGGATCTTGAAACATGTTTTTTTTATTATCTTTGAGATATTAAGAACAAGTTTCTTAATAATAGAGAATAAACTCTACAACTAAAAGAGTCAGATAAGATGCAGTGAGAGTGTCATGGATGATTCTACTATGAGAGTGGAATTAGTTGCAGCTTATGAAGTATTGACTTATGAAGTCTCATAATGACCTTGTAGATTAGAAGTTTGATATTAGTGTTGTATTTGCGGTTGTATGCATAATATTTTAGATTTGATCTGTAAATACTTAGACAACGTAGTAGCTGAATGACAATGTTGATGTGTCATCTGTGTCATATTGATATAGAACTTAGTTTCTACAGAATATGGATGATGCTGGCTAAGGGAAATAGTTGTGTTTGTTGGACAAACTCAATATGTCATAGCGGGCTTACTTGTTGTTGCCTACCTTTTGAGCGTTATGTGAGTTGTTGAGGGCCATACGTATGTGATACACATTTAGATGTGCATATGATATTGTGGATTGGCACTAGAGCAAGTGGGAGAAAGTTTTAGGGTTAGTGCTCGGAGCACCAATCCGGATTGTATTTATTCCGATTCATTAATACGAGCAATTCTTTTTTCCATAATATTACTTGTTAATGGTTGCACCTCTTGTCTTTTATTTTATATATTCGATCTAATTCATTAGATTGAAACTAAATCATGTTTAGTGATATATATATTAGACAAAAACCCGATAATATATAATATAGTGCACAATTATAACGTAGTTTGTAATTGACATTGGTAAGTGTCACTACTAGAAATAGATTATCAAATTTAGTTCCTGGTCAAGATTTAGTGACATTGATCGGTTTGTAAAAATCCGATGAGACCAATACATGTCGTACATCGTGACTTGGTCGGATGATTTATCCCAATGAACCATGAGTATCGGGAGACTCGTATAGAATGTAGGTGTTTATTTGGTAAACAATGAACGACTCACTGAATATTACCTAATAGATGGTACACCAACGTCAATAAGAATCTTCTCGGTTGAGTAGCATAGTGATTCTTTAACTTGAGATGCCACTGTCGATATATGAGTTGTCCTCCACACTTAGATGGCGATCAGGTCACTGATATATTAAGATCAGACCTCCACCTGTTCGTTGGGTGTGGACTCATGCTCAAGATATTTTGTGTGTATCAAGATAGGATCTGTCAGTCCTGTGTACAAGGCATATGTATTCATTATGGGATTAGCAATCTGTTAAATCCATGGATCCGTGCTACACTGTAGAAGTGAGTTCTAAGTGTTATTTTAAGATTGCTAATAGAATAATGGACGAGATTATACCCATAGAGATTTGACGTTAATATCTATATCTCTGGAATAATCTAAATACCTGTGACATATGGATTATACGTATGCGATGACCTAGACCTGTATAGTTCAGCTAGTTTATATGTGGTCTTCATAATTTACAGGTGGGTAAATTTTAGACATGAAATTGGATTTCGTGATGGATATGCCTAAACTTAGAGAGTCTCACTAATTAAATATACTTGTAGAGCACTATGAAAACTTTTATGAATAATACTGATTATTTATAAAAATTTTAACGGTTAACCGAAAGATACACGCAAATGGGACCTTTTGATCATTTCCTAATTAATGTGTAATTGTATTTATTGTATGATTTTATTAAATACACATTAATTAAATATCAAATTACGATTTTTGACATATATGATTAATATATGTATTTGGATTATTTAAAGTAAATATAATACATATATTTGGTTATTTGTATTTAAATAATTATTTAATTATTTAATTGTTAAATAATTAAGGTAATTAAAATATATATATCTACTGTTATGATAAAGTTTGGAAATGATTGCTTATTGTAAATTGTTGACTTTACATTAAAGAAAAAGCAAGTCAAATGGCATTTGGCTTGTTAGATATTTGTTTGGAAAAAATGAAAAAATCTTGTTTTATTTTTCAACCAATTCGGCAAACCCTAGAGTATTTAAAGGATTTATTTTTTCATTTACTTCTTACTTGTTGAAGCCACCAAAAACATAAACAAAATAAGTTAGACAGCAAAAAAAGAAGAAACAAGAAGAAAATCAAAAGGTTGCCTGGAATTAAGTAAGTTTCTCCAACTTCCTATTAGAGGAAAACTTGATCCTTTTTTTCTTGGCTAAAACATGTGTAGTTCTTAAGTTTTTCTACTCTTTCTTGTTTGTGTTATGATGGTTGGAAGCATGAATGTAAGATTTTTGCATTTATGATTAACAAAGTATGCTTATAAATGGTGTATAAGCACACTTTTGATCATTTGATGATCTTGTTGTCATTCTAGAGTTGTTAGACCACTCATTGATGACCTACAATTGTTCTTGAGTTGTTTCAAAGTGGTGAGACTTTTTTGGTATTGTAGAAATTAAATTAAGTGTTGAATTTGGTTAATTTTGGTTAATTGGACTAATTTGAGAAATTAGGATTCTTAACCTAAACCAAAATTGGGGCTTTTAATATATGTGCTGTATAATGATGTATAGATGATGTACATTTAATTTGGTATTGATTGGATATCATCTAATATTATTTTGAACAAATTTAGACCAAAATGCAAAATCTGGAAAATGTTGGGCACATTCGGCAATTTGAAGAAAATTGGGATTTTGTGTTGTGAGTTTTATTTTGATGTATATGATATGTATAAATCATTTTGGTTGTAATTTGAAATCACTTAAATTTATATTTGACAAATTAGGACTAAGATGATCAAAATGCAAAGTATTGGGGTTTCACGTTAATTAGTGATAAATCTGATTTTTGGGATAAAAATCTGTTATTGAGTATTGTGTAATTAAAATAAATTATTTTATTTTCATTTCCCAAGAAAAATAAATATCTGAAATTGTTTCGAAGTTAAAATAAGAAAAAACGGTGAAAAACGGCGTTACCGGGTAACGGCTGCCCAAACAGTGAATTGGTAACTATTCTGGCGGCCCATGAACTGTCAAAATGATATTGACGCTGACCTGGGTAGTCCCCATGTGCATTGGTCGGTCGGTTCGGTCGGAAACATGTTTTATGCTATTTTACGGAAAAATATTTTCGTAAAAATTTCGATGTGTTTCTATTTTATTTATGTTGTTATTTGATTTCGAATAAATATGTTTAGGTGAAATATGAATAGATTATTAATATTGGATATTAAATAATTTGTTTGCATGTTTAAAAAATTTAAACTACGATTTTGCCTGAACCGACTTCTTCCACTGCGCCGCCATGATAAAACCCCAACAAAATAGTATCAAAGCGAGTACGATTCTGAACACATGGTATAATTAGCCCTTTAATTTTGATATTTAATCTAATATTTACTTTTTTATGCATGTATTTATTTAATTTGATTAAATAAAGTGAATTACGTCTTTTAGGAAAATCCCCATTAAATAAGGTTTTATAAAGTGACTAGTATTAGGAATGCTTGTTTCTCTTCGTCCGCCTTGTAACATCCCCGATCTGGGAGATGTTACCGGCTGGGGATAGAAGTACTAACCCCATCAGCCTCTGACTAATTACCTATGACTGATATTAATTTACTTATCTTAATTTGACTATACTTTGTATGAGACCGTAGCCCAACTCGAAAACACTGAAAACAAACTTTATATTAATTATTTTATTCGATAAAAATTGATTTCACAATGACTGTACATGTCAGAACTGATACATGACTCATATTTGACTATGACTCTTACTTGACTATGACTGGACTTTTACTCAAACTCTGACTCGTACTGGTGGACTCCATCCCTAGTGACTGCATCAGTATCTGTCCTCCCG